>CM021721.1:893113-928435 GCA_011074415.1 Stictonetta naevosa | reverse complement strand
CCCCCCGACCCCCCCCCCCCCCCGGCTCCTCACCGGTACAGCCGCTTGGTGTGCAGCACCTTAGCCTCGGGCTCGCCGCTCTCGCTGCCGGCCCCGCCGCCCTGGCTCATGGCTCCCCGGCGGGGGCGAGGCCCGGCGCCTCCCGCCGCCCCCTCAGCGCCCCCTCAGCGCCCCCTCAGCGCCGCCCGCGCCGCCGCCGCCGCCGCCCCCGGCCCCGCTCGGCCGCCATGGCTCCGCCGCTGCCCCCTGCCCCGCGCAAGCTCTCGCGAGAACTCCGCGGAGGGCAAACATGGCGGCGGCCGGGGCGGCCTCACCTCGCGAGAGCTCGCCTCTCGCCGCGCCAGTACTTAGTGCTGGCAACGCGGCGGCCGCGCCGCTCCTCGGGGCTGGCAACATGGCGGCCGTGCCAATACTAAAGGCTGGCAACATGGCGGCCGAGCCGGCGTCACTCCGGCGGCCCAGGGAGGGGGGAAACGGCGCCGGGAACCGGAGCCGAGGAGGCGCCGGATGCCGGTTCCTTTGGCTGCTTTTCCCCGTGGAGCTTCCCCGCGGCCGCCTCACGGCGTGGCAGGAGCTGTGGGGCTGGGCGGCCTGCCTGCTGGCTTCCCCGGACGGCCTCCGTGTGCCCCCCGGTGTCGTCCAGCACGCCCTGGAGCCACTCCAGGGCGCGCTCCGAGCCTCCTAATGCTCAGGCAAAATAAGGAATAAATAATAATAATAAATAAATGTGATACATAAATAACATAAATAAATAATAAATTATCTTCCTGGAAGCCGCTGTCCTCCAGCGGAACCGCAGGGCTCTCAAGTGCACTCTTGCGCACGCTGCAAGCCTCCTGTGGTCTTCCACCACGCTCTAGGTCCTCTGCAGGTCTACCAGGGACAACAAGTGCCCTCTAGCTCGACCCGAAAGGCTTCCAGTGACCCCCAGTTTCCTCTAGGATGCCCTTACGAGCCTCCCAGGGCACCCTGCAGGGCTCTGCGAGCCTCCTCTTGAACCCTAGAGACAAAACAAGGACGCTTCCTGGGACCTAGAGGCCTCTGGAGGACTCGCAGGGCTCTCCAGTGCACACTCGTGCAAACTGGAAGCCTCCTGGGGTCCTCCCCTGCACTCTTGATCCTCCACAGGTCAACCAGGGCCACCCAGAGCCCTCTATCTCCCCATGAAAGCCTCCCAGTAACCCAAAAACTATCTCTAATTAGGACCCTAGAAGTCACGTACGGCGCCCCTTTCTCCCATCAAAAAGTGCTCCCAATGGAAGCCTTTGGGTACACCTGAACTCCCCTGGGGAGCCTTTACGCAACTCCCCCCACATTTTTCAGTTCAAACCGCTCACTTCATCTGCATCCCCCGTGGGGGTTATTTGCTGAAGAGAATAAAGATCACAAAGCGACCTAAGTCCTTTCTCATCCCTCCCTGTGCCCTGGGGGGGGGGGGGCAGCGCTGGCCCTGCCCCCCCTGGACTCCCCCTGGTGGGACCCTGCTCCCCTCGGGCCCCCCAGGCTCCCAGCACAGGGACGTCACCGCCTGCCCCTGCCCCTGCCTCGGGCGTTACTGGGGTTACTGGTGTGTTACTGGGGCTGCTGGTGCTGTTACTGGGGTTACTGGTGTGTTACTGGGGCTGCTGCTGGTGTTACTGGGGCTGCTGCTGGTGTTATTGGGGCTACTGATGTTAGTGGGCCCACTGGTGTCGCTGGGGTGGCTGCTGTGTTACCGCAGTTACTGGTGTGACTGGGGCTGCTGGCGTTACTGCTGTGGTGCTACTGGGGCTGCTGGGGTTACTGGTGCTACTGGGACTGCTGGTGTTACTGCTGTGGTGCTACTGGGACTGCTGGGGTTACTGGTGTGTTACTGGGGCTGCGCCCCCCGGCAGGCCCCAGGACCCCTCCCCAGAAGCGCCGGGACCGGGCCGGGCCGTGGCGGGGGGACTGCTGGGAGGCCCCGGGCCGTGTCCCAGCCCCGTTCCCGGCCCCGGGGGCGCTTTGCGGCGGCGGCGCTTTACGGCTGCGGGCGGCGGCGCTTTGCGGCCGGGCCCGATGAGTTTTTACGACGCCTTCCGCGGCTTCTTCGGGCTCCCGGGGGGCCGCAGGTACCGGGACGGGCCCGGGAACCCCCCCCCCCGGATCCCCATTTCCCTTCCCGGTCTCAGCGCTTCCCCCCCCCGCCCCCGCAGGCCCCGGGAGCCGCTGTTCGGTGGAGCGTCGCGGGACGAGGACGGGGACGAGGACGCCGAGGGCCCCCCCCGGCCGCCGCCTCCCCCCGATGGCTTCGGCTTCGGCTTCGGCCCCGGCGGCGCCCTCGAGGAGCTGCTCCGGGACGCGGGCGAGCTCCTGGGCGTCTTCGGGGGAGCCTGGGCCGGGCTCCCCCCGGCCATAGGTGGGAACGGGACCAGGGCTGGGCTCGGGGCGGGGGGGGGGGGGGCTCGGCGGAGCCCCGAGGCCCGGCCTCACGCCCCCCCTGCTCCCGGTTGTGCCCCGCAGAGCCCCCCCTGCCCGGTCCCGGCCCCGGCCCCGGTCGGCCACTGCGCGACTCGATGCTGAAGCACCCGGACGGCCCCGAGGATGCCCAAGACCCTGCCCGGCCCTGGAGCCCCCTCCCGGGGGTATGTGGGGGGGACCCTGCCCTGCCAGGGGCGGCCATCGGGTGGCGGAGCCCCCCCGGCCCCGGCACCGGTGACCGGCACCTGGCTTTGCCTTGCAGCTGGAGGACGCTCCCCCAGCCCCTCCGGAGCGCAGGGAGGACCGAGGTGGGTGCAGGGGGCGCCTCTCGCAACGGGGGGGGGGGGGGGGGGGGCGGGGCCGGGCGCCCCTTCCCCACGCTCACCGCGCGTCTGCCCCGCAGATCTGGACTCGGAGGTGTCCTCGGCGGGGCTGGGCACCATCCTGAGGCCGGACGCGCGCCAGGCCCGCTCCTACTTCAAGAGCGTCTCCGTCGCCAAAGTGACGCTGCCTGACGGGGTGAGTGTGCTCGGCCCCGTGCCGTGCCGTGGGTGCCCCGTGCCACCGTGCGGGTGCCCCGTGCAGGCGGTGGAGGAGCGCCGCACCGTGCAGGACAGTCACGGCCGCCGCGAGACGACCGTCACCCTCCGGAGGGGCGACCAGGCTTTCATCACCACCACCAAGGAGGACGGGCAGGGCAAGGACTACCGCGAGGAGCTGCTCAACATGGATGACCGTGAGTGGGGCGCCGAGGGGGGGGAGCGCGGGAGGGGCGAGGGGAGCGGGACGGCGCTCTGCGAGCGAGCCCCCCCCCTGCTCTCCAGGGGAGCTGGCGCAGTTCGCAGGCACGTGGCCGCAGCAAGACGAGCTCCGTGCTCCCACCCTGAGCGACCCCTCGTCCGTGCTGGGCACCTTCTTCCGTCGCTGGTTCTCCGGCTGGTAGCCCTGCCCTCCCGCTGGCCACCCCCGTACGTGAGAGGGGCACGGGGGCACCGGGGGGGCTGCCTGGCTCTGCCCCTTCTCACCGCCCGTTTTCCTCGCAGGTGGGCCAGGTCCTGCTGGGACGCGGCGGCTGCGCTGGGGGCTGCCCCCCGCTTCTGGGGCACCGCCGCGTTTCGGGGGCGAGTGTGTATATGTGTACAGAGCAATAAAGACTATTTATGCTAACAGTGACGTGCGAGGCTCCTTTGGGCACGGGGTGGGCCGGGACCCCCCCAGATTTGGAGGTGGGGGTCGCACTGCAGCTCGGGGGGCTGCCTTGCGAGTGTTGGGAGGGCACTAGAGAACAGCGGGGGGAATGGGATGCCTGCGGGGGACTGCACAGAGCACCGGGGATCCAGGAAGGTCTTTATGGTGTGCTAGAGCACACCGCAGAGCCCTTCGAGGCCTCCAGAAGGTCCTAGGAAGCACTGCAGGGCCCCAGGATGCTTGAAGGCAGCACTGGGAGGCCTCTGTGGCATCCTAGAGGCCACTGGGAGGATTTCAGGGAGAGCCTGAGTGCACTGGGTGGTCCCTGTAGACACGTGAGGACTCTAGAGCGGATTATGGATTCACAGAAGGGCCTGGAAGGACTCCAGGGCACCCACGAGGTTACTGGAGAGCGTTCCAATGGCTCCAGCTGGTTTTAGAACAAAATGTGGGCCCCTGGGAGGCTTCTGTGGTGTCCTGGAGTACACTGGAGGGCTCTGGGACGCCTGGAGAAGACAGCAGATCGCAGGAAGTGTCCCCCGGAGGCCTCCAGGGTGCAAGAAGGGCTCCCTGCATTAGACCTTTGGTTTCAGGATCCTTATGAACACCGTGGGCTTGAGCAACACAAGCGGGCTGTGGGGAGATCTGCTAACCTCACAGGAAGGGCTGAAACCTGCGAGATAGATATCAGAAGGATTTGTGGCACAGAAAAAGCAAAAAAAAAAAAAAAAAAAAAAAAAAAAACCAACCAACCACGGGACCAACTCTCTTGGCATTCACAGGTCTTGGACATGGTCGTTGGCGACACCTTTAATGAAGAAAGGAGCATAAGGGTGCAAGAGGCCACAGGCTAGGGGAACCTGGTGCTTACACGGTATTATTGATGCCGCTGGCCAGCCCCACGTCTCTTGTCGCCGTCCTCGTCGGGTGGAGGTCCCCAGCTGCACAGGGAAAGCACAGGACCCACCTGGCTGCTGCTCTCGCACCGCAAGAAGCAGCTCCGGCGGTGCTGGGTGGCAGCGAGCGCCCACGTGGACGACAAGCGCAGGCAGTGAAGGGTGACCCGGCCACGGGATTCAGAGGCAAACGCAGTGGGGAGGAGGAGAGGAGCCCCCTGCATCAGCAGGGAAATGCGCACGGGAGCAGTGCCAAGACACCAGCAAGGAGCTCGAGGGCAGGGAGGGAGTCAGGGAAAGCCGCTCAGCCCCAGCGTGATAGCACGTGGCTGTACCTGAGCTTTTCAGTGCCCAGACGGCTGAACATCGTCTTCCGAAGCCATCTCAGACACTGTCCGTTTCACCTCCTGAACCTCCTGGGAAAGACAGAAACGGTCACAGGAAACAACTGCAGCAGCAGCGGCTCAGGTTCTCCGGAGGAGAAACCGGCCTGCCTCAGAAGCTCAAGGCGAGCACTGCCTGGAGGAATGCAAGGCTCTCTGCTCTCTGGCACGAGAAGGAAGGGCTGAGGAACAGTATCTGTGTCTGCAGCCACAGTGCAGACGTGGGTCAGGCCCCACACCCTTGTCTCCACCCTCTACGCTTGCCAGGTCAGCTCCGGCCTCTCGGGGTTCTGCTCATCCCAGCCTCTTTTCACAACGTGCCCGATCACCTTCTTCATGCTGCTGAGCTCTGCCCTCAGCGAAGCCACCTGCTCCAGCAGAAGCTGTATCCTCTTGGCTTGGACCTCCACTGAATCCAGTGAGTTCCTGCAGCCAACAGGAAAGCAGTAGATCCCGTCAGAGAGCAGCCTGTCCCCTCCTGAGAGCTTCCAAGCCCAGCAAGGAGATTGCTTGGCTCTCCTTTCTTCTCTGCGTGAGTGCTTCCCTTCATCACCAGGTTTAGCAAAAGGCAAAGACCCAAAAGACATACGTGAGCCCTGGATGCTACGACAATGAGTGCAAGTAGCCAGAGGTCAGCAGATGCTACTGCACAAAACCAAGTCCAGCTCAGGAACCATCTCTTACCGCAGAGACTCTGTTTCTGCCAGCAGCTCCTGGAAAAGCAAAGCTCTCTGTTAGAGAATCGAAGCTGCTGGGGCTCCCCTTAGGCTTCCCCAAGAAGACACGACAAAGCTGCTGCTCCTTCGGGTCACTCCACAGGGAACCAGAGCAGGCAGTGGTTCACCCAGCTCCCATCAGCAGCACTGCTATAGGAGCTGCCTGTCCCACAGCAGTCGCTCACCTGGGCCACTTTCTTTGCCCCCGTTTTCCAGGCTAGCCGCGAGGTCCCCCAGCAAATCGCACCAGCTGCTGCAACGCACATCACTGAGAGATGGTTATTGTGCTGGGGCTGCGAATGGTCCCTGTGGTCGTCTCCTCCTGCTGCCGTGTGGCAGCAGGCAAAAGGAGGACATGGGGAACACGGCTGCTGTCAGATATTTGCTCGTGAAAACTCACCAAGGGTCACTGAGACCACGAGGAAGATTTTCAAGAACTCCTTCTTGTGCAGGGTCATATTTTGCCTAGGAAGGAGGGAGTCTTGATGTTGTTAATATTCCAAGCCTTGGGCAAACCCCTCTGTGGGTGGATTTCCATTTGCAGTCTGAAAAGAAGCCGTTTTGCAAGCCTGCTCTGGAGAGAAAGCTGAGCGAGCAGCCCTCAAGAGAAACACTCTTTCTGTCCATGCTGTTCAATGCCGCAGGCAGACCTTCCCCAAAGGAAGGGCTCCAGGAGCACGTCCAGAAAGGGAGCGGGAATAGCCCAGGGAAGTAAACACAACTACAGAATGGAAACGGCAGCGCCTGAGCTTTGGCCAGCAGTACCCACAGTGTGCTGGCCGGGCAGTACCCCCTGTCCTCCCCTTCTTGCACTCTGGCCCGCAACCATCCCATTTCTCCCCCGGTTCCACAACAGTATGGGAAGGACAGCCCGAAAGGATGTGGGACATATTGGATACAGAGATGAAGTGAACAATGTAACAAATACAGAACGAGGCAGATGTCACTTAGCACATAGTTGAAGAAAGTAAAAGTTGAGAAAGAACAAAGCCCTGTTGTACTGCTAGACTGTGGCGTGATCGCCTCTGAGCAACAAGACGGCTGCCAGTAAGCGAGCCTGCCAGGTGGTGTGGTAGATGCAAGCAGATACTCTATAGGTATGTAAATCGAATGATTGTACAATAAAGTGCTTCAGTTATGCACCAGACTGGAGTCGTGTCGTTCATTCCCGTCACAACAGAACCATGTTATACATACGTAGCGAAGACGCAAGCGTTGAGGAGGGTCTGCAGCACGAGGGTCCTTGCCCGATGGTGAGCAGTGCTGACGGCCGTCCCTGGTCAAGGAAATGAGCGCAAAGTCAGGTCTCGCTGTTGAGGTCTCTTGTCCCGGATCCCCACCAGAGGCGTGCCCCAGAGCAGGGCAGCCTGTGGTTCTTCTGCCACGGAGGATTGCAGGAGTGGTTTCCCTGAGCACAGAGGAGCTCCGTGGGTTCACCCCAGAGGACTTCAGAGCAAGCAGCAGCGCCCAGCTTACCTGCAGCTTCCGTGGCCGTGTCATGCTGCCTTGCAGGCTCTTGGCTGGCAGAGCCAGGAACTAACTCCAACGAGTGCCTCACCTCCTGCAGCCCAACCTGCACGTGGAGGCACCTGCGGGAGGAAAAAGACGGAGCCTGTCTGTCCACAGGAGCCACAGCAGGCAGGAGCAGCCTCAACAGAGCCCCTTGCCAGAGGACAGGGCTTGGGAAGCCTCCTAGGGGCCTCCCAGCTGCAGCAAGGAAGGGCAGTGGAGCTGGGTGATTTTCAGGGGTCTCCACAGGTTCTCTGGGCAACCTGTGCCAGTGCCTCACCACCCTCTGAGTAAAGAATTTCTTCCTCACATCTAACCTAAATCTACTCTCAATAGCTTCATGCTGTTCAGGGAGGAGGGACAGTCCCCTACCATGGCATCCTCCCATAGGACGCTGGCCTCCCTGTGGGGCAAAACCTGGGGCTACTGCCTCCCAGTAAAGCCCCAGCGTCGCCCTCCATCACCTGCCCAAGGCTGACCCCGCTCCACCAGCCGCCTCGGTCTGTGTCCAGGTGTCCCTGTGTCCACAGGTCCCCGTGCCCGTGGTTCCACCCCAACCCAGGGTGGGAACAACCCGATCCGTACCCGTGGCTCGGCCCCGCTGCCTCCCCTGCGGCCTTGCAGGCGGCCCCACTCTTCAAGGGGCCTGGCGATGCCCCTCGACACCTCTTGCGGGGAGCCTTCCTCGCCATCTTCGGGGCACTGCAGACCACAGGCTCACCCCGGTGCCCCCAGGGGTGAGCACAGATGCCTCTGAGGTCACAGAGGTGCCCCTTGAGGTGGCAGCTGTGGCACCACACCGGGGTCTTTTCCCCCTAGGTTCTTCAGAGGTTCTTCTTCTGTAAAACCTAGCCTGAACACAAAGGCTTGTCGTGGTACCCGTGTCACTTTTAGGTGCAGGTTTCACATCTTGGTGAGAAGAGGTGCTTTGTTTTATTGTACCGTTTTGCGGACTAAACATATTTTGCAAGCATGAGACGGAACGGGGCACCGGCAACAAAGCACTTGATGCTTATTTCTTCTCCTGTCTAACAGGGTTTCTCTGGGCTTTTTATTCATTTGATGTGATGAAATGGAAGAGATTGGAAAAGAGAAAGGAGATGGCTGGAGAAAGTATTGTGTGGCTATAGAATCATCGGAAACAATAATAAGAACAGCAAAATGGGTTAAGTTTAAAGTTAACTGAACTTTCCTCCTGTTACACCTTGGTTACTGTTTCTCTAGAAAGCTGACTCTCCAAAAGGTTACCAAATGTCCTATGAAAAAAAGTCAGAGGCAGGTGGCAGATCTGTTTTACTGGGCAAAGGCCTTTGCATCTCAACATTTACCTGTAAGATCTGGAAATGCGTGTTTTCTAGACATGGATGCAATGCCAGAATTGAGAACAGAGGCGGTTTGCCCTACTTGTTCTTCCATCTCAGGTCATCCACGAAGGCTTTTCTTCCAAAACGAGTCCAAGTTCTTCTGCTCTCCTTGTCCCTGCTGTGTTCAGACTCGTACTGTCCAAGGAGTTTATGAGTGTCCAAGGGTCTTTCCTTACCCATGAAATCGAAGTGTCCACTACCAGCTTGATCACAGCACTTGCAGGATCTTCTTTAGTCAAAATGATTCCCGGATTTGATTGAATAAAAAAAGACTCAGCCTCACAGCTGACCATGGTGGGAGCTTCCCTGGATTTCCCATAGACGAGCACCGCTTCCCTCACTACATTTTTCACAGCAGCATCCTTCTCAAAACATTTTTCACGTCCAGGAGCAACTGATGTTACGGCATTTATACTTGTATGTGTGAGCACACGGCTTTCAAAATCCCAAGATGTAAGCCTCCTCCGATGCATGTTTCTAACAATTGCCTCCATACCTACACAGAAAACACCCTCCCATTAATTATAAACCCAACAAGCGCTTTTAATTCTGCCTTTGGCCATTCTGCGTACTGGTAGCAACAGAGCACTGGTTGTGTAAGGCAATCCCAACAGCTGAACGTGGATTAAAATTCTTCTTATATACGTTTATTTTTTACACTGAAAAGCCTGGAACGGGGGGTAGGAGGGTAGGGGGAGACACTGAGCAAAACTGGGAGCTATGAGGAGGGCTGGGACTGTACTGGGACTGTACTGGGACTGTACTGGGACTGTACTGGGACTGTACTGGGACTGTACTGGGACTGTACTGGGACTGTACTGGGAGCTTTGCGCACAACCCTTCTGCCGCCTGAAAGAAGAGGCGGGGTTGCGCCCGGCCCGCGGCGCCGCGTGCAGAGCTCGTAGCCCCGCCCTGTTTTGCGCACGGCCCTCGTGGGCTATAAAGGCGGAGAGGGGGCAGGCCGGCGCAGTTGCGTTGTGAGGAGCGTGCGAGGGGTTTTGGTGGGGTCGCTGTGGGGGAGTCTCGGCCAGGCCCTTTTGCATCTTGTGGGCGGCCTTGTCAGCCTGGTGTTGCGTTTACTGGAGGTGTATTTGCAACCGAGTGTATTTTCTGGGCTGCAAAGGGAAGGGATTACCTTCCTTTATCATAGGTGCATCTCACTTCAGGAGGCAGGACTGTGGAAGGCTTGTTTGGGGTGTTCGTGCCATATGCTTACACCACTGAATGGTAGAGGTTGTCAAAAAGTGGTTAAACAGGAAAAAAAAAGTTCAATTTGTGTGTGTTTTCATTTAAATGGTGAAGGATAACAATCAAAGTCTGGAGGTGCTGGCCAAAAGCCACATGGTTTGCCTGTGGCTGGTGTTAATATATCATAGGGACTCTTTCAAAGGCTCCTGTATAGGCCCCAAATATTTTATTGGGGGGGGAAGGTCTGTGTTGATACAGGTGGGAGGTGGTGGTGAGGGTGGGTTTCACTCACGCACATGCTTCTCTGCTGTTAGTTCATGCAGCTTTTCCCTTAAACTACATAAGGCATCTTGTACTGCTTCATTTAAATTACTGTTTATGTACTGACGGAGGTAGATTGCCCAGGAAACACCTGTAGATTCAGCTCCTGGATTAATAAAAGCAAATAGCTGCAGCATGGGCTCAATGCGCTCCTGAGCTGCGATTGTACGTGCGTTAATGCCGGCGTTTTCTTAACAGCCAGAAGAGCGTCAGCAAATGGCAACTGCTCAGAAGCAGAAGAACTGCGCGGTATGATTTTCTCGTGTTTCAGCACAGTATGTTATTCGAATAAAGGAAAGCGTAGTGAATCTTAGCTGAAATAATACATGCAGGTGCTTTGCGAGCTTTCTGCGTTTGAAAATCATATGCTAATTCAATACTTTACGCACAAAGGTGCTCAGTAGCGAAATAGCAAAATAAAAGTCTGAACTTTGTGGTCATACACTTGGTAGAAATCAGCAATGTCCTAAAAACATAAACAAAATGCTTAGTTTTATAAATACTTGTCAATTAAAATGTTAGGTAGGCAGTGGAGCAGACCGCAGTCTGGATGTTTGACGTTGAAAGCTATTTTTCTCTTTCAGAGTGCGGTCGTATTCCCTAATAAAATAACCACTGAACAGCAATCCCTGACGCTCGTGAAGAGGCTCCTGGCAGTAGCAGTGTCCTGCATCACATATCTGAGAGGGATCTTTCCTGAAAGTGCCTATGGGACAAGATACCTGGATGGTAACAGGCTGTTTGCAAGCTGCTTTGCGTGATACAGTGGCACAGGGTGGTCGTTAAGTTGGTGTTTTTAAAGACGCTTCGTTCGTTTAATTAAAGGCAATAGCTATTTCTCATGACTGTAATGAGAATTTACTAATATAATTACTGAGTTTTATTAGAGATAGGGCTGATGCTGATTGAGGAATTAGAATATTTAAATAACGTAAATGATAGTCTCCTTTTAGCATACAATTCTGGAGAATGAACTTCACTTTTAATGTCAGAATTTGGTCCTTAAAGATTTGTTGTTGTTGTTGTTTTGAGATCTGTGTGTCAAAATCCTGAGGGAAGACAAGAACTGTCCTGGCTCTACTCAGCTGGTGAAATGGTATGTGAACTCCAGTGCACGTAGAACACATACAAAGTGTGTGAGCTCTGAAAGGTACCTTTCTAGCTTGCAACTACAGAGAAAACTTCACTTTCTGCAAGTAAACAACTGCACAGGTAGTGTTCTTAGTAGCAGTGTTTTACTCGGAAAATAAAAATGCATGCATTTTGGTACAGCTGTCATTGATTTCTTCAGTTCCTGTTCTAGAAAGCTCACAACTCAGTGTTTAATAGAGCACCAGTCATTGTTTAGAGAGTGAGTGTGCTTTATGTTTGGTTGCCATGGGTACAGGAGAACGCTCAAGATGCAGATGAATGCAAAAAGTCTAACCAGCGGTTCCTCTGCAGCTGGCTAGGGGGTGCAGTGTTCCCATGAAAAGTGAACCTGTTGCTGTTCTGCATCTTGTATTTAAAGGTCTGGCTCTAACTTTGTGTAAGTGGTACTGTGGGCCTTCCTATTCCAAACCAGAGTTGTCTCTGCAGATGGTAGTCCTCTTGCACATTCACACAGTCGAGTGCCTCAGCTGGGACTGGAGGTATTTATTGTTTTCCTTTCTGTTAACAACGAGGTTCGTTCCTGGTCACCCTCCCTGCTGTTTAGAAAGGTGTAGGTAAGGCACGGGGCACCTGGGGTGTTTCTTGTCTGCCTGGGGAAATAGATTCCTTCACAGCTGTGCTGGAGAATGGGCTTAAGTACCTCGAATTTTCTCACTGCCCGGATGCCCTCTGATTACCCAGGTGTTGCCTGCAGTTGTTTCACTACTGGGTGCCTCCAGGTGTGGCTTTGATTTCCTTCCAGAGGTGTTTGGGTGACTCCCAAGGTCCTCTTGGTTCTGTAGGATAGAGGGAAGGGTGCAGCAACTTCGTGCACAGGATTTAATCCCACTGCAGGCTGCATCGAACCCTTTAGGAAACAAACTGGAGTCGCTGTCCATGCACAGAACGTGTTGTGGTCAAGCTCAAGCTGCATCGGGACGTCGAGAGGCCACATTCCTATTTTTAGGACCTCTCTAAAAACCGCCTTTGTTGTTTTCACACTTAAACCAGAACGAGAGGTCGAGCGTTTAGAAACAAAGCAGTTCAGCGGCCAGGGCTTCGCAGCGGCTGCCTTGAGGTGTTGGAGATGCTGAGCTGTGATGTTGGAGGTGTGACTGGGTCACTCAGAGAGGGGAACGGCCTCCTGCCTGTAACCCGTGGCCTGTTTGCACCTTATGCGGCAGAGGGGACCGGGCAGCACCCGGCACGCCGCCCTGCCCTCGCACACCAAGTGTTAGCGTGCGAGGGCGGTGGCACAGCAGCGGGGGGACGCTGGCAAGGGCTTGTGCAAGCACTTCGTCGCTTACAGGTGAGCAGCGTTCTGTAACTCAGCATCGCCCACGTGCCAGAAACAATGCCCGCTCATTGACCATATTCAAAAGAACTGTAGGAAAAATTACAGTAAGTTTTGGTGTACTGTTTGCATGCGTGAAATTCCAGCAGCTAGATAACTCCTTTGTGCTTCAGAGATGCCCATATTCAGCTGAAGTGCTCATAAACTGATTTGCCAATCCATATATAAAGTTTGACAATGATAAGCGTACAATTGCCTTGGTTTATTTCCTTATAGATTATATTTTTGCTTTGTAAGTAACAATTTTTATTACCGATAAAAAGACATAATGGAATAAGCATTAGTTTTGCTACAGCAATAGTAAGATGATACAAAGACTTGAATTTTCTGGGGATATTTTAATCAGGACTAGATGGACAATCTTACTTGATTTTTGCAGGATGTTAGGATGCTATGATGCCTTGCAGAAGAAATACGTAAGTCTTCTAGTATTGTTTGGTTATTATAAGTGTATGGGAATGTTCATTTATTTAATTCCACTACTTGCCACTGTAGTTAAAGGACTTTCTGGTCCAGGGTAGCTCTGCTTTAGCTTGCTATAATAGTTAGCTACGTCTCAGGAGTGTTCTGTGTACGTAGAAACACTGAGTCAGGGATACTTCGGGATGTTCTTAAGCCAGTAAAGCAAATCCTTTTCTTAATCAGAGGAGCTAAGCAGTGAAGAGCTTGATTTCTTCAGATAGGCCTGCAGTGGTCATGGTTGATTTAGAGCTAAAGAAACAAAACAGTTTGGTAAACAGAAATAGGCTGTAGAGTATATCTAATTGTTTTTTGCTTTAATTATGTTTCCAACAGCTAAGAATGATTGTCCTAGCGGTAAGTACATCAAAAGTAAGGCACTGCTCTAAGGATCCATGCTTAGATGTCTGTACAGCTCTTAATCTGTTTCCTGTCTTTACTTTTAAAAATACAGGTCTATACCCACCCGGAAGATCCTCAGGTAAATCTGGTAGAACAATTTCCTTGATGACTGATGGTAGTATAGGCAGAGTGAAGCTTGCCTGTATACGAGCAGTAGGACTGATTTTTCTCACCAATAAGTAATTCTAAAAGCTTCTGCTGAAGTTTCTTTTAAAACATTTCATTGTGGTGATTCTGGGGGGGGGGGGGGAACTTTAGATTTTCGGTTTGATTTGATTAATACAGTGTGCATTAAAACTGTTAAAGTATTCCTATGCTGTATTTCAGGCCAGGAGCTAAGAGCCATCATCGTTTTGTTTAAACACAAAGTTAATAGATGACTGAGTCGAAGCAGCAGCAGTAGCTGTTTGCTCGACAACTTTAATAATTGCTGTTTGTTTGCAGACAATTACTGAATGTTATCACTTCAAATTCAAGTACACCCACAATGGGCCACTCCTGAATTTCAGCAGGTACTGTCACCGTGACTGCTCTGCTCCGTAGCTTTAAAGTTCATTGCGTACACCAACCCGAATGTAAGAGCTTCAGATTTTCTGGTTGGCTTTTGCTCTTTTAAATCTGGATCTTAAGACTAATTTTATCAATGCATCCTCATTAATTAGGCTATTTTTAAAATACAGTGAATTGTTTTAGCGGATCATGAGGATATTTGTTAAATATGCAGTCAAAAGATGTTTCTGAGCTACAAGGAAGTAGCTTGTTCTAAACAAGTATTGAAATGTGACAAGTTCTCTCCTTGCATAACATACTCCTTCCAGTTTTTCTCTGACATAAAATGATCTTTTAAACTCAAAAAAAAGGGTGGAGTGGGCTACAGTGCTGCAATCCTTTGACCTGAGGTTGGTTACGTACCTCTGAAAGTTGCGTGGTGGCAGGAGATGGGAGTCAGCCACTGCAGGCTGGCTTCGTGCACTAGATTTGAAAACAAGTCCCGCTTCCTTGCCACCCTGCAGGGAAAGAGAAGTGTCTGCGGAGCTGGGAGACACATCTGAGACCGTTGCTGTTTCAGGTGTGTCTCCAAAAGGCTGTGTTGCCTTGTGAAATAACTCACAGTTACTTGCTGTTCCTCTGACACCTCTCTAACCTGCGGTATTTCTGGGAAATGATCAGGCTCCTGTAAAGATGTTGACAAGTTCCAGGGAACGCAGCTGGGGAGGTGGCTGTAAGGAGGAGGGAGCAGGGAGTGCCAGGAGAGCGAGACCTCTCCGCTTTTAGTGACAGTAAGGTAGAGTTTGGGGCAGCCGCTTGTAGAACACGAGTTGGATGTTGCAGAGCTGCATGCCAGGAGTCCCTCAGGCATCTTTCCTTATCAGTAACCTTTCCTGTCGAAGTCAGGGGTGTTACTTGCTGCCCCTGAAATACTACAAGTGTGTGAGACCTAGCAGGATTGGGGCTTTCAAATGTACCAGCTTCTACTTCAGATCTGTTTTTAAGCATTGCGTAACATAAAATACAGCTGTTGGTCACAACTGCTGCACCCTAACACTTCCCTGACCTTCCTGGCTCAGAATTTGTTCTTACAAGGGACAGAGAGCACACTAGGTGGTGGTGGGAACAGCAGTCCTTGTGATCTCAGAAATGGGATGTCTACTTCTCCAACATGTCTGTGTTATAATACTGAAACCGCTGGGTCTGTGTAAAGAAGCTGAACGCTGTGTCCATTCCTAGCAAGAACAAAGGGAGTGATTCCCCAATCACCTGTGCAGACACCAAGAAGGCAAGCATCCTCCTCATCCGCAAGATTTACGTTCTGATGCAAAACCTAGGTCCTTTACCAAATGATGTCTGCCTGACCATGAAGCTGTTTTATTACGACGAAGGTAGTATTTTCCTGTTACCTTAAGATATCAGCTGTGCTTAGATGTTTGTAAACAAAGAAATATTCTCATGTATAATCTTTGTGGTGGCTGGGACTTGTTAAATTTTCCCGTGTTTAATTATTTCTTGTGACAGTTTCTAAAATCCAAGGGGCACAGATCTGATCTCTCTGTAGGAGTACAGTCTTACAACTGACTTCATTGGAGCAAGGATTTCAATGGGGTTTTAAAACGAAAGGAGTTCACCTCAGTATATTAGGATGTGACCTATTTGCCAGATTAGTTCTGTTTAAATGGCTGACACTAGCTTCTGCTTTCAGTGCCTATTACTGCTCTGTAGTGAAAAATTGCAGTTCCTAGTTCATCTCCTTTCATATATATAACTGTTTCAAATAGTTTTGTTTTTGTTGTGTAGGGGAAAAGGAACATCACGTAGTACAAATGGAGTATTGATTATTCCCTCCCCCAAGACAATTTTTTTGAATAGCTCTTTGTATTTAAAGAAGAAAAGTCTTTTAGCCGCACAAGCTGAGGTTAATTTGACAAGAGCATGTTTTGTTACAGTGCAACACTTCGTGTGTTCTTCCCTGCAGTTACACCACCTGATTACCAGCCTCCAGGTTTTAAGGAGGGTGAATGTGAGGGGATGATATTTGAGGGAGAGCCAATGCATCTTAACATGGGTGAAGTGCCAACGCCTTTCCACATGCTGAAGGTTAAAATTACAACTGACAAACAGAGGATGGAAAACGCTGACGAGAGCATGCTGAAGCGAGGAGATACTGATCTGCCTGTCCAGGTGCTCAGAGTGGACAGAGATGTTCCAGAAGAAAGCCAGCACATGGATGTAAGAGCTCACGTGCTTTGTGCAGCTTATTGAAATGTGAAAGGGGCTCTTAATCCTACTGCACCTGTTAAGAGAGTAATAATAAGGGACGTGGTATTTCCAGATACACTGAAGTATCACAGCAGGTATTCAGCACGCTTCTAATTGTACTTCTCCAGTTAGCAATCTGTCATTAAAGCAGTATGGAACAAATGTGTCAGCACAATGCCTGCACTGCCGGGAGCCCTCCGAGGCAGGAGAAGAGCAGCAAGGGAGGAAGCTGTGGTGTGCTGCGGGTACGCTTGGCTGCTTGCTCAGCTCCAGCCACCCTGAAACCTCCCTGTGGCTGCCCCATGCCTGTCCCGAGTGATCCACTGCGGCCAGGCGGTGCTGACTGGGGCTGAATTTGCTCTTGGACGGCAGGGTAAACCCAGCTTGGGTCTGGCTTGGGGTTTCTCTCAGGAAAAGCACAGAGCCAAATCTGAACGTGCCAACAGGCTCACGCATCCTGCTGGTGCTGGAGCCTCTGAGATGGCGAGCATTGGGCAGGCGGCAGGGAACACTTAGGGGCTGTTGGGTGCAGAAATCCTCTGCTGATCCACACTGGCCATAAGTGAGAACAGGGCTTCTGGCTCGTCCTCCTTACCAGTGCCTCCCCAGCAGTGGTTTGGCAGCTCCCTGCCTCTGTGCACAGCTCCATCACTGTTCCACCAGCAACACAAAGGCAGCAGCTGGTGCACCGATGGTTTTCTCCTAGCATCTGTTAAGGTTTTAATATCCTGGACATGTTTTTCAGTAATTGAATTAAATGTATGCTTGCATTGATAACTAACGTTGAGCTAGTCTGTACATCCCATATCATATTTGATTATTTTTAAGCAGTTTGTTTCACCAAGAATCCATCTAATAAGATGTGTCCCTAAGATTTTGTGAGTAGAAACTTTTCTTTACATCTGCTGTAAGTAACAGACCTTTTCCTTAACCTAGGAAGACCCCGTGTTAGATAATAAAGTGGAAGATAATAATCACGTAAATACTTCGGAAGCTCAAGGTAAAATTTATATCTACTTTTCAAGTCTCTTCAGTTTGTGCCTCTTTCCTGATGCTACTCAAAGAAATACTCAGTTTTCTGCTGTAGGCTGCTGTATTCAGATTTGCGGTGTTTTCCTCATGTACATTGCTGCGCCTTTGCTTTATCGTGGATCTGTTCTGTGAAGCACTCTGTTAGGAATCAGACATCTCTTTCCTGTTCTGAAATCATGATCTTCCATTTTATCAGATAAGCTAAACCTAACGTGTTACATATTTAGAAGAAATCTTTTGCCACTTGATTTTTTATTACTTTGTTTTTACTAATGTATTTAATTTTAAGGTAATGCTTGCTGGAGTAGTCCCAGGTGCTCTTGAGCCCGTTATTACAGACTTTAGAGTCTAAATTTGGCAAAATATCACTTCTAGCCACCTTGCTTTTTAAGCTCTGACCACGGTAAGACAGCAGTCCATACCTGCTTCAGTCTGTGTGACTGTGAATGAATGAAGACCATCAGGGCTCGTGCACGGGAGAATTTAATTTGTGGTGGGCTGAATTTCATGTGAAAACACCTCTGCATAAAACGCACATTCTTCTCACAGTGGTTCCTCGCTGTGGTTTGCTATTCCTGGTACAGTCAGGAGCTTGCTGCAGTGCTTCTCATTTTATGGTTCATTGTGTGATTGTGTCTGTGCCACTGGCTGCTTCAGTGGCTTTTCTGGCTGCTCGCTTTCACGGCTTACAGTGGCCCTTTTCTCACACTGGCTACATGAAATGCTTTGAGAAACATGAGTTATTACTATTTTTTTTAACTGGTTTAGTTTTAGTGGGTGCAAGCTCTGGCAAAGCTGAGTTTTCTCCAGTAAAATCCTAACGTTTATCTGTCATTGTAAAACTATGCACACAACGTGAGCAGCGGCAAAAAGCAAAGTCCAAGCTGAAGCCTACCAGGCAGTGCTTCTCAAGAAGGTACCAAAGATATTAACTGGTCTTATTGAAGCTTCATGCAACTTCAGTAAGCAGTTCAGCTGAGAATTCTGCAGAAAATATGAATGCAATCTTACTCTGATAATCTAACACCACAAGATAAAGCTTCCTTCTCCCTTTTCATCAATCAACAGTTATATCCTTGCAGCACGTTGGGAAGTACCTACTGATCCTTTCTGCTGCAGAACAGCACTGGTGGTGTTGAATTTCTTTATAAATAGTCTGTGCTGCTTGCTTGCATGAGTCATATAAACGTCCTCAGCTGTAAGCTCCGAACGCAGAAGTGCCAATAAAACACCCTGGCTGCATCAGCCTGACCACAGCCGCTACCAGGCGCGCTCCCTGGAAGCACTCGGGGTTTTCTTACTCAGCGTCCCTGATGCCAACCCAGACTGTCTCTGGTTCCAAACATGCTACAGCATACACTGTCCTTGGGCGTCTCCTAGCAGAAGCTTCTCTCTTAAGACTTCAGAGAAACGAGGAGGAAAAATAGCAAGCGATTTCCCTTTGGATTCGCTTAGATAGCAAAGTCAGCCCCGAGGCTACCCAGCTGAAGGGTGAATCACTGCTTGCAGATCTCTGAAGCTACCAGGAGGCACCCAGGCCATCCTGACAGCCTCTTGCTGTACATCAACTATTTCAAACACAGCAAGGAAGGATGAAAGAGGAACCAAGTGCCCTTTTTGAGAGAAGATTAAGCAGAGATAATGTAGACAAGTATGCTCTGGAATGTTGATACTCTCATGTAAAACAGGATAGCTAAAAGAACAGGCTGCTCAAGACAAGTTTTTTATTTATTTTTTTAAAAAAAGGCACTTTACAACCAAAATTGGGGGTGAAGGAAGCCTTTGGATGAGAAGCCATGATAAAATGTTTTCCTGTTGCAGATGTAGAGGCTGCTGTGGAGATAAATACATGGTGCTCGTAGAAGAAATGCCCATTATTGCTGCTGCTTGCTCTGTTTGTTCTCCCTGTATATTTCCCTTGAGTTTTATCTGCTGTGAAGTGGTAACTGTGGTTCTGCAGACTGCAGTAACACCTTTTTTTTTCCATTAAAAACTTCCAGACATTCCTTCCCACGTAACTAAAACCAGCAGCCATGTTTGTTCTAAGGCTTTTGGTCCTCCAAAAGCAAGCAGCTTGTTGGGGCTGTTGTGGTGTCTGAGAGCTTGCAGAGGCAGTGGGACAAAGCAAATTGAGCCTAGATTTTTTTTTTAAATGGATTGGGGTATCCGAGTCCAACACTGCACGGGCTCTGTATTTAAATAGTGGCATTACAGTTGTTCTTCAGAAATGTGCAACTTCTCAAAAACAGCTTAGTATCCCCACGCTGTTGAAAAATAATCGTGGAAATGCACAGGAAAGAGCACACGTAAGCCGCTTTTTCTCTTGATGGTTAGTAGGCTGCAGAATTGTGGTACCCACTAAAAGCTATTCAGCTTTTATGTGCTTTTAGAAACTCACAAGAATTCAAAAGAAAACATGTAGAAGTATGATGAATAGCTTGTCTTACAGGGTTGGTATAAGGCTTTTTTATGGGACCTGTGAGAAAAATGCGGTTGTCACCCTGAAATACTTCAGTTAGTCATTTCCCTGTCTGAAGAACCTGTTTGTCGCCTCTAACCAGTTTGTGCTTATATGTGGATCCTAGGAAAAAACACAGTGAAGGGAAAAATTAAATAAATAAACCTCTCCAGCTCTCCGAGCTCATTCTTTCCTCCTCCTGCCTGGTCTTTGTGACCTGGAGCTGCAGGAGCTGCAGTCAGAGGTTCTCAGCTGTATGTGGCTAGGTTACAAAGCACCAGCCATCTGCTGACAGTGGTTTGGGACGTGCAGAAGCGTGCCAGAAGTACAAAACCGACCCGTGAGGCTTTATCCTCACGAGCGAGTTGTGATGTAGATGGGCGTTGAGCAGTACAGCGCTCAGCTGAGTTTGGGGATCGAGCCCGTCCTTCCAAAGAGCACGTGTGAGTCTGTATCCCCTAAAAGCGCGCGTTTTCCTCGCGTCAAAGTGTTGCGGTGCAAAGAGGCTTTTAGTGCGTTGTCGACTGTGTGCTTTGATATTTAACAACTTTTACAGAACCGAGTTTCCCTCGTGAAGGGGATGAAGTTACGAAGGCTGGAGAGAACAGGAGTCTGTACGTTTCCAGTCGCCAGGTATGGAAACCGCACTGCCATCTTCAACTTGTGCTAGAGCTTTTGTGAAGCTTCTTCCAGCTCCGTATTTTGAGTTAACTCAAGTAATTAATCAGTAATCTGCTGAAGGTTTGTTTACAACAGTCAGTATTTCCAGCAACAGAGCACGTTAAGATTTTAATTCCCAGTGTTTTACAAAAATGGTTAATATTCTACAGCAATCAGAAGGAATAACCAAAGGCTGGTGTTCTGATCAGTTTTCAAACTAAACAGCTGGTCTGACTGAGGCTACAAGAAATGGAAAAGCAATTTCCCATGTTGATAAATCGCCATAACTCTGCCTAACAGAAATTTTTCTTCTAATTCCAGCAGATCAAAATTTGAGTTTTAAGATGTTGATTAAAATCTAAGATACAGCCTTATTCCTCAGGCTTAAAACTCAGACTATATTCCCTGGAAAAAAAAGAAAAAAAGGCAAAATGTTATAACTTAATTGTGGGAGACTACAAACACAGGTCCTTAAGATTTCTTAGTGCAGGGTAGTCCCAGGTAACTGAGTGATTTACTGTATAAAAACCTGATGCTTTGATCTGCCCGGGCTGTTTAACACCCCTGCCTATAAGTCGTGCTGTTGATTTCATTGCAAATACTCCTGAATTTAAGTTTCAGGTAAGGTGCTGTGGTGAGCAGAGCCAGATCTCTTTGCACGCTGAACCCTCTGCGTATTTTTTTTTTTACTGCTGTCACAAGCAAACATTTATTTTGTCCTTTTAGGTTGATCATTTGGCAAGTAAGACATCTGAACTTAATATGTCAGAGAGCAGGACAAGAAGCGGGAAGATATTTCAAACCTACACTGTTAGTATCAGGTTTTCTTCTATTTCTGTTTTTCTCTAAGACTTCTTTTCTATTGCAAGCAGTGAATAAAACTCCAACCTTTCTTAACAATTCATGCTGAAAAAATGAAATCCTTGTCACTTCTAAAATTCCCATCACTTTCAGCACATTTGGGTTCTTAGTGTCAAAAAGAAAAGTCTATTGCAAAGAGTTAAAAGGTGAGCACTGAGCAGTTACACAGGTTGAGGAAAACTTTGTTCGGCTTGACATTTAGCCAAATTCCCTGCTGGATTAATCCGTTGTTGGTAGGAGTGTGTGCCCGCAGAAAGCGCAGCCCAGCGTGCCATATGCTTGCTGGTGGTTTTACCTGGAAAACACGAGGCAGTAATCATAACATCAAATCTGTGACTCGGACCAAGAAAAAGCCGTTATTTCTTTGCTTATTCACATTGCATCAAATGAGTCTTCCAGTCTGGGCTACTCACGGGCAGCCACATTCCCCTGGTCTTGCACAGGTGGAGCAGAAATTGTATTTGGGGTGAAATCTGGCCTTTTGGGAAGGTGTCGGGTCCTATCTGTATGTGGCTGCTGTGTTGATTTACCAGCTGAGCTTGGCAGCTTCACCTCTGGGAGGCTGAACGTTTACAGTTAGGAAGGGAAAATGGATGTCAGGGCCAAGGAATATCGTTCCTGTCACCATCTGGGGAAGTTTTTTGTTAGTTTTAATGCAGCCTAGGGCACAGTGGCTGTGTGAGGATTCATAGTGCGCTGCTCGATAGTTGCTGGTGGTCTTCCCCTAAACCAGGAGCTGCCTTATTTCCAGAAAGGCTGATGGAGGTCACGCTTGGGAGCACTGCAAAATCAGTTCCTCAGCAGAATGTTGGAAGGAAGTCAGAGGATAAATTTTTCTGCCTTAAAAACATAAAAGTATGAAAGTTGGGTGCCTGAAGCTGCAGCACGCGGGGGCACTGCCCTTGTAGTGTAAATAAATCCCCTGGTCTTTCTTCAGACACTGGGAGGGGGGGGTTGTGCTGGAAAAACTTTGGTGCCCAGGTGTTGCTCTGGGTGTTAAAACCTCTGAGCAGTGGGGAGCAGCAGGAGCTGGGCGCTCAGCACCTCGCGCACCCGGGTTCGGGGTGGATTTTCCCCTCGCTAGACGTGGTGGCAGCGAGGAGCAGCCCGCGCAGCACCACGACCTGTAACGCCGCGCCTGGTTTCTCCCTGCAGGCCGAACCCTCGTCCAGTCAAGACGTGCTGCCAAAAAGGAGGAAAATCAGTGAGCCCAAGGAGCAGTTTTAGACACCCCTCCCCTGGGTGTTCGCTTCTCCACACCACTTCTGTTTGGTTGTTTAATGTGATTGTTAATATTTAAATGTTCTTTTAGGGACCTTGTTCTATTTGCAGTCAAAATGTTGTGGATTCTAAGGAAAAATCTACCAAGAAGCCCTGTGGAATAAATGAGAAGTTCCTTTCCGTAGGAGGTTGTATCCCCATCAGGAAAGACAGAGGCTGGCTGCTGATGTAACTCTGGGATAAAAATTAAAAAAAAAAATCTGTAACGAAGGTGATCTGGGGGATTGGGCTCCCTGCTAACAACGTGCTTAAATCCTGATGGCGCCTGTGTACGTTCGTTAACTGCGATGTGAGGTTTCACTGGTAACGTGTTCTGGGCTGTATTTCAAAGCTGAGGAGCTCCTTGGTCAGAACCTGCCCTACAGGGCCCAAAATCCTGGAGTCTCGGGGTTAATTTCTGGAGCAGGTTTAGGAAAGCTGTTAAGTTGTGTTACAATTCTTGGTTTTACCACAAAGCAAGCAGACCTGAAACAGTTACGGATGTTTGATTCTTTTCATTCTTTCCAGACCAAAGGCACCAGACAAACAATAAACACGCATTCTTCATACCTTTACACACATTTCATGCCAAAATACCAGGATTTGTGTCCAGGTGGACGCATATATTTACAAATGGTAAGAACCTCTGTCAGGCATCTGTGCTCATGGTGTGAGATGATTTGAAAGAGAAGCCTGCGTGTATGAGAAATGATTAATTGCAGGAATTGGAGAAGGTGCTGGATTGTTCTGCCAAAATAATTGTTATTTTTTCATGTAGTGTAAAAGAAGTGGAGGGAAGCTGTTGCACAGCTCCTGTGTTTGGATGTGGATAGCTGAGCGTTTCTAGATATATTTTAATTTTAAATGACATCTTTTTATCGTATTTTTCCATTAAAACAGCCTTCAATTTGTGGCTGCGTGTTTCTTTCACGTTCTTATTGGAGTAGGCTTAGTGGTCTTAAGGAAACACGGGGAAAGAGCAAACGGGGCAAAACCTCGCAGATGCGGAACTTTCTTTGGCCGGGCAGCGGGGGCATGGGCACGGTGGAGTCCCCCAGGGCATCTCCAGCTCCCGTCGTGGTGCTGAGTGCCCCCGGTGCTGCCCCATGCCCTACGTGTGACCCGCAGCGAGGTGCGGGTCGCAGCCACGCATTTCTCTTCACCGCGCTGAACCGGGTGAGCAGGATTTAATTCGCACAAGCTGCCAGTGCATAGCCTCGGGTTTCGTCAGCTTTGCGGTGTGATTTAACGGGATTTCCTTTGCAACTCCTGACCGCAGAGTCAGAGGAAGGGTTGGGTTGGCAGAGACCTCAAAACCCACCTCGTTCCTGCCCCCAGCCCCATCCAGCCTGGCCTTGGGGCACCGCCAGCCCCTCTGGGCAGCCTGTGCCAGGGCTTCGCCGCCCTCCTGGGGAAGGATTCCTTCCTGGTACCTGACCCAAACCTGCTGTCCTCTGTTTCAAGCCGTTAGCCCGAGCCCCTCACTGCACCCCCTCACAAAGAGTCTCCCCCTAGCCTTCCTGTAGCCCCCTTTATGCTCTGGCAGTTTTGATTCTTGTGTCTGCGCTCACCGCAGCGCCCGTGCTCATCCTGCCCTGAGCCGGTGCACAGCCTTCCCCTCGCCCCAGCGTGCGACGCGTCTTGCACACCTTCCATGCCCTGCACAAGCCTTGCACACGTCCTGTACAAGCCTTGATGCCTTACCCGCGCCTTGCACGAGCACCGTGCTCCTTGCATGCCCTGCACGCTCCTCGTGTGACCTGTACACGCCTTGCACAAGCAGTACGCCCCTTGCACACCCTGCACACACCTTGCACAAGCAGCACGCCCCTTGCACGCTCCTTGCACGCCCCTTGCACGCCTTGTCCCGGCCACAGCCGGCACCGCCTCCGCCGGGGCCGTCCCGGGCCGCCCCCCCCCCCGCGCTCATTGGCGGCTCCGTTCCCTGGTGCCGGCCCCCCGCTGGATTTTACCGGAGCCCGGGGAGCGCTGTCCCGGGTTCGCTTCCCTCATCGGCCCCTCGACTCCTTCCCCAGCCCCAACCCTCGCCCCCAGCCGCTCTCCGGACTTCCAAGCGAGGCTCCGAGCTCAGCTCTTGGGGCCAGGGGAGGCTCGGAGGCCACCGGGATAAATCCCGAGAAGAAGCTGGGGCTGCCCCGGGTTGCTGCCACCAGTCCCCGGGCGTGAACCGGGTTCTTAACCCCTTGCCAAGCCGGAGGTCCCCTGGGCGTGAAGGCTCGGTCGCCGTCCCAATGTCTCGCCACCTCTGTGGAAGCACAACCGCCTGCTTCAAGCATGTCACGGGGCGACGGGCGGCCGCTCCCCGCCGGTGACTCTTGTACAGCCATTGCAGGGCGGGCAGGCGAGCTGTGATTCCCCCCGGGGAAAAAGGGCGAAGCCTCCCCCATCGCCTTGCCGACACCTCTGGAGGCCGGTCCCGGCCACAGCCCCTCGTGCGTGGTCCTCAGCCCGGCCGCAGGTGGGGATGACGACGCTGACGCACCGGGGCCGCCGCGGCGATGCGGGTGGGAGCATGGGCAAGAAGCTGGACGACGAAGAAGAGGCGGCCGCAGAGAGAGACCCGGAGGACGATGACTCCAAAGGCACCCGCCTGACGCTGATGGAGGAGGTGCTGCTCCTGGGACTGAAGGACAAGCAGGTAAAGCGAGGCTGCAGGTCTTAAAATGAGGCTGCAGGTCTTAAAATGAGGCTGCAGGTCTTAAAATGAGGCTGCAGGTCTTCAAGCGAGGCTGCACGTCTTAAAGCGAGGCTTCAAGGGAAACCCACAGCCCCGCGCTGCCTGGGGGCGAGGCTCTGGTGGTGCAGGCTCCGTGGGTTCCTCGGGTCCCCCCCGCAGCAGCCTCTGCCCGCCGAGCTCAAACCTCCCTCGGGCTGAGCGGCGAGGGCGGCTCGCAGAGGCCGTGAGGAGCTGTGGGGGGAACAGGGCTGTGCGGCGCTGCGGCCACCCGCTTGTGCTCGCTGCCAGCACCGAGGGCGTGCGGCAGCGGGGGCCTCACCTCGTGTGCCAGCCCCGGCAGGGGCGCAGAGATGCCCTTGCTCCATTTGCTCTTCGCCAAAACGCTCTTTGAGAAACGGCAGGGGCAGGTTTTGAGGGAAGGGGGCAAGGCGACAGAAAGTGGCTGGAGCGGGATGAGCTCCCCGGTGGCTCCCCGGTGGCTGTCGTTCCCTGCTCGAGCAGCGCCGGGGGCGAACGGAGCGCTTGGTTATCAGCCCCACAGCGGGGAAGGCCCCGCTTGGCACCTTTCTGCTTCCTCCACATCAATGCCTTAATCTAGATTTCCTGGTTCGGGGCAAGGCACTACTGTTCCTCCCCTCAGCCAAAATGGGGAAAATGAGACAAGGGGAGGCTCAGCAGGGGCCCGAGGCGCTTCCTGAGGCAGCGACAAGTGCAGAGGGGTGCGAGGTGCCTGTGCTTCCATCCCCTGGGGCCCCGGCGGTCCTTGAATGAGCCTGGGCAGGTGCCTCGTGTCCCTGGCCCCGCTCTGGCCGTGGTTTTCTGGCAGGGACGGATGCGGTAGGGGGCTGTTGGCCAGTAGCTCTTGCCAAGCTCAGCGGGGAGTAGCAGGAGAGCGGGGCTATCAGGGGAGCATCACGCAAATAACTTGGGAGCAAATATTTGAGAGCAGCGTGGCACGGCTTCCTTCCTTCCCGGGCTACGTTAAGCATTCTTGGTGCGGTTTATGTACTCCTGAGAATGGCCCTACAGCCACCAGGAAGTTAGGAGAGCACAACAGATAAGGGGAGAAGGATTTGTCTCACACTTCCTTTGTTTGTTTTTCATCCTGTCCTTCCGTGTTTCTCCACCTGAAGGCAAGACACAGGCAGCAGACCTCACGGTCCACCCTCATCGTTTGATGAGCAGGGGGAAATAATTTAAAAAAATAATTAAAAAGACAATTTTAGCCGAACCCAATGAGCCCACAATGCAATTTCATTATTTTAAGTACCAGTCTGTCCTTGTAGGGGACACTGGATGCACACCAGCATTTGCGACCAGTCTGATTTCAGGAGCTGATATTAGCCAAGGAGCTTTCAACATCTCTGATTTCAGACCCCTTAAAATTTTGGGGGCGAAATGTGCCTTCCAGCCCAATGAACCAAAACCTTCGGTCACCTCTGTGCCCTTTTTCAGAGAATTGGTTCCTAAAGGGCACGTGCAAAAAAAAAAAAAAAAAAAAAAAATAAAACCCCCCCCCCCATGGAGGGAAATAAGCACGTCTTAGCCGGGCAAGCGTGAAGGGTTGCTTTGTCTTCGCTCACAAGGAAATGAAGAAAGCAAATAAAGATTTTAATTTATTTTATGATTCTCTGTGCTGAGCAAGCTGAACAACCCAGTGTCCAGATGCACTGTACAAACAGACACGCTGGGGACAGGAGGTTACCCATATAGACTATAAAAGCTTCTACGTAGGAGGCCGCCAGCTCCTGGCCTTCCTGCCTTGGGAAAGGCTTCTTGGGTTGCTTTGTCTGTGGTCTCCCAGCAGCTCTTAGAGCTGCCTTTTCCCCTCTTCCTCCCCATTTTCTCAAAGAACAGCACCAAGGAACGGGAGCGAGGGCCAGGAAAAGGGCACAGCACCCGGCCCCATCCACCCTTCGGGTGCAGTGACTTTGTCCTGTGCCTTCCTGAATCTATTGCACCGCAGTTGCAGCCCTGGCCGCTGTCTGCACACTGGAGGTGGAGAAGAGGCCGTTCCCTTCATTTTGCAGCTGGCTTTTATGCCTTGGGGCCCGCTGACTTCATCCTGCCTCCAGATCTTGTCTTCCCAGACTGAGAACCCCATGCAACCAGCTGTCCCTCCAGGACCATGTTTTCCAGCCCTCTGCACCTTCTCGTTGCTCTGCCCAGCACCATATGGACTCAGGAGCCCGTGTTTCTCAGGGCAGGGCTCCAAAAAGAGCACCTGGTGTGAAACGTGTTGAGTTTGGCCTGACTCAAGCACTGCCCAGCTCATTGAAGCCCTTTCCATGAAGAAAGGACTAGAGGGAATGGCCTCAAGTTGCACCAGGGGAGGTTCAGGTTGGAGATGAGGAGACATTTCTGCTCAGAAAGAGCGGTCAGGCCTTGGGACGGGTTGCCCAGGGAGGTGGTGGCGTCACCGTCCCTGGGGGTGTTCAAGGAAAGGTTGGACGTGGTGCTTGGGGACGTGGTTTAGTGGTGACATTGGTGGCAGGGGGGTGGTTGGACCAGATGAGCTTGGAGGGCTTTTCCAACCCTAATGATCCTGTGATTCTTTGATTCGTGAGGGGACGCTGGGGGGGGAGGGGGTCCCTGGACACGGCACTGAGGACTGCGGTGGGGCTCTGGCTGCCTGTCCCCACCATCACACGTGTCCCCATCCCCACAGGGCTACACCTCCTTCTGGAACGACTGCATCTCCCCGGGCCTGCGCGGCGGCATCCTCGTCGAGCTGGCACTGCGGGGCCGCATCCAGCTGGAGCCCCTCACCGCCAGGAAGAAGCGGCTGCTGGACAGAAAGGTGATGACGGTGATGGGGCCGAAGGGGTGAGGCGGTGTCATGGGTGCCGGTCAGCCCGTGTGTCCCCCACACATACATTCACATGCCCCGCGGTGGCTTTGCGGCATGCTTCAGTGCCTGCCCGCGTCCCAGCCTGATGGCACCTCGTCCTTTTGGCCTCCCAGGTGCACCTGAAGTCGGACACTCCAACGGGTGACATCTTGCTGGATGAGACCCTCCGGCACATCAAGGCCACGGAGCCTGCAGAAACGGTGCAGACCTGGATAGAGCTGCTCACGGGTAGGCACGGCAAGAGAGAAGTCACAGTCGTGGCGTGGCTTGGCTTGGGTTGGGTTGGGTTGGGTTGGTGGGGAGCTCAAAGCCCACCTTGTTCCTGCCCCCAGCCACATCCAGCCTGGCCTTGGGCCCCCCCAGGGATGGGGCATCCACAGCTCCTCCGGGCAGCCTGGGGCTGAGCCAGGCTCCATCCACCCCGGCCTCCGACAGTTTGCTTCTCCACAGGGGAGACCTGGAACCCCTTCAAGCTGCAGTACCAGCTGCGGAACGTGCGCGAGCGCATCGCCAAGAGCCTGGTGGAGAAAGGCATCCTCACCACGGAGAAGCAGAACTTCCTCCTCTTCGATATGACCACGCACCCCATCAGCAATGCCGCCGAGAAGCAACGCTTGCTCAAGAGGCTGCAGGAAGGCGTGCTGGAGCGCTGGGTGGGTAACCCGCACCGCATGGACCGCAGGACTCTGGCTCTCCTGGTGCTCGCCCACTCCTCGGACGTGCTGGAGAACGCTTTCAGCAGCCTGGCGGGCGACCGGTACGAGGTGGCGATGAACAGGACCAAGGAGGTCCTTGACGCAGATCCAGAGGTGGAAGCTGCCAAAGGCAGAGGCACGGAGATGATCTGGGCCATCCTGGCGGCCTTCAACAAAGCCTGAAGCCCCACGGGGTGGGCAGCAGAGCTTCGCCTGCCTCGGTGCGAGGCCACGGGCTCCCTTGGCACTGGGTGGTAGCGGGAGGCTCCGCTCCGCAGGGCCCAGCTCTCCCCACAGGACTTGGGGGGGGGCATGAGGCCCCTGGGCCGCTGCAAACAGAGGCTGGTGCCTTCAGGGAGCGGAGGTGACGGCCACCGGCAGTGCTGAATGCCTGCTGTGGCGGCACTGAAGCGCTCCATTAGCCAAACCACGATGGGAAGGGGCTCAGACCCCCCTCAGGAACAACCCAGCCCCCCCCTTCACCTCCTTCCCCTCTGTGCGATTGCGGGGTGGCCCCGAGCCTCCGGGCTGTGCTGCCGTGCCATTCTTTTTAGGAAGGGGAAGAGCTCACTGTGATTATTTTTTTCTGTTTTAATTATTATTATTTTCCTTTCTCCTCTGCCACTTTAACTTCTCGCAGTGAATATGAATGTGTTTCTGGGTATTTAAGCCTCCTTCTAATAAAAGGGTTTGGTGGTGGAAGGCGCGTTGGCAGCTGCGGCATGGCAGGTCCTCAGGGCTGCTGGTGGCACGGGGACACCCCTGGCTGGGCTCCTGCACCCCAGGGCTCCTCTGTGAGGCCCAGACCTGTCCCCAGGGACGAAGATCCTCGTGGGCACCTTCCTGGGGCCACCGGGAAAAGCGGCAGGTCGCTGCTGGTGCCTGCGGGGAGCCCGCGGCACAACGTGGGGGTGTGAGGAAGGCACGGGGCCATGGGGACAGCGTGGGGACGTTGTAGGACGTGGGGATAATGTAGGGACATGGGGATGTTTCAGGGCTATGGAGACATTGCGGGGCTTGAGAAAATTATGGGCGTGGGGACAGTGTGGGACATGGGGACAGTGTGGGACATGGGGACGGTGTGGGACATGGGGACGGTGTGCGACATGGGCATAATGCTGGGACGTGGGGACAATGCAGGGACATGTGGACAATGCAGGGACACGCAGATATTATGGAGCTATGGGAAAATGGGACACGAGGACATTTCAGGGCTATGGAGGTGTTGTGGGACTTGAGAAAATTATGGGCTGTGGGGACAGTGCAGGGCCATGGGGACACTGTGGGCCATGGAGACATTGTGGGACATGGGCACGATGCAGGGACATGCGGATATTATGGTGCTATGGGAAACTGGGACACGGGGACATTCGGGGGCTATGGAGACATTGCAGGACATGCAAAAATTACGGGCCGTGGGGACATTATAGGGCCGTGGGGACACTGCAGGGCCACAACGCTATGGCGGGACCATGGCGACATTATGGGGCCATGATGGTCCAGCACAGGGCCATCAGGACGATGCCCCATTCAGGACATTGGGGGCATTGAGGGGGTCAGTGTGGGTGCTTGAGGACACTGGGGTGTACTGGGAGCACTGGGGGGACACTGGGGGGCACTGGGAACTCTGAGGGCTCCCAGGAACGGCTGCGGCCCGCCAGGAGGCGCCCGGGGCTACTCCTGCAGCCGAGCTGAAGCCCCGCCCCTCCCGCCCGCTCATTGGGTCCCCGGCCTCAGTCCTTCTGCCTATTGGTTCTTTCCAGCGTCAATGAAGCTGAGGGGTTCCCCATCTCCGCTCACGCTGCCTCACTTCCCATTGGCCCGCCGCAGCTCCAGCCGGGGCGGCTAAGCCCCGCCTTTCTTCCCGCCCTCCGCGGGCGCTGATTGGTTGGAGGTGATGTCAGCGCGCCCTCCTCCCCGCTCCCATTGGGCGGCTGCCCGTCCGTCAGCCTGCCGAGGCGGCAGGGGGCGGCAGCGGCCATTTTGGAGCAGAGAGCGGGGCCGGGCGGCGCGGAGGCAGCGCGGAGGCAGCGCGGATCCACCGGGGTCGCCGCTCCCTGCCATGGCCGCCCCGCTCGGCACCGGCACCCGCACGGAGGAACCCGGGCAGGAAAAACAGGTGGGAACCCCTGTGGCGAGCCCTCTGGGCTCCCTATTGGCTGGGCAGCGCGTCAATCTTCACCTCCCCGCTCGCTGATTGCTTGCTGCCGCTTTCCTTCTGAGTAACGCTGGCCTCTCATTGGCTGCAGGGCAGGAGGGGGACTTCCGGGAGAGGCGGGGAAAAGGTGGCTTGTGTGGAGCGGAGCGCGGGGGGTTGTGGGATACTGGGGGTGCGGGGCCGGGGGCCGGGGGCTCGCCGAGCTCTGGGCCCGGAGGACCCCTCGCAGGGCTCCCGGCTGGGCCCCGCAGCCCCCGGATCGCGCCCGGGCAGGGTGAAGAGGCCCGAGCTGTGCCCCGTGGGGATGCCTCAAGCACCGGTGAAAGCTGCCCTGGGGTTATCCGGGGGATCCGCCTGCACCGGCGCTGGCTGTGGGGCTCTGCTCTCAGAGGTCAGAGCCCACGAGCCCATCCCCGCAGTGCCACCGAGTCAGGTCCCCACCTGGCTTTGCCAGCACCAAGCCCCGCTGGCAGGGAGCAGCCGTGACAAATGGCTCGGAGAAACCTCCTGGCTGGGGGAAGAAGCCCTTCCAGCAGCAATCGGCAGTGTTTGAAGGCCGGTGAAGATCCCATTGCGGTGTCGCGGGTGCGTTTTGTTCTCCCGTGGTGCTGGAGCGCTTTCAATCCCCTCTTGTTTTTCAGGATGCACAAGAGAAGGAAATCGTCATCCCTGAGAGAGCGGAAGAGGCAAAGCTGAAGGCAAAATACCCCAACCTGGGCCAGAAGCCTGGAGGCTCTGACTTCCTCATGAAGAGGCTGCAGAAAGGGGTATTTATTGCTCGGCCACGTCCTCTTCTCCCTTCCCCAGGCTCTGAGCTGGTGCAAAGGGCACGGGGAACGCCAGCAAGTCAGACAGCCGCACCTCAGCATAAAACCTTTCACTGTGCTCCCTGGAAAAGTAATTAAATCCTTCTCCGAGAGCCAGCTGTAGTCGCTGGGGTTGCTGCTGCTGGCTCTCCTCCTTGCAGAGGCTGGGGCAGGAAACACAAATCCCTTCTGAGCTCCCCAGCTCCAAACGCACGATGGCTCCTCGCTGCCGCGCTGGGGCTGGCTCGGAGCTGCCTTCTCAGTGGCCCCTGCGCCTGCTCTCTCACCGACACAAACGCTGGGAATGTTGGTTTTAGGTGCCAGATCCTAAAGCGAGAAAAAAAAAAAAATGAGGGTTACTTCATTGCTTGGCACGAAGCGGGCTTTTTTCCCTGCTTGGTTCCTGTCTGCGACCTGCGTGGCGCCAGCAGAAACCCTGGCGTGGGCCAGGCTGTGCTCCCTGGGGCGAAAATACTGCCTTTGTGCCTGCGGGCTGTTTGTTCGCCACCCGGGATGAGCTAAATCAGCTGTGCCTTTCCCTTTGCAATCCCATTTCGTTTACCAACCCCGGCAGCCCCGTAAAGAATCTCGTTTGTCGCCCCACGCGCGTGTCTTGGCTGTGCTCGGCTGCGAGTGCCGCGAACCGCTTCAAAGTAACCCAACCCCCCCCCCGTCCCCTTTTTTCAGCAAAAATACTTCGATTCCGGCGACTACAACATGGCCAAGGCGAAGATGAAGAACAAGCAGCTGCCGAGCGCGGGGCCCGACAAGAACCTGGTGACAGGAGACCACATCCCCACGCCGCAGGACCTCCCGCAGAGAAAATCCTCGCTTGTGACCAGCAAGCTGGCCGGGTAGCCTGCGCTCACAGGCTGTTGTTTTTTTTTTTTTTTCCCTCTTTTTCCTTTTTCTTTTGGTTAATTGGATTGAACTTCACTGTACCGTAGGGCTGGGAGCACCAGAATCCACGTAGTTTATGAGTATTTACAGCAAACACACACCAAACCCTAGAAGAGGTGTCGGTAGCCCGGGACACGCTTGGCGGATTTGGTTGGGCAGTTCCTTTTAGCGAGCCGGTTTGCTGCCTTCGTTTTCACCCTGTTGGGAACCATCCCTGCTTGCAGAGATGATTTTTTTTTTTTGATTTTTTTCTCCCCCTCTTGCCTTTTTGTTTCAGGCTTGAAAAACAAAGCGAGGGCGGCGTGGTGGCTGCGGGGCTCCGCGCGGTCGAGGGGCTTTGTGCAGGGTCAGTGGAAGGGCCCCGAGGGCTGCGCTGAACCCAACCCGAGCTCTGTCCCCGTTCCAGAGGCAAGGGGAGGGCGAGCGGACACCGTTGGCTTTAGGGATTCCCAATGGGACAGGAGAGAAACCGCAGGAGGGAGGCAGCGGGCGGCACAGGTACGGCTTTCCTCGGGCGCGTTTCGAGTGCTGGCGCCACGATCCCTGCCGGGGCTGCTCTCAACGCTCACGTTTGCTGCTGGGTGGTTCGGAGAGACCCCGAGCGAGGGGATTTCCCTCTGTGGGGACAAGGAGTGGAGTGGGGATGGGCGCGCCACGTCCTCAGCTCCCCTCCGGTCCCTGCGTGACCCGGCCAGGGCAGCGGCTGCACGGCCTCCTCGTGCTCTGCTGCTTGTCCCAGCTGTGTTGTAAATAGATAATGAATCGTATATATAAAAATATATATAATTTTGTACATCTTCATCTCTCTTCTTTTCTAGCGTGCCGTGCTTTAAAAATAAAAATAAGGGGGAAGGGGAAAAAAAAAAGGCAAGATAGGGAAAAGTGCAAAGCGGGGCCACCCCTGTGCCGAGCGGGGACAGGGAGGGGACAGCTCTGCCACCACGACTTCCCCCAGCACGGGGGGAGGAAGCAACCGTGACGACAGAGGATGAGAAGCAGCAAGAGCAGCTCCGGAACGTGACTGCGGCGTGGAGTGGGGTCACGTCCCTCTGTCGGGATGCCCAGGGGCTTTTTTTTGGGTTTCTTTGAGGCAGGAGGGGCTGAGGCAGCTGAGCTCCTTCGTGCCAGAGGGGGGCAGGTGAAAACCCTGGGGGGTTTCAGCAGGTTGGCCGAGCAACGCTCGCCCGTAATTCATCCCCCTCCTTTGGGGGGGGGGCTGGAGCACCCCTGTACCCCCTGCCCCATAGGGTGCCGGGGGGCACTGGGGACACCCGGACCTGTCCCGTTGTGCTGAGCTGCCCCAGCACCACGCCACTTCTCAGCTGAGCAGCCCCGGGGGCACCGTGAGGGGCATTTTTCCTCCTGCCTTCCAAACGAGCACCGGCCCCGTCTCCGGGCCGTGCACCGGGGGCTCCCGGTGCCCCCCCGCTTCCCCCTTTCCCCCCCCCCCATCGGCCATTTTACGATCCCAACCCCAAAGCAGGGGCTGGGGCCGGGTGTTTGCGCAGGGACGCGCTGTTCCAGCCCGGTGCCAAGTATGCGCCGGTGTTTGTTTGTGCTGCGAAGCTTGGCACCGCCGGGGAAATATGTGCCGGGCGCTGCCCCGAGCCGCCGGAACGAGCCGAGCTCGCCTCTGTTATTGCTCCCGCTGCCAAGAATTCGCTTCCCGACAAGGACGCGTTCCCTGGGGCCGCGGGAAGGGGTTGGGGGGGCTGGGATTTGCCGGGTCCTGCTGCTCACGGGGGCAGAGAGGAGCTGGCGAGGGGGGCCGGGGGTGCGCGGGGCAAACACACGTCCCCAGTTCTTTGACGATCTGGGGCAGAAGTGCGTCGGGACGCTTGGGACAAGGCCGTGCCCTGCGCTAACCGCAGCTTCCTCCTCCGCTGTCCCCGCCAGCGGGTGGTGACGTTCGGGACGGTGACGGAGACTTTGCTTCACGGCACTTTGGGGCCCCCCCAAAACACCGGGGTTCTTGGCGTTGGCAGCTCCCTGGGGTCCTCTCTGCCCAACCTGGAGGAGAAAAACCCATTGGAGGGGCTCTTGGGATTTCCTCCCCACGGCCGGAGTTTCCCCCCCGTCCCACGGCCACCTGCGGCGGGCTTGGGCAGGGATTTCCACGGCCCTTTTTGGGGGTGCTGTTCGCTTTCCTGGCTGCCAAAAGAAACCAGAAAGCGGCCCCGTGCCCGGTGTCCCGCTTTCGTCACGTCGGGGTGACGCTGGGCCTGGCATCGCCCTCACGGGGAGGATTCCGGTGGCCTTTGGACGGGGTGGCAGCGGGACACGGCCCCTCCCGCGGGGCAACATCCCCACCCCCCAAAGGGGGACACGAGAGGGGGGCGAATTTTGGTCCCCGTTTCCAGCGACCTGACCCCGTTTAGGCACAAAATCCTGCTGAGACGGGGGGGGGGGAGTTGAGCCCCCAAACCCCTCAGTTGCTTGGGTTTGCCCCGGGACGGGGACACTGGGGATGGGGGATAACGGGGACATTGGGCACCGGGGATGGGGACAACAGGGGTGTGGGGACACTGGGGATGGGGGCACTGGGGATGTGGGGGCACCAGGGATGGGGGATAATGGGGACATTGGGCACCGGGGATGGGGTAACGGGGACGTTGGGCACCGGGGATGGGGACATGAGGGGTGGGGGGACACCTGGGACATGCAGGTACTGGCAATGGGGGCACTGGGGATGTGGGGGTACCAGGGATGGGAATGAGGGAAGTGGGGATAACAGGAATGGGGGATAACGGGGCCATTGGGCACCGGAGATGGGGGTAACGGGGATGTGGGATACCAGGGATGGGGGAACGGGGGTGAGGGGGCACCGGGGATGGGAACA
>CM021721.1:835211-872076 GCA_011074415.1 Stictonetta naevosa | reverse complement strand
ATCGATCTGCAAAGAGCAGGGGGGGGGGCAGCAAGCGAAGCTCTTTCCACCCCGACACGCAGAATTTGGGGGTCCCAAAGGGCCCCTTCGTGACCCACGGGCTCCTTTGGGACCCCCCCCCAGTCCCCCGCAATGCGATGCGAAGCTCACCTTGGGGCCGTAAAAGGCGCCGTCACCTGGACTCAGCTCCCAGGGCTCCCCAAAATCCCGGAGGCTCCGCTCCAATTGCTGCGGGGGCAAACGGGGAGGTGGGGAGGGGGGCACGGCGTGGGGGGGGGGGGGGGACGTTGGGAACAGCGGGACGTGACACACGGGATGGGGGGGAGACGGTGGGAAGGGGGGCACCGGTGAGGCCGTGGACACGACGCAGAGATGCGGTGCGGGGAGAGCCAGGAGGCGATGCCCAGGAGGCTCGGGACACGGAGACGCACGCAGGGCTCGGGGACGAGGCGGCGGCGATGTCGCAGGAGATGCGACAGCAAAGCCGGGAGGGGGGACGCGGCGGCTGAGCCAGCTCCTGGTGGCACGCGGCCCTTGTCCCCACCTGCTCTGCGCGGTCCCAGGTCGCGGCGTCCCCCAGGAAGCCGTCGGGGCGCGTGGCCAGCGCCAGGCGGAAGGAGAAGCCCAGCACGGCGTAGACCGTCCGCACGAAGTCCAGGCAGCCGCCGATCTCGTCCTCCAGCTGGGGGGGGGGGGGGGGCCGACCTGTGGGGGGGAAGGTTTTGGGGGGGGCGGGAGGGAACAGCAAGTCTTCGGGGAGGTTGGGGGGCACCCACCTGCTCCAGCGTGCAGAAGATGTGCGCGTCGTCCTGCTGGAAGCGCCGCACCCGCGTCAGCCCCGTCAGGGAGCCGGGGGGCTCGTTGCGGTGCAGGACCCCGAAGTCGGCCAAGCGCAGCGGCAGCTCCCGCCACGATCGCGGCCGGTGAGCGAACATCAGGCTTGCAGACGGACGGACGGACAGACAGACGTGGTGTCAGCCCCGCTGAGCCCCATCCCGCCGCCCCCGCGCTGAGCCCGGCGCGCTCGGCTCACCAGTGGGCCGGGCAGTTCATGGGTTTGAGCGAGAGGGTCTCGGTGCCGGCGGTGAAGGAGAACATGTGGGCGCTGTAGTGCTGCCAGTGCCCCGAGAGCTCCCAGAGGCGCGGGCTGAAGACGTTGGGGGTGACCACCTCGCAGAAGCCCCTCGCCTGGTACTCGCTCTGTGGGGACCCACGGCAAGGCGAGGGTGTTCACAGAATTATTTAGGTTGCAAAAGAGCCTTGAGATCATCCAAACGTGCACCTAACACTACTGAGTCCACCACAAAACCACGATGTGGGGTTCCGTAGGGTCGGGGTGCAGCTGGGCAGAGGCAGAGCCCCGTCCCCAGTGGCTCCCAGAGGAGGTGACAGTGACAGCAACCGTGTAAGGGGACAGCCCGAGGCCTCGGGGGAGGCTTTGCGGCCATACCCTGATGAAGTCGATGAGGGCGTTGTAGACGTGGGCGCCGCGGGGCAGGAAGAAGCAGCTGCCGGGGCTGAGCTTGTGGAAGAAGAAGAGCTCCTGCTCCTGCGGGGCCAGGGCAGGGCAAACGTCACCGCGGGGGGACGCCGGCATCCGATCCCCAAAAGCCGCCCTTTGCCAGGGCTCACCCGGCCGATGCGGCGGTGGTCGCGGAGAGCGGCCTCATCCTGCGCCTGCTGCCAGGCCTCCAGGTCCTGGGTGCTGGGGAAGGCGACGGCAGCGACGCGCTGCAGCGACCGGCGCTCCGCGGGGTCCCCCCAAAACGCGGCCGAGCTCTGCAGGGAGAGACGGGAGCAAAGGGAGGCGTCAGGGGAACCCAGATGCCCGGGTCCCCCACCAGCCCCGCGTCCTCCATCCTGCTGAGCCTACCGTCAGGACACGGAGGGCCCCGATCAGCCCCGTGTGCCCGAGGAGGGGGCCACGGCAGAGCTGCAGCAGTGGGCCGCACCTGTGAGGGTGGCAGACGGACAAACGGACACAGGAGACGGACATGTCACCGCCCTGCCCGAAGCAGCCCACGGATGTCACCCGGGCCACCCGCGCTCACCTATAGACAGTGGCCGTGGGGGACGTCACCTCCTCCTGGATCCGCTGCAGCTGGAAGCTGTTGTGCTGGGGGGAGCAAGGCAGGTGGTGGTGGCAGACGTGACACCAGCGTGGTGACACCAACCTCCGGTGTCCGACAGCTCCAAGCGGGATGTGCTCAGGGAGGGGACACCCGGGGGTCTCACCTTGAAGAGCTCCGCCAGCTGCTCGCGGGTGGCCTCCAGGCGCTCGAAGCGATGCTGGGCACGGGCAAAGGCCACGCAGGCGTCTTCCAGCGCCGGCAGCTCGCTGCGCTGCACCGTCCTGCGGGCACGGGGATGCACCAGGGATCTGAGCGAGCATCCCTACAGGGCACCGTGGCCATCGCCCCAATGTCCCGAAGGCCCTGTACCTGTCCCCCATGTGGGCGTCACAGAAGAAGCCATCCTCGGTGGCCACGGTGCTGCAGAGCGTGGCTCCGTAGAACTGCTCCAGCACTGCTCCCAAGACAAAGGCGCTGGACTGCCAGAAAGCCTGGGGACACGAGGGGACACGGGAGATGTGGAGGACACAGGAAGCACGGGGGACACAGGGTGTGTGGTGGGGGACACGGGAAGCATGGAGAGTACGGGAAACACCAAGGGCATGAAGAACGTGGGGGACAAAGGGAGCGTGGGGGGCACTGGGGTTATTCGGGGAAGCACAGAGGGCACAGGGGACACGGAGGTCGTGAGGGATACGGGGGAATGTGGGATCGTGGGGGGGACACGGGGAGCAATGGGGGCAGACATGGTGGGGGAAATGGGGGATGTGGGGGACAATGGGGGGGATCAGGGTGGCACAGAGAGGATGTGGGGGCACTGGGGGACATTGGGGGGGCCACGTCCCAGCCCCCACTCACCGCCCGCCCCTCCGGCGTGGCGAAGTCGAGCAGCTCCAGGTCGGTGTCGTTCTCCAGGGGCTGCTCCAGGTCCCGCAGGGCCCCGTTCACCCGGGCCACCAGCACCGAGGCGGCCAGGCCCGACCTGCGGGGACAACGCGGGGACAAGGTGACCGGGGGAAGGAGCCCGGCAGCGGGACGGGGAACCGGGGGGATCCCCCCCTTGGCCGTACCCCAACTGCTCGGCCACCTGCCGAGGGGTGGTCTGCAGGGCACGGCCGTGCAGGCAGCGCCCCCCGGGCAGGGCGATGCGGATGGGGGTCCCCGCTGGGGGGCTCCCCCCATCATCATCACCCCCAGCCCTCCTCTCCCGGGCCGCTTGGAGCCGCTGGAAAAGTCGCAGCCGCTCGGCGACGTGGGGCTGCGGGGAGATATGGGGATGGAGGGGAGGGGGGGAGGTCAGGGCGATGGGGGAGCCCCAGCTCCGTACCCCCGAAACCCGGGGACCGGGGGCTCGGCGCACCCGGTAACGGCGAGGGGCTGCCCCCAGGAGCAGCCGCCCCCCGGTGAGGGCTGGCGGCATGGCGGGGCCTGGGCCGCCCCTTCCGGCAGCGGGCGGACGCCGGGGACCTCCCCGGGGCGGGCTCAGCTTCCGCGGCTCCGGTCCCAGCCTAGGCTCCGGCCCCGGTCCTGGCCCAGGCCCTGGACCGAAGCCTGGGCCGGGGTCGGGGTCGGGTCCAGCTCCCCCCCCCCCCCTCTATTGGGGGTCCCCAAAGGCCTTAGGCCCGCAGGAGCCAGACCCCAAAACGCCGCCATTTTGCATCCCTGCATCCAGCTCTACCTCAAAAACGCCCCAAATTTCACCAGACCCCCCCTCAAACGCCACCGTTTTGCACTCCTGCAGTCACCTCGAGTGCCCCGAGATTTCCAGTCCCCAGAACATCATTATTTTACCCTCCTACAGCCACCTCAAAAGTGCCCCTAATTCTCCAGACCCCAAAATGCTGCCGTTTTGTGCTCCTGCAGCCACCTTAGAAGTGCCCCACATTTTCCAGCCCCCAAAGTGATGCCATTTAGCACTCCCGTGGCCAGACCCCCCCTAAAAACACCCCAAATTCTCCAGACCCCACAACGCCATTTTACGCTTCTTGTGGCCACCTCAAAAACGCCCCAAATTCTCCACACCCCCAAACGCTGCCATTCTGCGCTCACGTGGCCAAACCCCTCAAAACACCCCAAATTCTCCCGACTCCCAATGGCGCCATTTTGCACTCCCACTGCCCCCTCAAAAGCACCCCAAATTCTCCAGCCACCAAGTACTGTCATTTCACATTTATGCAGCCAGATCCCTCAAAACGCCCCAAATTCCCCAGACCCCAAAACACCGCCATTTTGCACTCCTGCAGCCCAAAGCCCATCCAGAAGCCCCCCCCAAGCCCCTGTAGCCCACCCAGCAGCAGCCCCAACTCCTGGCCCCCTACGCTGGGACCCCAAAACCTTTGGGAGCTTCTCGTTATAGGGTCTGGGAGTCCCCTCTTTCTCCAAAGGCTTCACCCTGCTGTAGGCTGAGGTCCGAGGATCCTGCACTTGGGTGCTGTGGGGACGAAGCCAGCAGTCTCCGTGGGGTGCTCATTCCACTCATCCTCAGCGTGGCCATGCGTTGTCTCCAGCCCACGGAGGACAGGGAAAGTGGGGGCACTGCAGGGAAATACCCAGCGCCGGAACACAGCCAGCCCCCAACAGGTCCTTGCCCTTATTCAGTTAAAGCAAAACACGAGGAAAAAGCAGCCAAAACAGCACAAAGAGCCAAAAATTAAAGTCACGTGTGAAAGAAAAACCCTGGGAGGCTGAGCAGGGAGAAGCTGTCGCTCCTTTCTGGAGGGGAGAGCAGCACGTGCAGCGGCAGTTTTGGCTCCACGGAGGTGTTCGGCGAGGTTCCGATCCTCTCCTGGTGCCCTCGGCTCCTGGGAAGGGGAAACCCAGGAGGAGGAGGAGGAGAAGAGCAGCAGTGGAGAGCGGAGGCCTGGGAGCAGCCACCAGCATCCTGGTGGCCCCCGCAGGCAAGCAGAAGGCCCCGTTAAAGAAGAGTATGAAACCAGCCGAACTAGGTGTTTTATTAAATGTATTAATACACATTTTCCAAATGATCTGCGGATTCATTGTCGCCTCCTCTCACCCGCGTTTGCCCTCTCCACACTGACACTTGAGAATATCGACCCCACGCACCCAATTCATCTTTACAGGCACAGGGAAAGAAAAAAAAGCAGCCGGTATTTACAGCGGTTTGGGAACAACAGCAGCTCACCCTCCCCCGGCCTCAGAGCACACTTGGTTATTCTGCAGGGTTTTTTAAAAAAACAAATCACCAAAGAAAAAAAAAAAAGAAACGACGCACATTATTCACATTATCCAACAGGCCTCTCAAGCCTGCACCAATCCCTCAGCGGGCAGCGGCACTACGGGGTGGCGAAGGGCTCCCTGGTGGGTGTCCGTGTGTCCGTCCTCTGGCTCCCGCAGGCGAGCCACGGCCGTGATGAGACACACCGCTTCATGCTTTTATTTAAAAAATACACGTTTATTTCGGTTGCTTTCCTTACCAGGTGAAATACAAAAAGTTAAAGCATGGTTAAGGGGATGGAAATCACAGACACGGGAGGAAAAACAACCGCCTTCACGTCCCAAAATCACCAGGTGGTTTTTACATATGTACAGTGGTGCCGTGGTTACCGCCGCTATTTTAAAGTAACAGCACAGAGTAAAATGAAAAACCTCCAAGCAGAAAAACTCGCAGCTTCCATTGTTAAATGTTTTTTTTTTTTTTTTTTTTTTTTCTCCTTTTCTTTACGGTAAGGGTTCCCTTATCACCAGTCCTTTCACTTCAACTGACCTCAAAAGCCACCGCGGAGCGCCAGGACGCCGGCCAGCGAGTGGCCACCCTTACCCCCCGTCCGAACCCAGCTGGACTTTGAAATCACCACTTCAAGCAAGAGCAGCAGAAAAATCATTCACATTCTTGTATCTAGAGGGAAAAGGTGGTTGGAGTTGGCGCTGGCTCTGTCCCCGCGCCGGAGCCACCTGCATGCTCGGGCCAGCCTGAACGCCGCCTCGCGACACCGCGACAGCTCCTGCGCGAGCCGGGGCCGCGGTTTTGAGGCCAGACCCTGAACCCGGACCCGAAGACGACCTGCATTGGCCGGAGCCAGGCGTTGAAGGGTTTGGGGCCCAGGGAAAGGACGAGCAGCCCTGCGCTCCTCTCCACCCTTCGCTGGCTTCTTCCCCGCCACACTTCGCCCAGCGCCCTGCCCGAAACCAGCAAAACCTCGCAGCCTGCCTCCGCTTCCTCGCGGGCACCCGCGCCACGCGCCCTTTGCGTTAAATAAAGCACAGCCCGAGCACACGCAACAAAGAAATGCTCTGCCATTTTCTCATTTTGTAATTTTTATGTAGATATTTAACCCTACACCTTTATCAAACATATATATATATAATGAATTCTACCAACTAAAAAAAAAAAAAAAAAAAATCAAGTAAAATTCCAACTTCATATAAAAGCCCCCTGCGCACACGGCGGCAGGGCCGTCCCTGCGGAAAGCACGCAGGGAGCAGGGAGCCAGGCGTCGTCCCCATTTCTCGGCATGCAGGTTCTCTCTCTCTCAGCTTACAGTCTGTGAGTTTCAAACAATCAGAGATGTAATTAAAAAGTGATTATATATACACACATATAAAGTCAAACAGTGTTCCCAGGGGAAAAAAAAAAAAAAAAAAAAAAAAAAAAAAAACAAACAGACGGGTTTTTCCAAATGGGGTTAAGCTCTAGGGAAGGGGCCACGAGCGCGCGGGCTGCTGCGAGCCGCGCCGTGGGGAGGACGCTGCGACCAGGTGGGTGCAGGGAACGCACGGCCGCAACCACGCCGCGTCTGCCGGACCCGGCTCCGTGCCCCCGGCGGCCGCTGCAGAGTTCCCTGTTTTTTTTGGGGGGGGCCGAAACCTGCGCAGGAGATGCTGGGGAGCGCGCAGGCTGGAGCCCGCTGCCTGAAAGCAGACCAAGTTCAAGGTTCCTGGGGCGATCGCCCTACGCGTGCAGCCACGGAGCGGGGGCTTGTTTTTTGTTTTTTTTTTTTGCCAGCCAGAGAAGCAGTCGGGGGGAGGACGCCCCGCGCGCAGCCTGCAGGCGTCGGCGGCGAAGGTGACTCTCCCCCAGGAAAGGCACAGGAAGGGTTGGTTGGTGTTTCCATCACCACAGAAAGCGCTTGGACCCTTTAATCTTCCCTACCAGCAGCAGAGCTCCTCCTGCCCCCAAGCTTTCCTTGTGGTCTGACACGGGCTCCGAGGGCTCGGGAGGCAAAGCGATTTGGTAATCAGCTAAAATAACATCCCAACATCGCGCATTTCATCTTTTTTGTTTGTTTAGACTACTACTGGAAGTTTTATTACAACAGCAATACTTCTTTTCGTTAAAACATTTTTCTAGTCTCGCACCAACTGGGTGGCTTAGGAAATGAACAACCAAAAAATACAGAACATTTAATTTAGGGAAGTGTTACGGGGCTCTTAAGGAGGGAGGGGAGGGGAAAAAAAAAAAAGAAAAAAAAAGGGAAAACCAAGTGAAAGCGCTACTCCCCTGCTCTCTACAATGTCCGAATACCTTCGCTCAAGAGATGGGCGTCTGCTTCAGTACCTGGGGGGGAAGAACGGGCGTTTTGGTGCAAAGAAGGGGGATCCCCTCCCGAAAGGCGGCCGAGGCCTCTTCAGGCTGTGAAAGGGGTCTCTGTTTATGAAGGGCTCCCTGGGCCTGAAGTCTGCCCGCGGGTTCCTGACCATCATCCCGCCGCGGTTTGCAGTGTCTCTGTGAGCGGGGCCGATGGGGGTGACGCTGCGGGTCGGCCCCAGCTGCTCTCTGGAGAGGGAGCCCAGACCCACGCCTTCGCGCACGCGGCCCAGGGGCGCGCCGCTGCCGCCGTGGTCCCGCTGGGGCTGGGCCGCCGCCTCCCTGGGTCCCGCGTGCACGTTAAAATGCTCTTTCATCGTCCCTTGGTGAACGGTACCGTGCTCCTTGGAGAAGGCGCCGCCGCCGTGCTCCACGGCGATGGGAGGCGCCGGGAAGGGCACGCCGCCGTGCTCCCCGGCTGGCGGCGGCTGCGTGGGGAAGGGGACGCCGGCGTGCTCCCCGGGGACTGGGGGCGGCGGGGGAGTGGGGAAGGGGACCCCGGTGTGCTCCACGGAAGGAGGCGGGGGCACGCCGTGGGGCAGCGAGAGAGGAGAGGAGGTTTCTTTCGAGAAGGGGTTAGTGTGATCCACGGGCGGCATGTGCGGGGGAACCGAGTGATCCCTCGGGAAGAGGCTGCCGTGATCCTTGGGGGGAGCGGCCGGGGGCCCGGGGGGCGGACCGACCGGATCCCTCTGGAAAGGAGTCCCGTGCTCTAGGGGAGGAGGCGCGATAGGAGGTGGCATGTGGTGGTCGAAAGCAGGGCTGAAGTTATTCGTTCTGAAATTGTTCACGCTCTCCTGAAAGGGCGGCACGTGCTCCTTGTACTGCGCCTGAAAGCCGCCCATGCCGGGCAGCTCCGAGGCGCTCGAGGGCCCGTTATCGAACGCGCTCCCCGTGTTGCTTATCTCAAACCACCCTGACCTGCTCGCCTCTCGCCCATGTCCTCTGCTTCCTTTCCCCAGAACTCGGATGGACTCGACGGTCTGGATCGGCTCTCCGGACATGCCCCTGCTCGAGGCGTTGTGGTAGCCCAGCGTTTCGATGGGGGCTCCTTTCTCCTCGGTGCTGTCGGGCAAGTCCAAGCAGGACGACGACACCCTCGTCTCGATGCGGTAGTGCTCCTCTTGCTGCTGCTGCTCGCCTTTGGGCGCTCCAGCCTGGCCGTGGCTGGACAAGCCAACGCCTTCGTTGGAACCACTTTTAGAAATCTGGCTAAAATGCTTCTCCTCGGAGGGCTTACGAGACGCGTTCTTGAGCATGTTCTTGAACTCCATCGTCGACGTGGCAGAAATGGAAGATCCCAACGACTTGTCGACGCCCGTCGTGGGCGCTCTGCCCGCGGGGCTTTGGGAGGAGAAAAGCGACCGGTGGGGAATGGAGTGGGGCGAGTCCGGGTATTGCTTCTGCGAGAGGCCAGAGTGCACCACGGATTTTGGTAAGTTGTTGTGATTGGAGTCTGGTGCGAAAAAAACATCGTTCTTACTGGGCGAAGGGGAACCATCCGAGGTGGAGTCGTTTCCCCGCAGGCCGTAGCTCCCGTACATCCCTGGAGATGTCGACAGTGGGTCACAGCTCTCGCTCTGATCGAGAATAGACCTCATCGACTGAGGAAACGACGACTTGACGCTAAAATCCTGCGATCTTTGACCATAACTGGACAGGACCGGCTGGTACTCCGCAGCTTCGGATAATTTACTTGATTTCAAAATCGACTTTGCGGGCTTTTTCTCTAGGTTTAACATGGCAGATGGGGGGGGCCCGGAGTAGTCAAAGTCACGGTAATCTTCATCTTCTTGAAAAGACGTGTCTGGGTAAAACTTCTCCTGCGAGGAGTCCATTAAAGAGGAGGGGATTTCCATGCTATCTGCAGGCTGCTTGTACATGCCGGCCGGAGAATCTCTGCCGAGGCTGAAGGGCCGGTAGGTGTGTACAGAATTGGAAAGTTCCTGGGGATAGCCATCGTCCCTGCTCTGAAGAGGCGACCTCGTGCTGCTGGGAGTAGAGGAACCAGGGCTCATGATTTTTGACAGCAAGGAGATGGTGTCAACGTTGCTCGACGTTGGCTTATCCATCATCTCGTCCTGGGTGGGCGTCCCACTTCGCTCATCACGCACCGGCGTTCCGTCCACATTGTCCATGGAAGTGCTGGTAGGACCACGCTGAAAGTCAGACGAGTGACTTTCTGTTGCGATGTTGGACCCTAAGCTGCTTAAAATTGGAATATTCAAGTTCAGACCACTGAAGCCAGGATTTCCTTTCAGGAAATTGTGTATCTTCATCTCCAGGCTTGGAGAGGGGGGTTCCGATTCCAGCTTCGCCTTTGAAATTTCAGAGGATTGACTCATTGAGGTGTCTGTCGGTAAAAGGGAGGAAGGACTGGGAGGGTGGGAACTGGAGAATCCCAGGGAATTGCTTGGCGGCTTAAAACTAGAACTTGAAAGCCCCGCGGTGTGTCCAATGGGAGCCTTAGTAACTGAAGTCGAGGAAACCTCTGCGGTTGACGAATTTGGAGAATAACCAAAAGTTTTGGATATAAAGGACTGAGTGTTGGAAGGAATACTCCTTGCCTTCACGCAAGGTACGGTTGTGTTGGCTGGTGATGCTGAAGTGCTCTGTGATGCGGTTTCGCTCGACTGAATGGTATTTCCAGCAACACTCTGAAGTAAGGATGACAAACCTGGAAAAAGAATGCTGCGTTCAGACACTCAGGTAAGAGGCAAGAAAACTTGAACCGCTGTCATGGGAAAAACTCCTGCATTTAAATTACAGATGCTCCTTAGAGCTACTTCATGTTTTAGCCAGGAAAACGACTGGATTTTGCTGCATTTAGTATTAATGTCAGTACCCACAGAGGTACAGACTTTTGCCAGAGGCTCAGATTAACTTATAAATTTAAGTTACGACATACGTCTGAGTAAGTTCAGTAATAACTCATCCTGGCTTCGTAGCCAAGTACAAAAGGCGCACATGCCGCACTGCTGACCAGAGCTGCAGAAGCACGACCAGCGCCTTTGAGAAGTTTTCTGCTCTAACCGCTAGAACAGCTCTCTCAGAAGCACAAAGAAACCACAATGACCTCATTTGCTCTCCTGTCACATTCACTGTTCTTCCATGAAGTGCTCCGGGAAAAGTGCCCGGAGTTCACGTCAGAAACGTGAAGATGTACAGGAAGGTAATAAAACACTGGCCCACAACACTTACATTACCCGAGAAGGACATCTACGTTTGCCAAAAATGTAACCCGTTTCGATTAAGCTTTTCTCCCTTCACTTTTGCTGTCGGGCTGCACAGCAGCACGTGTCAGCGCTGCCGTCACACGCACCCTTAGACATTCACTCAAAATCCACTCCAGTACCTTGCAGTGCTGGCGCAGTCTGAGTCTGGGTTTTGGAGAGGGCAGACAGGATGCTTTCAGGAGTTATTTCCACTTTGGAGAGAATATTTGCTAACGGGTTTGAAGGAGCAGATGGAGTCCCCAGGACGGGAGTCTTCAGGCCACTGGTAAGAGCCGTTGGGCTTGTCGGGGTTCCTGGAGAAGGTCTTGACGCAGGACTGACACCTAGGATGGAAGCACACACCGCTCACCTATGTTGATTCGCTAACAGGAGCTTTTTTGGCTCACGTTTCCCACAGATAAAACCGCAGCAGAGTTCCAGCGAGCGTGAGCAAGGAGAGGCTCACGAAGCCGAGAGTCATGTGTCAGAGAGACCGAGCCAATCTTTAAGTAATAACTCATTCATGTTTATTTTGCGACAACTTAGCTTTTAAGATTACAAAGGGAAACTCCACTATGAGCTCTTCGAAACCAAACACCTGCGCCAGGACCACTTCAGCACTCACCTGTGTTTTTCATTACAGAAGTTAAACTGCTAAGAATGGAGCTGATCTTTGCCAGGTCAACATTAGCAAGGTTAGGCAACGCGAGCGCTGGCGATGGAGGGACGGGCGCCGCGCTCACCACCTTGGGAGCCGGAGGAGTCGGAGGAGTCTGGGCGGGTGTTGTCACCGTCACCGAGGTTGTGCTGACGGCAGCGGTGGACGGCGCCGCTTTAGGGGCACTTTCAGTCTTCACAGGTGCTGAAGGTGGAGCAGCCTGCTTCTCCTTCCTCTCTTCCACTGCAGCAGGGGGAGAACAAGCCCAGAATTACCTCTGCGTCCTTTAAGGGTTATTTAGAGTATGAGATTTTTCAGTGTGATCTTCATTTAACACCAGGCAGGGAATTTGAGTCCAAATCCCTTAGGTTATCTAAAAAGCATTCTGGTGAGTGGTTTGGGAGAGGGAAATAACTAACTTCCCTGCCGGGGTTTGAGGACTGGTGCAGGAGACTGCAACTCAAGTGCACCATCCGCAGCCCAGCGAGGGTTTTGCACATGCTCTACATCCAAAAGAGGTTTGCAAAGGGTATTTTGTGCAGATACAATTTCCACACAATCCCGCTGCTGCTCACGTAGAACATACCAATAATTTTAGATGTGTCGTCCTCCACGTCAGAGAGTTCCATGTCCTCCACATCCCGATTATCTGTCACAGGCTCTGGAGACACCGTCTTGCGGTTTCCAACTGCTGGAGAACGTGAGCTGTCCTCCTCCCCCATTCCCTGAAAGGGGGACTCGGAGCCCGTTGGAGATGGGGCGTCCATACTCGGGGAAGGGACAGGAGACTCCTCTGGATCAGGAAGCGTTGCTTTCAGCTGATCTAGCTTTTTCTTTAGATTGCTCACTCTGTTAGCAAATGTTTTGTAAGCCTGAGAAGGAACAAAACATTGAACTGAGTCTTTTACAGGAAGACAACGTGCCTCAATTACTTCTCTAACAAAAGTAGAACACATCCTTAGAAAACCATCTCAATTTCCAATTATCTGTACCCTACTCTGAGAACCTTGCAGTAAGATCTCAGCTTTGACTTGCAGAGCAAGGAACACATAAGAAGGGGAAGATAAAAGCTGTTTCCAGTGACGTAAAACAATTTTCATACAAAACATTTTCTAATGAATCAGCTACAGTTTTTGTTGTTCTTTTTTTGGGGGGGAGGGTTGTTTGTTTGTTCTGTTTCTACAATGCTGTACCAAATTCTCTGTTCATCTAGTTCTCATACTGACCACACCTAGCGTGGTTTCCCGAATTTAGGATTTGTTAGACTAAGTGCAATTATCTCCCTTTTTAAAAACAGAGGCGCTGAAATTGCAGCAACGTGCAAGGTTCTGCAAACGCAGCCTCTGACCCAGGAATTTTGTAGCGTCTCCTTCTCACAAACAGAGAGAGGATGCGTTTTTCAGCCTCCAACATACCCAGCAAAACACAGGCAAACGTCAGTCCACATGAAGAAGTCTGAGGAAAATCACACTTACATTCGCTACGACTTTGACTTCCTTGTACTGCGCTTCATAAAATATACCAGCGTTCTCGAGGGCTTCAGTTAGCGAGGGGCCGTTCTTCACTTGCTTGTCCAAGCCGTTTACAAACTCTTCGAGCTTTGAACTTGCTTCTTCAAACTCCTTGGAGAACTTCTTTCCTCCTGTTTTGTCTAGAAGGAGATTAACATCGCGCAGATAAGCTGTTGTCCACCAAACGGGACATCAGCTCTCAGAAGCGTCCCCTGAACAGCAACGACTGGGGAGCTGAGACACGAGACCCCGCGCACTGCACCACCGTCTGCTCCCCAAGCTGCTCCGCTCATCATTAGCGGCGACAAAGCCCTGCCCTGTGCATGCAAAGCGTAGCGGTGAGCGGCATTCACGCACCACGCTGGACAGGCTGCCGACTGCGCGTGGGGCGATACCACGGCATCGAAACCACTGCAGTACCCTGGAAGTGTGAAGTGACACACATCATCCCTCTGGTGCGTGAGGAGGTCGATTGCATGAGAAACAGGCTGTCATCAATCAGCAAAAGGCACTGCAAGAGGCCAAGCTGCAAGCAGTCTTTGTTGTTTTTCAACTCGTTTGTGGTTAATGATAAATAAAGACAGAAGTGTAAAATTTTACTCCTTCAATTAACCAGCGAGCCCCCTTTTGTTTGGGAAGAGGCAAAAATCTGGAGGTCTGTCGTTCGTTTATTATCACAAAGTATTCATAAATCTTAAGTGTTAGCACATCATCAGGGTTCACAACACCTACGAGGTACAACTGCCAACAATTTTCAAAGCCTGCAGTCACGGAGCACAGCTTGGGCTGGCTGCAGTTCGACAATGAAATTTTCTGCTACCGTGACTTACCAGCGCTCTGTTCAGTTACTTCTCATACACATGGCTTGCTATCAGACTCACAGTTGGCATTCTCAAACCGTAGCAAGGAATGTCTTACCTTAAAACACTAAATCTGAAATTCTTTCAGGTGTACTGAATACAGAACGCATGCTTTAACAGCGTAAGAAGGCATGTTTTAATGGTACGAAGCAAAACTCCATCGCTTCTGCCTTCTTTAAGCTCTGTACCAGCTCCTTTCTACATACGGGCCCAAATCCAGTATTTTAGGCACCTGTTCAGCGATTCTGAACTGCACAGAGTCCCATTTCTGCTTTAAGGCTCAACAGAAAGTACAAGCTCCAACATCTCAGAGCATATATTTGTGCCGCCTGCAACAACGCCAGTGTTTATACATTAGACGCTATCTTTACCTTTTAAGCATTTAAGTGTTTCAGTGCTGCACACATCCACTCTCATGGTGGAAAGCTGCTTCTCTTTCAGTTCTATCTGGTCTTCTGAACGCTTATACAATAGCAATTCATCAATGAGAGACTGGGGCTGAAAAAAAATCAAACAAGAAAAGCATCCTCATCACATTCTGCAGAACAGAACCCCCCGCTTCGCAAAGCGAATGTCGCAGATCTACTTCAGCAACAAACGATGCTTCTTTTCAATTAATTTAATTAATTCCTGAGTTAAAGCTACTGCAGAAATAGATAGGTGAACCTCTGGATTTTGAACCTGAAGTCCAATAGATCAGCTGACAGAGGTTTAGGCAGGGCTGGCAACTCTACAAGTCTGCTGGCTTAGCTGAGACGATTAAGAATAGGGACAGGACTTTTTGTTTTAATCATTACATTCACCAGCGAGCATGCATTTCAGCAACGCGTCTTGCTCCTTCAGGGGGAGTGTTTTAGAAGAATTTATTGCCACCAACTCCTCCGCCACCGCAAGCTGCACTTTTCACTGCTACTAACAGTGCACAGAACGGGTCGCAGCCCTAACGAGCCTCGCAACTGAAATGCCTAGCAGCATCACCAAGAAACAAAAGGACACTGGATTCTAGAGCTTCTGATCAAGCTTATGCTGCCGGTGGACGTAAGCCACACAAAAGTGACAGCCCAAGGACAGAGGTTAGTGCATCAGAACATTTCCACTTGCAGACTTACTCTGAATTCAGCAACAATCTTGGACTTCAAAGCAGCTTTTGGGTTGGTGGATGCTGTTGGAAGAAAGGAAAAGTATAAAGAAACCGAGGAATGACAGGTTGATGCTAATCAAAAGTCACAAAAGGCCGCTCTAATCAAAAGCATTTCAACATAACTCAAGAAAAGACTCGCAGGCTGCTGTTATTCACCGCAGCTCTCCCTCCACACGGATGTCCCTCAGTGCTCTGGCTTTCCGTTAGCTAAACCGGACACGGTCACGTACAGCTAGATTGTGATGGTGGCCAACGAATCAGACTAGCGCTTTACACTTTTATGTGCTACCCAAGTTTACTGTGCGTACCTTTTTCAGCTCTGCTGTTGGGAAGACAAGTCCCTGCAAAGGTTGATCTAAGACTTTTATCAGATGACAGCTTGTGCCGCTCTACAAGGTTAATTTATTTCCTAAATGCCAGACTTAGAGCTACCACACAGCTCGTTATTTCCTTCAGATGTGGTCTCTCTTTCCTACTTACTGGGCCTAACCAAGCTCTCAATCTTAAAAAAAAAAAAAAAAAAAATCCTACACCCCTACTCTGACATCTCCCTAACGGGATGGATGGAATCCCATCATCAGGAAATGCTAAATCCATTTGTTTCTGGACAAAAGAGGAGAAACGTGTGATGTGAAGTGAAACGCTACATCCTTCATCCATGCTGAATGCACTCTGGTTGGGGAAAGCAGCTTGTGATGTTAGCCAAGTAATAAAAGCTTCCAAGCTCTTTTGTTAACCTTCTGCTCTCAGCACTGGTACCGGCAGGCGCGTGCTGCATCTTACCCCTACCGCTCCATCATCTTGCATTCAAGGCTTTAGTGTACAGTGAGATTAGTGTATTAAAAAAAAATGCATTTCCAGCTAGACTGCACTCCTGGGAATGTTGGATGGAAAAGTTCTTTATCTGCACTGACAGCTTCCAGGTTTCTTTTATTCTATCATCTAGTTTGCTGGTGAAGATGTGTTCCTGAACATGAAGGTCCTGTCCACCATGCCTTCCTGCTGCCAAAGCGCAGGGTTCTGTCTGTCTTCTCTCCATCTCTGCATAGTCTAACGCCAGTTTCCAAGAGGTTTCACCCAATCTTTCCTCTACTCTCAAGACTTTTTTTTTTTCCATACTTCATTCCTTTAAAAAGTGGTTCTCTAGCAACAACTCCTTGGCACTTTACATATTAGTCTGTAAGGAGCTTTACAAGCCTGGAAGGTGCATGCTGGCTCGTATTTTAGTCCAGGTACTTTGCCCGTTTAGGGCTAGCCTTTCTTCTGTTCCTCAAGAAGGCAATTTTTATATTAGTTCAGAGAGTTCACATTGTTTCCTTACTTTGAGATTTCTTCCACGGCTTATTCGGTTGTTTGTTCAGAGTTTCTTTCAGCTGCTTCTGAGTTTTGAAAGTGGTACCTGGAAAACATTTCATTTTTTGCAGTCTGGCATTATGGGATTCCTTTAAGAATCTGGTTTTTGGTGCCATATGGTTGAATGGTAAAAAGAGTGAACAGAAATTTGTTTTAAAATACCTAGACCAACTTCCTTCGATGAGCTGCTGGATGCCCAAGAGAACCTAAGTTTACTCAGGGATACAGCAACCTGCGGGATGGTCTTCCATTTTTAAATCAAGTTTCTGTTTGCCCTTGCACTAAGACAGTTCAAAAATCACAGTAATGACCAAAATAAAAACATGATGCATCTAAAAACAAAACTAAACCGCCTTTTTCACCGCTCTTTAGGTAGGCTTTTAGGAAATCAGCATTCAACAGACAAGCAATGCAAGGTGAAAAACCAGACATAATACCTAGTTTGAAAACAATCGGAAGTACATTTAAAGTTACAGAAGCTCCAGGTTTCCCGACACGTACATAAACTTCACATCTCAACATGCAATGCTCAACTACAGGCTCTCCGTGTGCCAAAATCTGAGCCCCAGATGCCGGATCTCTCTGCAACAACTACAACTGGCCCTTCGAAACCACAGGCAAGGATTTCCTGCAGCTCCTTTGGCTGTTACTGATGTAACCAATTAAAGCACAAACATGGTCTAATTTCCTTCGAGGTAAGTCTCTGAGTGCTGGCTAACTGCAGGTTTTAACTGACTACACACGCTTCCAAGTCAGTATTAGTGATTTCAGTTTTTAAGCAGAGTGTTTCGGTAAGTACTCGAGGACCAGCAGGCTACCTCAGCCTCCAGCTTGGCTTTCAGCCTGCTTCCTACGGACAAATATTATTAGTAAAAACAACTTATTACTAAAACTGAGTAGAAAGGAACAAAGCCACCTTCGTTGTTCACTCCTCCATCACAGCCCAGGCTCAGCTCAGGTGTAAGAGCGCTCGTGCTCGAAGGAAGAGCCAGACACGGCCTCGCCCGGGGCACAACGCTCGGGACTTCCAAGACCACATCCATACGGATTTTGCTCTCAGCTGGAACAACGCCAGCTTCCCTTAAAGGATTCAGAGCTGTCTTTAGGAAGGGACAAGAAGCACGGAGCAGACAAGTTCGGAGCCCCTCACACCTCGCTACCTTCACTTTTTGCTCCGTGCAAGAGCAGAAAGAGCGCACACGCACGACAAAGGCATTTCACTCTGGTGTCAGAAATAGTCTTTAACCTTACCAAACTTGTGATGTGATGGTAAGTTAAGAACCATAAAGGGCAAATGACTTACTCAGAGCTTCTTTCAGTGCCAAAATGGTTTCCTCGGGGTACACATTTCTGTCCTCCCAGATTTTGAAGATTCTTTCTATAGATTTGGAAACTGACGGATCCCTGAAAGAGAAGAGCAGATTGTTTTTTCTTGCTTTCCCCCCCCCCCCCCATACACACCCATTTCTCATGATTCTAAAAAGAGTAAAGGAATTCTAGGTTAAAATCAAAAGTTTCCAAGACCCTTCAGAGCAGGAAGTTGCCTATCCAGACGAAGACATGCTGCTGCAAGGTGTCCTACGGAAATCACAGCGGCAGCCTGCCTGAAGTCAGACTCAAACACACCAGTATTGCAGCGGATCAGGGCCACAGACATGCCTTTTGGGGTAAAATCAGGTGGTTTCAGAGCAATAAGAGCAGCAATAAGGCTCCTCTAAAGCCTTTCTTCAGGGGAAAAATAATCTGTTACTCTTCCAAAGCAGCTTTCTGTACGGATGCTCTGGAAAAATGTGTTTGCTCAGGGGCGGGAGGCAGGACTGGTTTCCTCACGGGGAAGAGCTGCTGCTTCAGACAGAAGTTGCTGGGCAATAGATTATCGGTGGGGACTCCCTCCAGAAGACGAGCTCGCCCACTGATCTCCGCTCACGTAGCCTTTCTGCGCCTAGCAAAATCAGCTCTGGGAGTTAAGCAACATCATCTGGAAGACCCTTCAAAGAGCAAGAGCGAGACGTGCTGTTTGACAACCGAGCCGTCCTGTCCAGGGCCTGTTCCGAGGGAAAAAGTGGCAATAAACCAGCTGCGCACAGCCGCCCTCCTCCCCGTGAGTTCTCCTGGAGTCCGGGTGAGGACGCGGAGCCAAACAAGCAGCTCGTCAGCTACCAGGGGTGCCGCGAGGAACCGGCACACAAGCCTGGACCCTGCGATGATCCCGAAGCAGCTGCCCTGGAGGACCTGAGCGGGGAATAACGAGCTCTAATTGGGAAGAAGGGAGGACGGGAATGCCGGCTGCCTGGGCTTGGAGCCCCCGAGGTGCTCACGGGAGAGAGAAAAGCCTTCGGCAACCAGGGGCGGCCAAATCACGACCCCGCGATACGCGAACGCTGACAGACGCAGCAAGTTCACTGACATTTCTCCCACGTCATCATTTCTAACCCAAAATTTGGGCTAGAGACTGACTTTGAGAACCTGTAGACATAGGTATTTGAGAACCTGATGGTGAACGAGATCCCCCCGGGGCCAAAAGGCGGCCGCACGCCTTCCTCGCAGACCCCGGGACGGGCACGGCTCTCGGCGTCGCAGCACTGGGGCTCACGCCACAGCCCCGGAGCGTTTTTAGCGCGCCGAGTGAAAGCAGGACGGGTGTCTGCAAGCACGACCGCGTGAGCTAACGCCTTTAAAACGAGGGGTTTTAAAAGGCTGAATTCAGGAACCCAACGGGAATAAAACCCTTGACGTTTTGCTAACGTTTCCAGAGTTTGAGATGTGAAAGGAAGGGAGGAAAAAAACTAACACCACCACATTTTTGGAGACACCAGGCCTTCCAGCCCGCCGTTACTTACTTCACTAACGAAGCCGCTTCGGGGAGCACTTCTGCAAACGTATCGCGGAACACGATGGCGTTTTTTCTCTTGCAGTTCTGTATCACATCATTGGCCAAGTAAAAAAGGTTCAGTCGATGAGGAAAGGCGGCTAAAGACAAAAACAAACAAACAGCAACGTTCAGGTTCGTCACCAGGCACGAGCAGCCGTGTCCACAGCACTTTTAATATAATTTAAGTGCCTGCTTTTATTTTTGCAGCGTTTCTGTCCAGCAGCAAGCCCGAACTAACAGGAGAAACCAGGAGCTAGGGGGACAGCTCCCAGCCACCTCACTTCCACATCTCCCCAAAAATAATTGTCGTTCCCAGTAACGTCAGGCCCCTGTCCTGACTCGGGCACAGCAAGAACACAGAAAAACCAAGAAAAAAACCACAATTTCTGTGACATCCCCTAAACAAGAGGAAGGTAGCACCAGAAGGAGCGGCAGCAGCCAGCGCTAGGAGGTCAAACGCTGGAGCGTGGGGCTTGTACGGCCCCTGAAGCTCTGGAACTGCACGATTTTCTAAGAACCATCACATTTAACCCTGTGCAGCCTCCCAGGCGTGCTCCTGACCGCTTCGTTTCCCCCCTTTCTTCCCCTCATTTTCTGCCCCTCTTCGTCCTGCCCTTTATTTTCCTACCAAAAATCCCCCAGGAGGAAGAAACCATCCCCGAGCACGGCCCAGCAGCGCGGGCTGGTGGCTGCTGCCACAGAAAAGCCGCACGAAGGAACCGAAATGCCTTCAGGGTGCCTGCCCCCGGGGGACCCGAGCAGCTCAAGCACCGCCAGGGCTGCACGAGGGCAGCCTTGAAGTCGCCGGGAAGAAAATAAAACGAAGACAAAAATAATAATAACAAAGAAGAGCCCACGTCGGTCCCATCGGGTCGGGGGAAGCCAACAGCTTGGCAGCGACCGGGAGCTGGCAGAGCGTCAGCCTCCAAAAGAGAGCAATTAAATAACTTTTGATGAACCTGGGAACAAGATAAAGGCTAATAAAGGAGTCCAAGTGAGTGGAAGGGGCAGCGTCAGGAGCATGCGGTAGAAAAGGGGCTTTGGAAGCTCTCTGGAGCAGAGAAGCTGTGCAGAAGCACGTCGCTGGGTGTAGGAAGATGAATGTCGCGGCCATGGGGTCTGGGGAAGGGTCTCAACGCCACGAGTGAGCGGGACAGGAGCTCCGAAGAAGAAAAATGAGCAGGGCTGTGCCTGGAAAGCGCTGAAAGCGAGGGCCTAGGCCAAGCAAAAGCCTGCCCTGAGACGCAGGCAGGAAATTCGGGGCCGGGTGACGCCGAGCCTGACCCACGGCAAGATGCTCAGGGATCCCAGGACGAGGAGCCACAACGCTCGCGGCAGCAGGAGGAGAAGCCGCTCCACACGTCCCTGAGCACAGGGCGGGAGCTGGAGGTTGTTCAGCGGCGCTCAGCCCTCGTTTCCATCACCTCCACGTCCCTACAAAGCTCGCTTCGGCTCCCACAACACCGCACCAAACGGTCACGCAGCGGCGAGGCGGGGAACTCAGCCTTATTTAGGCTTGGGAAAACATTTCCCTCCCCCGGGTCAGCGCCGTGCCTGCTGCTGGCGGTCGCCAGAGGGGAGCTTTGACCCCCAGCACGTTTCTTTCTTATTTATGCCTCTGGCAGGCTGCTCGTCCCGGGGATCAGGACGGTGACGGTGCCTTGACCCCGTGCTGAACACATCACTCAAAACAACGCACCGGAACAACCGAAGCGAGCGCGGGCAGGATTACGGAGGCCCGAGGTACCACCGGCCAGGTACAACAACACTTCTTGTTTTTTTTTTTTTAAAAAAAAAACCACAAAGATGCGATTCTAAGCAGAAAGCTCACCCAGGAGCTACGCCATGCCAGAATATTTCTGGGTAACCATGCCTCAGAGAACTCCAGACTGCAGCTCGCTCCCTGAATTAGGCTGGAAACCTGGGGCACGACCCCACGGCTCCCGATCCCCTCCTTGCCCCGGCTGGAAGCAACCGAGCCCCGCAGCAGGCCCTGGACTTTGGCAAGGCGGCGACAGCGCCGAGCTGCCCCCTGCCCAGGAGCACCTGCACGCCCCGACCGTCCCGAGGCGACCACGGGACAAGCGGCTGGGGCTGGAATATGGGGATGGGGACCCCGATCTGTGCTCGTGCTCGCACAGGGACCCTGCTGATTTGGGGACCCCCACCAGCCCCCCAAGGACACGAGCCCCAAGCCCGCAGCGAGGCCCCATTACCCCCAAGGCTCCCCCCATCCCCTCAGGGCCCCCAAACCTTGGGATTTTTTTTAGGGTGAGGAGAGGAAAGAGGGAGGGGAGGGGGGGGAAGGGGCGTCCCCCGCCCCCGGGCCGCACTCACAGCGCCGCAGCCACTTCATCCAGTGGTAGACGATGGTGCTGTGGTGCCGCTTGTTCTCCAGGCACCAGGATGAGAGGCCCTGGATGGACTCCATGGTGTTGGTCACCGCCTGCAGCTTTCTGTCGAGGGAGGCCTCCAAGGCGCCGGCCGACGACGACGAGGAGGCGGCCGAGGAAGAGGAGGAGGAAGACGACGAGGCCCTGCCGCCGCCGCCCGCCGCCATCTTCCTGCCCTCCTCGCCCAGGCGGGGCCTCGGCCGCTCGGCGGAGCCTCAACGGCCGCTGCCCGCCGTGAGGTGGAGGGGGGGGGGGGGGCGCCCGCCCGCCTCCCCCCCCCCGGCCCCGGGGGGGGGTGGGGGGGGGGGGGGGGGGGGAGCAAAAACGCCGCCGGGGCCCGCACCGACGCGGCGGGGAGAGGCTGCGGATAACGAAGCCGCCTCAACGAAGGGGTTCGGCGGCCGGAGGGGGCCCGGCCCCAGCCTCCCGCAGCCCCCCCGGCCGCGGATGCGGTGAGGAGGCGGCCGGACCCGGTCACTCGGCGGCGGCCCCCCCCCACCGCAGCGCCCGCCCCCCCCCCGCCCGCATTTTTGGTCCCGGCCCCCCCCCCCGGGCCCCCCCCCCCCACCGCGGCTCCGTCCCCCCTTCACGCGCTGCGCATGCGCTCTGCGCACCCCCGCCCTCCCGCCCGCCTCCTACGCGGGGCTCCCGGCCTGCCCCGCGCCACAAAATGGCCGCCGCCGGCGGGGCGGGAGGGGAGGAGAGGGGGGGCGCTGAGGGAAGCCGGACCGGGGATATGAGCCGGACCGGGAAACGGAGCCTTACCGGGGAGCTTAACCCTCCCGGGAAGCCGAGCCTTATCTATCGGGGAGCCGTGCCTTAACGGGAAGCCGACTGTACCGGGAAGCCGTGCCTTAACCGGGAGCCTTGCCGGTCTCCAGACCGCATTGCCCAGCCCCGGCCCCGGGGGCTGAATCGCCTCAGGTCCCTCACTGGGGCGCACCCGCAGCAGGGTCAGGCCTTGGTTAAAACACCAGGGCAAAAAGGCCCCGGCCCCGCTGCTCCCCGCCCTGCCAGAAATTCACAGCAACTACCACAGCTTCAGCTTTAAAAAAAAAAAAAGTTTATTATTGAAATATAGGATGTGGGCTAAGTCCCCGTCTCCTACTCTGCTTTACAAACGCCAAGTGCTCCTTCCCCTGCGCCCTCAGACCGCGGGGCTGTCCCGCGCTCACCCCTCTTCCCCGCAGGGAAACATCTCCCCGTGGCACCACGTCCCCTGCCCGGTGCCCTCGCACCTCCCAGCCTCGTGCAGAGGCACTCATACCTCAGTCTGAGACCGCGGGCTCATTCCCTAAGGACTAAAGACATCTTTGAAAACTGTTTCTCCCCTCTAACCCCCAAACAATTACTTTCCAGAGAAGGTAACAGACACTAAAGCGCAGCCGGTGGCTGCTGGGTGCCACCGCCCGGCGGGTTCGCACTGCAATCTCCAAGAGCTGAATTTATCCAGGAAACGTGTAACTGATTTGTTTTAAAAAATATTTCTTTAATCGTATGCGCTGTACTGTGGAGACTGGAGGGGAGGAAGGGGTTTGTCCAAGTTCCCACGAGGTATTGTTCTCAAACAAAGAGGGGTGCCGGGGCAGCAGCACCCTCAGTCTGTGGATTCCAGCACGGACTCGCTCAGAGCCAGGTCCCAGTAGTGCTCTGCGCCGTGCTTTTTAAAGTGCTCCCGTGCCATGTTTTCAGTGGGGCACTGCTTAAATTTCATTTCGCCAAAGCTGCGATCCTTTGCTGTGCCCTGGAAGGAGAAACGGGACACTTCTCAATACGTCTTTGGGGGAAAGTAACTGAAACAACACTCCGAACCACTTGGGGAACCTGGGAATAAATGTTCTCCCAGGTTAACAAGTGATAAGCTTGTTGCACAAGCACAGGTTACACTGCAGGGGAGATACTCATAATTCCACTACAGTTAAATGCATACAGAAGGAGCCTGTAGATGTTTTTGTTTAGTTCTGTAGATTGTCATTTGATACAAAGCTGCAGAACGATTCGATCGTTTCGACCTCAGCTGCTCTGTTAGACAGGGTTAGCCTCCGCCCCGCTCAAATCCCCAGAGATCATGTTAGATTAGAACTGCTACTCACCTCCCAAACCAGAGAGCATTTGTTTGTTTTCTTAACAGACTCCTCATCAGACTCATCATCATCTGGAAAAAGAAAAAAAAAAGCTAATTCTAGTCCTTCAGACCCCTCCACTGCTGCTACACCAGCCCCTTCCATCCCCTTGGCTGCACGTTAGAATTTTACAGCTGCCGTCTTGAGCGTCTGCCTCGTCAAACCCCCAAACGCTCTGATGGTTACCTGGTACCCCTGGCTCCCAGTGACCATCCACCCCCCCAGCTGGTACAACACACCAGGAACACTCGGGAATTGCAAGATATTCTCTACAAATGCACACCCTGACATTTTTTTCCCCCTCCAGCACTGGTGTGTTCGTTACAGAGTGCTGCATTTCAGTTAAAACCGGTCTCCTTAGCAGAAATCCAGTAAAGCTTTTCCTCCTGATGGTCACGAGATGATCTCCTGCCACCCCCGTCCCCACAGACTTCTACACTTACCCTCTCCCTTTGTGTTTGATGTTTGCTCATCCCATTTTATTCGATGAAGCATGAGACGTTTGAATTTCTTCTGTGCTTTCGGGCCTGGGGAAAAATCAGAATCATTCACATCGTTCCTTAACCTTCAGCTTTTAGGAGATTCTAAAAAGCAGCACAAACCAACGGCCCCCACAAACGCAGCAGTGCCCACTGGCCTCACGGCTGTTGGCACAGCACTAAGCTCTTGGCCACCTCAGGATTTCCTGCTACCAAACAGGCCCTTCAACACCTTGCAAAAATGCTTAGAACTGGGCAAACTGTGAGAAAATGCACCAGGCTTTGAGCCGAGGCCCTCCTTGCTCTGAGCAGATGCAACGATCTAAATCTAAAGGGTGTTTTTCCTTCAGCATCAGATGTACTGGATTTTCTAACTGGATTACAGTGCTCTCTGCAGTCAGTGCTAACCCTGTTATAACAGTAATTAAGGGAGTTTCAAAGTGCCTCCTTACTTCCTCGTTTTTCCATAACCCTCAGTCAGCTGTTTTCACATGCAGGTGTAATTGTTGCTAGAGGCAAGCTTTTGAACATCACGCTGTGACCAAAAAGCCTGCCTCCCAAGTCCTCACCTCCTTCTACTACGACCACGTTGACATCTTTGTGTAGAACCACCACGCCTGTTAAGTACAGCTGGCCAGCGTTCGCCTCAATTTTGAATTTTTTTGCCGGATTGCTCAAGTTTCGGACCCTAAAAATGGGATAAAGAACAGGTTGTGGAAAAACAGAGCCGTTATCATCAGCCTAAGCACTCCCTACCCTTCCTCAACTGGGTCCAATGTTTCCTGCCTCCAGCTCCTCCGAGATGTAGGGATTTACTTACACTTCCGAATCATCTATTGTAATCGGCCTGCTCAGAGGCTGCATCTATCCTTTCATATTCAAGCTTCATTTAGATCTTGAAAATTTCCTAATGTTTCTGAACAGCAACGTATCAAGTTAGCTCTGATATCCCAGCAAATCAGTCTCCTCATCAGAAACTTCAGTCCCAGCTGTATCCTCTCTAGTAGCACGTTTCTGTAGGGCATTTCTCAGGTTTATTTAGAAAACAGACACGTGCACAAGCATCTATCAAGAGCACGCAGCCCGGCACTCACCTGTACACAGCTATGTGAACGCCCTGTGAAACATCTTCTTTCAGCTTTTTAATCTTCTTCGCTTTTCGTTGTTCTGCTGTTAGTTTTCTTGCAGCGTTTGCTTCTTCGTGAGCTCTGGGAACAAAGAGACACAGCGATAAGCAGAAACGCAGCCCACAACATGCCGGTTACAGCATCAAAACGGATCCTTCAATTCCTAAACAAAGAATATGTTCCACGGATCCCAAAACAGCTTCAATTTCCACCCAGATTCCTGCCTTAACCTGCCTGAATTAAAAGGACACAGAGGCTTTTTTAATCCAGTCACCAGTCCAATTCTTCCCTGGTCACTTCCCTCAACACATTCATTAGTAACAACTGGGATGCCAATCATCATCACAGTACGAAACTCATTTAGTACAGGGCACAAAGTCACTCTGCAGTGCCAAGAATTGATCGCTCAGACCATTCTCCCTGCGCAGGGCTTTGGGGAGCTCATTCAGGACAGCTGAAATAGGCTGCAAGAGCAACACACCCCCATAATCCCACTGCTCTTGCTTTGTTCAGGGATTCCATTCTCTAGGAACAAATGCAGCACCACCACTAATTCCACCTAAAAAGGACAAACACAAAATGTACAACGTGCCACCTACTTCTGTCTCTTTGCCATCTGTGCTCTGACATGAGCTTCAACTTTTGTTGGGTCCTGAACAGCTTCTGTCCCCAGCACTCGCATCAAGTTTGAAATTCTTACTGCAAGGAAAACGAGAGAGGAGCTGTGAGAGGTTCCCATCAGATCCATTTCCCACTCGTGTTTGGCCCAGGCTGCTGGTTTAAGAGCTAAGGGCCTGTGTTAGCCCGGCTCTTGGCACGCAGCCTGCCTGCTGCAGCCTTACCTTTGGGCTCTGGCGGTGGCATCAGGCCCAGCCTGACCTTCTCTTGTAGCTCCTTCTGGGCTTCTCTCCGAGTCTGTCGCCGTAACTTCTTCTGCTCTTTCTTAGTTAAATAAACACCCAGGGTCACCGGTGTGTCACTGTCCACTGGGAAGAGAAACAAGGCAATGCAAACATAAATCTGCTTTGAAGAAGCAACATAAATCATCACCTGCATCCGTTCCTGGGGGATACACTCGTATCGTGCTCTGTTATATCCACACTTCATGGCCAAACCAGCCTGCAGCATTGCAGAGCTTGTTTGCACCGACTACCGAGCTAGGAAAACAGTTTTGCTATTCACAGATTTATACGGAACAGTGAAGTTCTCCGTTGTTGTTTTATGTCCCTACCTCAGGGCAAGGATTTCAAAACTGACCTGCCAGAGATGAAGATCTTGCAGCTGCACCACTACCCAGCTAGCAAGGGGAAGGCTACCAAAAGGTATGCGAGCTACTGGTAACTACTCCAGGTCTTGTAACAACTTTCCAGAAAACGAGACAGAGACTCTTCCCTCTCAATTTTGACTATTTTTACAGAATTTTCAGATTTATCTTCACATGGCTTCTTTACTTACAGGGATAAGAGACACACGGCTCAGCAGTATTACAACTGAGAGCTTGCCTGCTGGTTCGCCCCACCTAACATCAACCTTCTGGAGTATTTTGCATCCAGCTTAACAGCAAAATTGACCAAAACTGGCTAAATCTCAGAGGCTGCTACAGGGCAGTACCTGGTGGGTTGAGCTGCGCTGGGTGCTCCACGAGGTTTGTGATTCCGAAGTACTCATCTCTCTTCGAAGACGTTCCGCCTTTTCTAGAGAGGAAAGAGTTGGACATCGTTGGAATTCAATAGCTCAAGCGGATTCGTCCAGCCTGATGTGCCCAAGTGCTCAAGAGACCACCACGTTACCCCCCCCAAACCTCCCCCGAGTTTCCTCCTGCAGCAGAACGAAGCCTGGCACGTCGATTACTTACAAGTCAAGGCCGTTGGGGATGATGTACGAGTCCCACCACTCTATCTCTGGGATCTCCCCCTCCTTCAGCTCCTTTTTAGGGGTAATAAGAGCCAACTTGGTAGAAGTGTGTATCCCTGTCTTTCGGGCAGCCTGAGATATCTCTGCCTGCAGCTTTTCTAGTTGAGCCTGAGAACAAGGAGAGGAAAGTGGCACATAAAGGTCATTCAGTGTTCATTTTTAAGCACAGTATGCTTAAAAAATAATAATAATAAAAGAGCAGGTGCACACAAGCTGAAGTAGACCACAGAAGAAACCACACAAAAGATGATGACGGAGTGCTTTTGCTCACAAACTTGCCAAAAAAACTTGTCTTATTACCAAGCCTAACAGGAGCATGGAACGATCCCAAAATAACATCTCCCTGGGTTGCACATCATCATCCCTGTGATGCACATCCCTGGGCTTTTCTGTCTAATTAAGCCCTTCTACCCATTCTCCCCAGGAACTCAGGCAGTTTACCAAGAGTCTTTTAAATCTGCACCTCTAAGGTGACCACTTCTGTAGAAAGAAGACTTGGCCAGAAAACGATCTGTTCTGTTGGGAAATTTTCAGTCTTTTGTCAAAAACAAACAAACAAACTCAGTAAAACACCAGATTTTGTCTTTCACCAAGTGAGGAAGGATATCTGGAAATGCTTTTTAAGCATGATCGTATTTGGATGTCTACCTTTTCAACAAGAATGATGTTGACAGAAAAGCTGCAGGTGGTTTTACTCAAAAGCTTCTTACTCAAGTGAACAGAGCTCCCTTTCACAACCCAGGAGAGGAGAGTCAACGCCCCTCCTAAACCAAACCCTCGTTTCTGTGCTGTCAGTTAGCATGGCAAGACCTCAAATACCTTCGTTCGCAACCTCTGGGCAATTTTCTCAAATTTGCCTTTTTCATGGAACTTAAAGGTGCGTTTCTGACGCTGGGCTGGGGTTATGGAGACCCGGGGGTCAAAGTAAGTGTTCGACTCCATGTCTTCCGAGGGCTTTTCTTTAAGCTGTTGTTTGAACTGCTCTCTCTTCACAGCTCTGATGTTTGCTTTTAGGGTTGGCATGCGGTGAGTCAATTCAATCTCTTTACCAGTTGCATCAACAGTTCGGCCTTGCTCATCCAAGATCAGTGGCGTAGGCTTTGTCTGATCCTTCAATTCCACTTTCCTGGTGGCAAGACAGAGACACCACATTAAAACGTGGTTACAGCATTAATTCGAAGGAAGCGAGAGCCACATTTTTCTTAGCAAGCACCAGACCAGCCTATACTTTGTGAAAGTTTTGTGAAGGAATTCTTGGTACTGTTAAGTTTTATCTATGCGGCCAGAAAGGACTCAAATCTGGTGCAGAGGTGTTGGGAGAGCGTTGCCCTGGGATGGAGCAACCCCCATGTCGCCTCTCTAACACATTTGTCCCTTCAGCAACCATTAAAGCACTGCTGGGAACCGATGGAGCACTGAAGAAACCTTTGGGCAGACCCTCCACCGGCATTCTGGCACTACGACCGCCAGGATTACGGAGCTCAGAAGAACAGCGGCTACTCACGGAGGCGCGATCCCCATCGCGTGCAGGTTGGCCAGCCCCACCATGTTGGCGTTGCCGATGAGCCCCGGTTTCAAAGCCAGCTGGGCCTGAATTCGGGCCTGCAGCTCGGCGGCTTTCCTCGCCTTCTCGATGGCGTCGTTCATGAACGTCGCTGCCTGGGAGGGCTGGATCGTGTTGCCGATGGGGAGACGTTCCGATTGGGATGAAGAAGAAATTTTTGGCTGTTGACAGAGAAATAAATTTTGTTACAGAGCTGGGCTGGCACATCCAGCTCACGTCACTGCGTTACTTCCAGTAGATACCTGTGGCGTCGGAGGACTGATGAAACTCAGCTGCTTTTTCCTCTCTTCGATCTGTCGAGTGGCTGCCTCCATCATCTGTTTGATCTGTGGAAAGAAAACTGGACAGTGAGTTTTTCTTCCCTCTATCAGAAGGAGAGAAGGGGTCACCAGCACCTTTTTACACCCGCTGACAGTTGTAAATGCGTGCAGACCGGCTTAGTGAGCACAGAGCGCTATCAAACTGCTCTAACTGATGGCCTCCAGCTCTAGAAAAGGAGTCTTACAGTGCCAGCACTGCCTACAAAGACCCTTTCCCCTTCCCGTTCACTCCAGCTTGTGCAAAGAGAACATCCAAGCTTTCCCCACTTGAAGACTTCGCTTTATCATTAGCCCCGTGCCCAAGTAGCAGCGAGCTCTGTGAAGAGAGCACAGGCAGCAACTGCAGCAAACGAAGGACAGGCTAAAGCAACTCAACGTTTGCTTCCTCAGCTTGTGATACGAATCAAGGTAACAAAGAAAACATTAAACTGTATCAGGATTCGAGATCTCCGAGATGGGCAGCGCTGGTTCTGGGGGCAGAGCTGGTGTAACAGCGCGGTTGGACTGACCTGGAGCTTGGTCAGCATCCCAGGGCTCTCCGACGGCGGGCCTGGAATAACCTCAGGCTCATCCTCAACCTCCTCAAACCGCGGGATGCGCCGCTTCTTGACGCCAGAAGATTCCTTGGATACCTCAGAGTCATCGCCAAACACATCCTGAAGCAGCAAAAGGAAAGAAAGAGCAGTCTGGTTAAAAGCTACGACCTCCCCTCAGGGGCGCTGTTTTAGGATGAGAAAGCACCAGGAGAAGTAAATCCAGCACCGAAAGGTCAGCACCGCGTCGTGCTTGAGAGTTTCCAGGGCGGCACTCACAGCCTGACCTAACTGTGAGTCCCACGTGAAGCCTGCGCCCTGGTTCCCCACCAGAGAAGCATCGCCGATGATCCACCCGGCAGCTTAAAGCACAGGAGGCCACACGGGGATACGCCCGCGCAAAAGGCACCGTCGCTCTCTCGGGTGGCGAAGGGATTTTTTGGCACTGGGATCCGAGGTCTCGCTCAACTCCCCAGAGAGACGGAAGAAGCCTGCACACGAGCTACCCCGAGCGGGCCAAAACGGTGTCTGCGTCTTCAGCCAACTTCAGAGGGGTCGGTACAAGAGGCTGCTGTCCCCTCGCTGTCACCAAAGGGAGAACGCAGTCCTAGGGCAGGGCGGGGCACCCACAGCGTTTCCTCACGCTTCTAACCCACGAGACTCCAGCTCGGAGCCGGAGACGCTGCGCTCAAACTGAGCCTCTCTTCTTCGGAGAGCAAGGGGAGCAGTGACCACGCGGACGGACTCGCGTGAAGCGGCCGTCGCACAGAACAAAAGGAAAAGCAGAGCTCTGCACTGGGGGGACTGGGGAAGGGTGCCCTTCAAGCACCCTTGGTGTGCTTGCGGCCACGGATTTCTTTTTGTCAGGTTTTGCGTACGGTAGGCTGGATTTGTCCATGCAACCGTGTTATTGTAGTGTGTGAGGGTGTTATTTGAAATGAAAATATACACACCGGTTGTAAGCGTTAGTTGAAATCCCTTCTTCACTATAATGGCTCATATTCTACAGGGACACATCCTCATCCAGACACTGGTACTTCTTGGAACACCTACAAGTTCAAGAGAAAGGACTTGCCCATAGTATAAAGTGTGTAAACCGTTACGTTTTAGTTCCTGAAACTTCCCGAGCAATGACCTACCCCACAAGAATTAACCAAGGAGAGAGGAGGAAGACCAGACAGAACGCTGGAGCCAGCTACCATGACAAGTAGCCCTCCGAATTAATCCGCTGCTCGATGCTACAGACCTGAGCACACGAGTATAAATTCAACCCTAAAACCTGCAGCGGTGGTGGGGGGCAGTCACTCCACACACGGCCACGATCCGACCCCCTCACTACACCAACTCGCTTCGCAGTGGCGCGAGGACAGACGTGGATCCCGACGAAGGATCTCCAAGAAAGGCAATTCCAGAGGCAGAGGCCGACGAGCAGGCAGGCCGGGGGCCCGGCTCCGTTCCGGTAGCCAAGAGGTGAGGACGGGGCTGCTACGCTGCTCCCCAGGCCCGCTTTCGAGTTAGATTGGATGCCGAGAGCACTGCCACCCATGTGAGACACCCGAGCAGACGCTTCCCTGGAGAAGCGTCGCCTTCCCCGCACCCAGCCCCATCCCTGCAGCAGTTTGCCAGCGTGAGATGCGCCGCCAGGCTGCTGCGCCCTCCCCTCCCTGTCCTGCGGCGCGCTGGCCAGTGCCACGAGGAAGATGAGAGACGAGAGGATGAGACAGCTGGAAGCCAGGCAGGTCTGCATTCAAGTTCTGAAGAAACGGGGGATCCACGTGAGCCAGCAGCGCCACAGGACCATAAGAGTCTCCCCACAAAGCTGCGGCCCGCGACCACGAGCTGCCGAGCAGCGCCGCGATTCGCGATGTTCCCAGCTCTCCGCCATCTCCCCAAGGAAGAGTGTTGAGGAGCACAGCTCGGAGAGAACACCCTAGCCAAAATCTTGCTTTCTAGTAACCCCATGGCAGCTAACGTGCACGTGTGCCAGGCTAATACCCAAATTCAAGAGGAAAATACCCAAATTCAAGAGGAACCACAGCACGGAAATACTCGACAGATGCTTGCTGGCACCCTTGTTCCGACCAAGGCCTCTGCAAAAGCCTCACGTGCTTCAAGCTCCATCGTTCGCTGGGACACCCAAACCCAGAGCAGTAAACCAGGCTGGGTTTAAAACCCTACTGCTCCTCGGGCTGCACTGAAACGGGCAGGATGGAACCTGTTTAAATACTCCTCCTTAATTAGTGAAGGCATCCGGAGCCCGGAGGAGGCCCTTCTCTGGCTGGGGTTAAAACCTCTGCCAGAGGGTGGGAGAAGAAGCAAGTTTCTCCAAGAAAACAGGGAGCAAAGGCAGCCGTCTCCCAACGCGCCTCGGGAGGCACAGCTCCAAATCTGCGAGGGATTATCCTGGATAACTGAGGTTAGGTGCTGACTAAACGGTTACAGAGAAACACAAGTTTGCCATAAAATAGGAACCTCGGAAAAAGCGAAAGGAAACTTGTGTTGTGAGCAGGGAACGGCAGGGAATGGCCACTTTTAAACTCAGTATGCAAGTGGTGAAAAAAATGCATTTCCAGAAGGTGGCGAGTGAAGTCTTCAAGAGAACAGAGGAGGTGAAAACAGCTTTGGATGCACGAGGCTTCCACCGCCCCAGAGAAGCATGAGGCGGGAGAAACACCGCAGGGCTGGAAATCCCTGCTGTAACCCACCTCGTGCTGCGGCCAAAAATCACCCTCCGTGGATTCCAGGTGGAAAAAAGAGAAGGAAAAGCCACCACAAGAAGACCCGCTCACTCAGGGCCGGGCAGCGTGAGCTGACAGATGGAAATTCAGCACGTTTGAGCGAGGAAGAGCAAGAGGAAGTTACTTGGAGGTGGGACGCCCTGCCCCTGGTTGCCGGCTTGCAGGGCAGTGAAGACTCAGCGCTGCCACGCGTGCCAGTAACGAGCACGAAAATAAAGAGAGAGATGGAACCCTGTTATTTAAGTCCCTGCGCTGCACAAGCCTAGTGGAGGTTGTTAAAGAAACCAAAAGCTGAGGCTTCCACCTCGGACACCACCAAGGAGAGCGTTGCGCTCCCTCGCCAGGAGGTAAAGAGAACTGAAAGGTAAAGGCTCACACACTTGGTCACGGAGAAGGGGCTTTTCTCTTGAACTTTAAGCGGTGTAAGATGTACCTCTCTGGAAGAGGAAAGTGTGGCAGAGGACCGGTGCTGCCTCCACGGCCGCCAAACAACAGAAAAACCAACACTCAGTAACCAGGCCTCGGCTCACCTTCAGCTCTCGCTTCCGATTCCGGTCGCTGTTGGATTTGGAGTGCCTGGAGCTTCGGCCTTCTTCCACCGCTTCAAAGAGCTTGTCCACAAACCTCAGGGTGGAGTCGTCGAGAAAGGGCTTGAGGTGGTCTGGAAAAGAAGAGGAGTTGCATAAACGGCAGAATTCCCTGATCGGGATGAGCGGGAGGACAGAGAACTCGCAGAGACTTCTGCAAAGCCATAAAACTCTTAATTAAAGGGGGCTTCGACCCAACTAGTGCAGCAACCCGGGCTCTGGAGGCCTCTGGGATGTGCAGATGCAGGATTCTGGTCTGTTCTCAGTCTGCCAGGGGGCCCGAGCACTCCTACAGGCAGCTGCGGGGTCAGGGCAGGAGTGTGGGGGACGTACCGGCCGCTTTCTTTTTGTCCATGCCCTTCCCCACGCAGTTGAGCGCTGCGGTGACCACGGTGGGCTCGGAGAAACCCAGCACTCGCTTCACCGTCTTCTCGATCCATGGCTTCAGCTCGTCCAGCTCCCTTTTGGAGAGCGACATCGTGGCTGGCGGCCCAAGTCACTCTGCTCGCACCTGCGAAGGCAGGCAAGAAAACCACGGGTTAATAATAAAAAAATGATCATTTTACCCTTGGTTTGGTGCCTTTTCTCGTGAAAGAGAAAGTTGAGGGTTGGTGAAAGCCCCTGGAGATCGCTTTCGCTCCCTTATTTTTAACCACTCTCGCCTCCTTAACGTTAGCTACACCGAAGCAATAATGTTTAATTACGCAGCTGGGCACTAATCTGATTTGGAACCCAAGTCTCCTTTATCTGGAAACGAGAGAAAATCTTCTTAAGGGAATGTGTTTGACCTCGGCATTCCTCGCCCAAAAGAACGGGTTCGCCGAGCCTCGATGCTGATGTGGCTCTGTCTGAACAGAAAGGAGATAAAGTTTGAAACGCGGCCGTCATTTCAAGGGAGAATTTAAATCCTTTGGGAAAGCACTAGCTTTCCCAAAGCGCTTCTCACCGGAGAGGCTGCGAAAAAAAACAGGCAGGAAAAGTAAACCCACAGGTCTGAGACAGCAACAAGGGGGCCAGGCTTTCCCTGGGGAGCTCGGAACTCCCTGGAAAGATGGGGAAACCTAAACGTACATATAAATGTGTAATGGTGTACAGGTGCCCCCAAACGTGTATATATGTGGGTATTTACATATGGGTGCCCCCCAAATACCCATATATGTGGGTATTTACACATGGGTGCCCCCTAAACGTACACATATATATGTATTTATGGATGGGTGCCCCCTAAATGCTCACATACGCCTGTATTCACGTATGGATGCCCCCTAAACGTGTATACATAAAGGTGTATTTACGTGTTGGTGCCCCCTAAACGCCCCTATATGTGGGTAATAACTTAGGGTTGCCCCCTAAATGTATATATACACGTGTATTTATGCATGGGTGCCCCCTAAACATACACATATGCGTGTATTTACACATGGGTGCCCCCTAAACACCCATATCTGGGGGTACTTACATACAGGTGCCCCCTAAACACCCCTTATATGTGGGTATTTACGTAGGGGTGCCCTCTGAATGTATATACACGTGTGTATTTATGTATGGGTCCCCCTAAACACCCATATACGTGGGAATTTATATATGAGTGCCCCCTAAATGTATATATACATGTGTATTCATGCATGTGTGCCCCCTAAACACCCATATATGCAGGTATTTAGATATGGGTGCCCCCTAAACACCCTTATATGTGGGTATATACGTAGGGGTGCCCTCTAGATGTATATACACGTGTGTATTTATATACAGGTGCCCCTTAAACGTCCATATACGTGTGTATTTACATAGGGGTGCCCCCAAAACACCCATATAAGTGGCTATTTCCATACGGGTGCCCCCTAAATGCCCATATATGTGGGTATTTGTATACGGGTGCCCCCTAAACGCCCATATAGGTGGGTATTTGTATACGGGTGCCCCCTAAACGTACACATAAGTGGGCATTTACACTCGGGTGCCCCCTAACCGCCCATATACATGGGTATTTCCACACGGGTGCCCCCTAAGCGCCCACATATAAAGGCGTTTCACCTCTGGGTGCCCACCACCCTCCCTCCCCGCGCACCTCCCGCCCGAAGCCGCCCCGAGAACACCGCCCGCCCGCCGCCGCTCCCCGGCCCGTCGCAGCCCCTCAGGGCCTAGCGGGCCCGCTCCCTCCCCGCCCGCTCCGCCCGGTTCCCGGCGCCTCCCGGTAACCCCGGCTCCTCCCGGAGCCCCGCGGGCCCCTCACCGCGGCGGGGCTCGGCCCCGGCAGGCCCCGGTAGGCCCCGAGCGACGGCGGCGGCCCTGACGGCGTCTGCACGGCGGGGCCGGAAGCGGAAACGGCCGCCGAGGCCGCCCCGCGCATGCGCGCCCGCCCGCGCGAAGGGTGCCGAGAAGGTGGAGGGGGCAGGGGGGCGTGGCCGAGGCCGCCGGGATCACGTGGAGGGGGAGAGGGGATAGCAAGGCGCTGGGCCATTCCCACGTGATGCGAGGCCCGTCTCACGTGACGCGGGTGTCCCCCCCCCTCCCCCCCGTGACCCCCTTCCCCGCCCCCCGGGGGCTCCCCACAACCCCCAGAGGCTCCCCAAAACCTTTGGGGGCTTCCCCAAGCCCCTGGGGGCTCCCCAAAATCCCTGGGGTGCTCCCCCAACCCCCCCGACAGCTCCCCCAAAGCCTCTCAGCAACCGGCCTCAACCTAGGGTCTCTCCCCACCCCCGACAGCTCCCCCCAAAACCCCCATGGGGCTGCCCCCAACCCCAGGGAGCTACGCCAATCCCCTGGGTGCCTCCTCCCTGTCCCGTGGGGGGTGAGAAGAGGCAGCAGAAACGCAGTCCCTCCACTTTTTCCCCCCACATCCCCAGCTGTGCCGGATCCCAGGGGGCTCCCGCCAGATCCCAGAAGAAGAGGAGTGGCCGCACAACACCCCCCTGCCCCAATCTTCCCTCTCCAAAACCCCCATCCAGAGCTCCCAGAGGTGGGCAGCCGAGCTGGAGACAGTGGTTTATTGGAAAGAGCAGCGGTTTATTGCCAGCTGGGCGGCCAGCCAGCCTGACAGGAGGCCGGCCAGCCGTGGCCCCCGGCTAGCAGCCCTGCCAGGGGTCCGGGCGGCTCTTGCGAGCGACGAAGGCGATCTTGCGCGCCATCTCGGCGTTGTAGACGCGCCGGCACGCCTCGTAGGCCAGCCGCTGCCTCTTGCGGCACGGCTTCTCGTAGTAGCGCCTCTGCTTCACCGCCTCCAGCACGCCGTCGTGCGCCAGGATCCTGCGGGCGGGCCGAGAGCCGCGGCAACCGGGTTAAAAAGCGGCCTCCGCGGCTCCGGGGGGCCCCGTCCCCGGGGGGGGGGGGGCGGCGCGGTTTAATCCCCCCCCCTCCAACCTGCTGAGGGCCCCGTAGGCCGCGTCCACGTTGCCGTTGCGCACCATGACGGTGCGGCCCACGAAGCGCAGGTGGTTCGCCATGGCCCTGCGGCTCCGCTGCGGGGCGCTGGGACCGGGCCGGGTGCCCCCGACCGCCTCCGGGCCTTCCCCGGCCTCCTCGCCCAGGCCGCTGCCCCGCCGCGCGGCCCGGAAGCGGAAGTGGGCTCGGTCTCTCTTGGGGGCGTGGCTTGAGGATTTGAGCGCGGCTTTGTGCGAAGGGCGCGGCTTGAGGGAAGGGGGCGCGGCTTTGTGTGGAAGGGGGCGTGGCCAGCCCCGCGCTGCTTGAAGGGAGGGGGGGAAGGGCGCGGAGGGGGAGGTGGGCGGGGCCTGATGGAGCCACGCCCACAGCGGGGGAAGGCTGGGGGGTTCGGGGGGGGGGCGTGAGACCCCCACGGGGTCACTGGGGCTGGGGCCATGAGACCCCCCCGGGGGGACACAAGAACTGGGGGGGGGCTGTGA
>CM021721.1:804189-821424 GCA_011074415.1 Stictonetta naevosa | reverse complement strand
TGGGGGGGTGGGCCACGGGGCAAGGCCGTGAGGGATGATGGGAGTTGTAGTTCAGGGCGGTGTGGGGTTGTGGCGCCCCCCGGGGGGGGGGGGGGGGCGCGATGATTTTTGAGTTGAATCTCGATTTCCTTCTCGTCTGAGGTTCGATCTCTTTATTCCCTCCTCGTTTAAGCTTCACTCTATATTTACTCCTCGTTTGAGCTTCTGTCCCGTTGTTTACTCCTCGTTTCAACACCATTATTTCCTCCACAGTTTAGCTTCAATCTCTTTATAAACTCCACATTTGAGGTCCAATCCCGTTATTTACCTCTCGTTTCAGCTTCAATTTCTTTATTAACACCACGTTTGAGGTTCAATCCCGTTATTCACTCCTCCTTCCAGCTCCAGCCTCGATATCTCCCCCTCGTTTGCGGTTCAATCCCGTTCCTTCCTCCCCGCTGTCATGGCGGCCGGGGCAGCCGCAGCCTCCCAGGGCCACCGAGGCCTTGGGGCCCAGCCCCGTGGGTCACGGCGCTGCTCTCACTGGGGTGGCGAAGCGGAGCTGGGTGTACATCAGCTCTCCCTGTAGGCACCAACGCCATCAGAGCGACCCCAACCCCGGCCCCCCAACCCCTGTGGGGCTGCGGCCGTCCCCTGGTGCCCGACGCTGCTCCCGCCCGGCCCCGCTATCGCCACCACCCTGTGTGGGGACACCCGGGGACCGCACGGCCTCACCTGCGGGTGCTGGGGTGCAGGAGGGTCCGGGGCTCTGGGCCGGGGTCCTGACGGGGACAGAGACGTGTCCCCAGCGTGGGGACGGAGGGAAATTGGGGATGGAGGTGGGGGAGCGGGGTGCAGGGCAGCAGGGGACGAAAGGGGGCACGGGGGGCCGTCACCCCCAGCCCCTGCTCGGCTCCTTACCTGTCCGTGCGCGGAGGAGGCAGCAGATACCGATGCTGAGGCCGAGAAGCAGCAGCACCCCGGCTGCGGCCATGGCCACGGCACTTGGTGTTGTGCAGGCACCTGGGGGGGGGGCAGCTTGTCCCAGCCATCTTCTGACCACCACCGTCCCCCCCACTTCCCTCTCCCATACCCGAACATCCCCACATCGCCCCCCCATTATCCCCTCACCCTCCCTATTATCCCCCCGTTGCCCCCCATTGTCCCCCCCTTGCCCCCGTTATCTCCCCATCGCCCCCCAACAAACCCCCATCACCCCCAGCATGCCCCCATTCCCCCCACTGATCCCCCGGGCCACACCATCCCCTCTGCCTCAGTTTCCCCAGACGTGCCCCAGCTCCGAGGAGCTGCCGGGGAATGGAGGGGTCACCCCAGCTGCCCCCTCCCCTGTTCACCCCGGTGCCCAGGCTCGTGCTCACCCTTGGCCCCGTGCAGCTCCACGCTCCTCCGGACGGGGGGACCGGAGGCATTGAAGCGCACCTCGCAGAGCGCCCCGGTCCCCCCAGCGATGCCCGCGGGGCTGATGAGCAGCTCTGTGCTGCCCCCCCAGCCCCAGCACCTCCTGGGGTCGGGTCCCCCCCGACCAGGAGACGAGGACGGGGCCGCTGGCGTTGCCCACGGCACAGACCAGGCCGGGGGGGTCTGAAGGGGAGCCGTGGGGCGCCAGCACCCGCACCCAGCTCTGGGCCCTCCAGCTGTCTGCACAAAGGAGAGGGGGGGCTTGGTGGGTTTGGATGTGGGCAGAGACCCCGCGTCCCCCTGGGGACCCTGGCATAGTGACACGAGGGACATGGGGGGGGGGTCCGTGCAATGGGGAGAAATGGGGGTCCCATCCGACGTAGGGACATGGGTGCAATGGGGGGACTTGGGGGGGTCGCATCCAATGGACCGTATGGGAGGGGACCAGCCACTGGGGAGTCACGGGGGATCCCCATCCAACACGGGGGGGGGGGCTCGGGGGTACATGTGGGGGTCCCCCCCACCACCCCCAGCCCAGCCACCCCCCTACCTCCCACGAGCAGCGCGGTGCCGTTGCCAAACACCAGGCTGGATCCGGCGATGCAGGCGCAGAGGTAGAGGCCGGTGTGGTTGGTGCGGGCGGCAGTGATGTGCAGCACGGCGCGTCGCCTCGTGTACTCGCAGGAAAATCCCTCCTGAGCCTCCTGGATGCAGCTGAGGATCAGCCGGGGCCGTTCCCTATGGCTGCGCCGGTACCACAGCACGTTGCCTTTGCCATCAAGCGCCTCGTCCAGAACGCAGACGATCTCCACCGTGGCCCCGGACTCCACGAAGAGGACGGGCTGGGGCTGCTGCACTGCTAGCAACGTTGCCGGTGCTGCGGGGACAGATCGGGGGCTCATTCACCGCCTATCCCCCAAGCCCAGCCCGTGCTCCCACCACCCGGGGGGTGCTCGGAAAGTGACAGGACCCCCCTCTCCCCAGCCCCTGCCCCGATACGCACACAGCCAGAGCAGCAGCCCCGTGGCCAGCAGCGCCTTCGCGCAGTAGGAACCCAGGGGTGCCATCGTTGTGCTCGTCCCAGCCCTTCTGCAGGGCGGCTGAGTGCACCGGGAACCGAGGCTGCCTGAAGTGCGGGGCCACGGCAGCGATGCCCCCCCAGCCGTGTGGACACGGTGTCCCCACGAAGGACGCGGTGTCCCCACGAGGGATGCGTCCTCCCCACGCGCCACTGCCGGCAGCTGTGAGGTGCACCGCCGGGTGCAGAGCTCTTGTCAGCTTGCTGGCACGGACCCACATCCGGGAGGAAAATTTGGGTTTTAACCATTTCTGTGATGCTCAGGGCCGGAGGCGGCTCCTCAAGGGCTCCGAGACGCCCTCTGATGCCCACCCCCAAATACTCGACACGAAGGAAGAAGCCAGCCCCAGCGCTGGGCACTACAAACCACAGCGCACCGTGCCGCCGCTCTTGCTTTGGGGAAACCGCAGCGCAGAGGCTGGAGAGCTGCCTCGGGGCGGGGGTGGCTGCACCCCCAGCCTCGCCCTCCCAGCCATCCTCACGTCAGCCGAAGTGACCTTAACGGTGACGTTCAAAGGGCCGGGGACTGAAGGCGAGAGGCAACTTCGGTCCCCGAGCCCTGCCCTGCTTTCCTGTTGTGGTTCGGCAAACGTGGCTCTTTGCTAAACCAGCGCCGAACTTTGGCGACAAAAACCTTCAAACCCAACGGTTTGCTGGCAGCGGAGTTGGGGGGGCAGGGGTTCTGTGCAAATAAACAGCAGAGAAGTGACAAAAGCAACAAGGCGAGGCTGACCGCAGCGCTCCTCCGCTCAGGCAGCTCCGCACCCAGCCTCCAGCTGCTGCAACGAGGCCGAGCCTCCACGAGCCGCCTTTGCCCCGCCAGTGCCCGCCGGCTCCCTGGGGGCCCGGAGGCACCTCGCCGCCCGCCCCAGTACTCTTTGTGCTCATCTCCAGAGCAGACCTGTGCCTCCGCGCATCCCCGTCCACGTGGCACGGCCTCGTGAGATTTGCTCCAGCCCCAAGGCCACGAGCGGCCGCGGTGCCGAGCTGCGAGAGAGGAAGAACCAGGGGACGATGCCCGGGGCTCCTCGGGGTGATGCGCAGGCAGCCAAAGCGCAGCAGGACCCCCCCGGTGCAATTAGGAGCTGCAATTAAATTCCATTCAGCGAGCAGCCCATCGAGCACTTGCGGCGGGGGCGAAGGAGGCCGGGGCTGCGCCCGCCGCCCCGTTTCGCTTTCTAAGCTCCGTCCCCTTCCCAGGCATCGCCTCCCCTTCCCTCTCTGCCTCTGCGACCCCAGACGACAGCCAGGCTCCAGGACGTCCTCATGCTCATGCTCGGCCAGGGCAGGGCTCGGGGCTGCTGTGAGACCTGAGCCCTCGTCCCACGCCCAGTGGAAATCTCCCTTCTGCCCCCTCAAAGCTTTTTGCAGGACCCGAGAGGCGACCGAGGAGCGTGGCCAGCCCCAGCCGGAGATGTGCAGCCTGCCCGGGGTTATCCTGCTCCTCCTGACAGGTACGTCCCGCTCCGTGAATGCTCCAGCCTTGCTTTCTGCTACGCTAAACCCGCTTGGGATCATCCGAAGCGGCTTAACACCAACCTGAGCCGGGGGGCAGAGGGAGGGGAGGCAGCCGCGGGGCTTACGCTCATCAGAGGTTTGCTGAACGAGTTTCCCTGAAGCATTTTCACCGCGATCGCTTCTCAAGCCCGAGCGCCGCGGCTGTGCAACACCCACCCCGGGGTGCTGCTGCCTCTCAGACAGGCAGGACTTGCCTCCCGAATGCCAAAGCACAGCGGGCTTCTCACACGCCGTGCCGGGCGCTGATCCAACCCTGGCTCTTTTCGCCTGCAAACCTCGCTTGATGTGGAGCCAGAAGCCGACAGCCCGATGCGCAAGGGTGACCCCGTGGCACCGGCTGCTGCGCTCAGACCCGCTCCTCCCGTGCAGGAGCCGTCTCTGCCGAGGAGCTGTGGGTCCATCAGAGCCCGGCGCAGCTCTGGCTGCCCCCCGGGGCGACGGCGGAGCTGAGCTGCAACATCTCGGGCAGCCCGTGGGGCCCCAATTGGTACAGGGAGAAGCCGGACGGCAGCTTGGAATGGATTTACGAGAATGCAGAGAGCTCGAAACCAAAGGGGAGATACTCAGGGATGGTGAGAGCGTGGGGTTTTTACTCCTTTATTATCAGCAATGTGCAGCGTGAGGACTCTGGGTATTATTACTGCACCTCCTCCGAGCTGCGCTCCCGCTTCGGGAACGGGACCAGGCTCCTCGTCACAGGTGAGCGCGGCAGTGTGTGGCGGTGCTGGGGACAGCCCTGGGGACAGCCCTGGGGACAGTGGGATTTCCCGCTCCCTTTTAGATGCCACCGAGCCCAAGCTCTCCATCCTGGTCCCCGTGGACGCGGAGGAGCCCTCGGACGCTGTCCCCCTGCTGTGCCACCTCCACGACCTCCCCAGCGGCTGGGACACCGTCCGCTGGCACCACGGCAGGGACACCCCGGTGACGGCCGTGGACGAGTGCGGGGTCCTCGGCGCCTGGAGCCTCACCTGGGTCTCAGCCGAGCGCTGGGACGGGACCGCGGCGTGCACGGCCACGGAGCACGGCACGGGCAGGAACGTCAGCGGGGCCGTCAGCGGGGCTGTCAGCAGGACCGTCGGCACAGGTCAGCTCGAGCAGCCGCCCCCTTGGGACCGCGGGTTTTGCTCTGTGCTTGGTCTGTGCTTGCAGGGACTATAAGCCCCTAACGCCCCCGTCCCATTGCTTCTGCTGCTGCAGTCTGTTGAAAAACACAGCAGAGGACGTGGGGAGGTTCCTTGGTCTGTCGTCCTGCACCACAGCAGGTCTCGGCCTCTCTCAGCCCACCACAGCCCGGTTCTTCCAGCCTTTCCTCACAAGGAAGATCTGGAAATCCCTTTTCCCCGTCTCTCTGGGCTCCCCATGCGCTGAAACGCTCCGCACGATGCCCTGGCCGCATCGCCCCGCGGTGCAGCCGCTTCTCTCCCCCTCCCTTTCCCCGGCCGCCCCGCTGCTGCGCTCGGGCGCTCGCCCAAAGCACGGTCCCAGCTCTGCGAACCATTCCCAACGCCCCGTTCTCCTCCCCTCCCTGCAGCAGGATGCTTCCTGGGGCTGCTGGCATTCGTGCCCCCCGGCGCCGCCGTCCTCGGGTTGATCTGGTGGGCAGCCCGGCTCCGCCGAAGGCCGGCCCGCGTGGTGCTGAGACGGGGCCCGGAGGTGAGCTGCTTCCCCAGCCCCCCCGTTGGGTGGCCCCGGCTCTCGGCAAGGCAGGGGGAAGGAGCTCAAAAGCAGCCCAGCTGGGGGATTTGGCGTGGGCAAAGCATCCCCTGCGGGTGCAGGCGCAGCAATGCCCCAGCGCCTTTTGCTCCGCACCCCGTCCAGCCCCGCTCACGTTACGGAAGCGTTTGGGAGCGGTTGCTCCAGGGCGCACGAGTGGAAGTGCGAGAGGGGCGCGGGGCACGCTCTCGTTTCTCCCCAGCCGACGCCGGGAAGGGCTCCCCGGTGCGGGGCGAGGGTTTAACGAGGCGACTTCTCGCTTTCTGTTGCAGCCCGAGTGCGAGTACGCGGCGGTGGGGCACTGAGAAGCCCTTTCCCCGCGCCCCCTCTGCCAGAACCTGCTCCCGCCTGCGGTCTCCAAAGCAGCTAAAAAAAGAGGGGCAAGGGAAAGTTGTGGGATCCTGCGCTCTGCGGCGATGGGGACTGCGCGGGCACGGCCCCAGCGTGCGGTGAGATCCCCGCAGGTCTTTCCCAGCCTGCTGGGGAGTGCTTTTAGCGGGCAATTTGGGTTCCTCTTCTATAATCTTTCAAGCCAAACGCCAGCGGCGGCAGGGCTGCCAGCAGACCGCGTGGCTCAGAGACCCCCAGGAATGCCTATTTCAGGGGAAATCCGCTCAAAGGCAGGCAAGTGCTCAGGAAAAGCACAAACCTCTCCTCCCCTGGGGCACTGCCAAGGCTCCGAGCAGGCGGACGGAGCGAGCCGGTGCTGCGGGGGCTGTGTCCGGCCGTGGTGGGGGCAGCCAGGGCACCTGAAGCAGCCCCAAACCCCTTTTCCCCCCTTCCACACCCCTCGAGGCCCCCCATGAGCAGCTCCGGGTGGGCAATGTGCTGTTTTCCTGCTGGATTTACCTGCTTGGCTTCATGGCAGAGGGGGAGGAGAAACGCTGAGAGCGCTGCAGGAGCAAGGGAAGCTCAATAACCATGAGAAATCGCATGCAAATAATAAAATTCATGATTTCTTGGTAAGCAACCGAGGTCTCGGCTTCATTGGGATTGCTCCTGGGGGGCAAAAAAAAGTCACTTTAAAAAAAAAAAAAAAAGTCCCTTGACAAAAAAAAAAAGTCCCTTTACACTTAGAGCCTTAAGCTGAGCCCTGTTTCAGCCCCTCCTCTCCGCATTCTGCTCCCCGTGCCGTGACGCACTGAAGGGCGACCCCCGCAACGCGCGGCGGCTCCGAGGATGCTCCCCGTGCTCTCGGCACCTTCCCTGCCCGCGGCCGCGAGCACGACCCCGTGCTGGGGCAGCCATCCAGGCTGTAGGGTTTAGGGTTTACCGCAACCTCCCCTTCCCCTCCACGCGCTCCCGCGGCTGGGACACGAAGCCCCAAGGGGAAACCACCGAGCCACGGGGCCAAAACTCGCGGTGCCCCCCGCGGGCAGCGCTGGCCCCTCGGCGTCATCCGGACGCGCGCGGCTGGAGGAACATCTCCATGGGGAGGGGAAGGGAAGCGAGCCGCATTCCAGCCTGGGAGCCAGCTCGCTGCTCTGTGTTTAATTAGGAAGGGACAGCCGCCTGCCAACCAAACAGCTTGGAGCCGTCTTCTTGGGGCTCCCCACCCAGCCCCGGCGGTGCAGGACGAAGGCCAGGGGTGGTCTCGGCGCCCGTCCTGGCCGAGGAGCAGCAGGGGGGGGCGGCGTGGGGCTGGAGCCCCCCTTCGTGTTCGCCGGAGCATCCGCACAAATCCGGCTGAGAGCCCCCCAAGAGGACGGTGCCCGCGGTGCAGCAAGCACCGGCGTGAACGGGGAAAGCCGTGGATGCGCCGTGCGTGATTTTTGGGAACCACCGTTCACAGCGCCCTTTTTTCCGCATCTGCGCCTCCCTCCCAGCGCCGCGCCCGCCCTGCTCTGCCGAGAGCGGCCCAAGCAAGCGCTGTTTACAAACCAGCTGGGAAGGGCAGGAAAGCTTTATTTAGAGCAGAACGCCGCGCCGTGCAGGAGGAACGGCTCCTTCGCTTGGCAGAAATCCCCTCGTGCCGCAGGGGGCTCCTGCGGGAAGCGCCCGCCCCACCTACCTCTCCGCCCGCCGCGCGGCACCGCGGGGTGCGGGGTCCCCGTCCCAGCACCCGTGGGTGCGGGTGCCGTGGGGAGCAGGCCCGGGGCTTCCCTCCCACTCCCATCGCGGGGCGTTTTCATCCATCTTCTAGCCTTCAGCATCAGAAGCACCGAACAATGTCCCCCGGCTGCTTCCGCAGGAATCCTGCTAATGCCATCTGCTCGGGCGCGAGCCATTGTTAGCAGCGCACTCGTATTTAGCAGCTGCATTTTTTAAATTTCCCTTCGAGTTTTGCTTCCTCCTATTAAAGCTGGGAAATGACGCCATGCATCCTAAAGCAGAGGACCCGAGTGATTCCCTTTGCACCTTCCCGGGCTGTCTGCGGCACCAAACCCCACCGCGATCCGTGCCGCCAGCACCCTGGGTGCCACGAGGGGCCAGAGCCGCCGGTGCGAGCTCCGTGGTTCCTTGCACAAAAGCCACGTTTTTGTGGCTCCCGCCCCTCACTTTCCCATGTGAAAAGCCGCGCTCCCACCGCTGGCTGCAGAGCTCCCACGTGCCGGGCCGCTCTCTGTCCCTCGCCGCGCGACCTTGGAGAGCTGGGTTTTGGCACGTAGGCTTTCACAAGGAAAAAGACAGAAAAACACAGAGCTCACGCAAAATAGGAGCGAGGTTTTGAAATAGGAGCACGGGAGCAGAGGTGGGAAAGGCGTTGCTTCTGGCCACTTTTCTCGGCCGCTCTCTGGGTGATGTTTTAGTTCTGCGTTGCAGGATGTTAAAAGGGAGCAGGAACAAACCTAAGGGCGCGTGCCAGTCCCCGAGCAGATCGCACCCCGCAGCACCACCTCCACCGCCCCTTTCCCATTTCCCCATTTCAGCCCCAAAGGAACGACGCTCGCACCGCGAGCCTGCCAAGAAATTTGTCTTCCCAGCCCCATCGGCTCCCCCTCTAAAAGACAGGCTAATCCTTCTAAACCCGCCTCGCCCCTCCCTCCCCACCAGCCCCAGATCCCCGGCGTTCGGACTCTTTATGGCTCTCCCTCTCCCACGCTGCTCGAGCCGTTCCCACCCGAGCCCCGCTGGAATTCGCCGCATCGCTCCCAGCGAGCTCAGATTTCTGCTTGGGTTGAGATTTTGGTTTTGATGTTATTTCTGTGGGTCGAGGGGACGCTTTGGACATACTCGCTTCCTGCCTGCTCGGTTGCTCAGCATTCCTCCGCGCTTAACCCTTTGTCAAGCTCTCCGGATCGCTGGGAAAAGCCCCTTCAGCAGAGCACACGCGACGACGGGTGGCTGCGAAACGTTTCCAGGCTCTGCTCGATGCTTTTTCTGTCGAAAAAGGATCCGCTTTGGCTAATCCCTCCGTGTAAAACTGACAGCAAGAGCACGGGGAGGGGAAAACCGTCCCGTGCTGCTGCTCCCGCGGTGCCCGCGCCCATCACCCAGAGCTCGCCCCCGCCTGCGCCCCGGCCCCTCGGAGCAGGGCTGGCGTGGCCGCTGGCCATCAGCCTCCCTCGCCTCGCTCCCGTTCTCCCAGCCCCAAAACGAGGCCGGGGAAAATCCCGTCCGGCGAGGGGAGGACGGAGGCAGCGGGGACACGGGGCTGGGAAGCGGTGCCAGAGGCGCTGGGGGTGGGCAAAGCCACCAAAGCTCCACGCCGCGGTGCCCATCGCACCGGTTTTGCTGCTGGGGGAAGAACCCACGGTGGCAAGGCGTGTTTTTTCCCCCAAAAAAACCATCAATAGGGATTGGAGCGGCCTGCAGCAAGCTGTGTGCCCCAGCAGCTCGCGTGCCCCTAAGCCGCCTCCTGCTGCCGCCGCTCTCACGCCCGGCTTTGAGCCCTCCTGCGCCAGCCCCAGCTTCTTTCCCCAGAGCGCAGAGCGGCGACGCTTCATTTCCCAGAAACCAGGAGGTTTCTCTCCAAGAAATGCTCTCCAGCTTGTTTTTATTTTTTGAGGGTAAAGAAGGAGATATTGGCATGTACCAGGGCGCCGCACCCTGCGGATGCAGCACCGGAGTGCAAAGCACGGTGAACAGAGAAAGGGGGCCTACGGCACACCGCAGCGGGGCACTTCTGCATGCTGCGGGATAAAACCTGCCCGCGACCATTCACGGTTCTTCTTACCGCCCGAGAACGTGAGGCACTTGGAGGTGAAATGAGAGCCAGGCCAAAAAATCCCCTAAACTTTTAAGGGAAGTCAGGAGCCGCATTTAGCAGCCCTGGCTCCCAGCCAGCGTTTCTGCCTCTGCCCCTCAGCCGCAGATTTATCCGCCGAGAGCATTCGCTGTGCTGGCACGGCCTCTGCGCACCGCTCGGCTGCTGCGGCCCCACCAGAGCCACCTGCCCCGCGATCGCACCTGGGCGAAGAGGAAACTCTTTGCCAAGGGAAACCTTCGACCGGGAGCGGCCACGCGCGTGTCCCCCCCCCCCCCGACCCAGCCACCCCATCGCATCCAAGTGGGCGCGTTTCGGAGGAGCGTGCCGTGCCTTCTCCCCAGCGCGGGGGCCGCTCGGCCCGGCCCCCAGCAGTGTCATTTCCTGCCTCCCGGCCGTGCCGCTGGGACGTCTCGAGAAATTGCCGAGCAGCAGCACCGGGCGGCATCAGCAGAAGGCACCGCGACGCGGGACGATGAATTTTTTGTTCGTGGCGGTCTTGGCTCTTCCTTTTCTGCTGGGTAAACGCGCCGTTCCTTCTCTTTTACTGCCTTGCAACTTGGGTGCTCGAGCAGCTCGGAGCGCGCACGCTCCCGGGATGCTGCACGGTGCCCGGCCGCGGTCGGGCAGAAGGGGCTGGGGGCGTTTGCTTGGTGGTGGAGGCATCAGGAATGACATCGAGCCGGGGAAAGCTCGGTGTGCACATCCTGCGAGTCGTGCGCGCTGGGAGTCGCAGCAGAGCGGGTGCTTGCAGGAGGCGGTTTGACAATCCGTAACGTTTTCCACATTGCGTTCAAACGAGCTCGCGGCACGCAGCTGCGACCCATTAAGGGAGACGGACGCGGGCTGGGGAACAAACAGGACGTCACGAGCCGGAGGGCACCGGGCGAGCCAAGCGGGGTAGCAGCAGCGCCCAGAGCAAACCCGTGGCTGGGAACTGCTTTGGGCTGCTGGGAGCCCTTCTGCCGAGCGAAGGGATGGAGCCACGCGTCCCGCACCGCACAAGGGGTTAAACGCAGCCGGGGCTTCCCAGATGGAAGCTCTTTGCTCCGGACGCAGCTCCCTTATTATCCCAAGCACAAATAGGAGCCTGCTGGGAAAACTTTCTCGGAAAGCCCAGCGCAGGGAGAAGGCGGCTGGGAGCTGACGTGAGCGCAGCCAGAAAGGAACGGAGCGCTCCCGACGGGTCTGAGCCTCCCAAAGGGAGGTCCCAGGCCCCCACCCGGCGCTGCCTCCCCGCGCACCTCGAGGCTGGGTCAAAGCACGCCGTGGTGCTGGGAGCCCGGCTCCGGGCTGGGGGCACAGCCCGGGGATGCTCGGGGAACACGAGGACACGGGGCGGGGGTTGGAGAGGGGCACCCACGGGTGCCACCCGCCAGCACACGTGGAATAAGGGAGTCGGGTCGTAACGGTCCCCGAGCGTGAAAGGAGAAAAGTGCAGGTGTGGAAAAGGGAAATAAATGAGCAGGGCTCGGCGCGAGCTGGACCGAGTTGTGCGATGCGTGAACCTATTTATAGCGGCTCACCCGAGGAAACACAGCTCCAGGAATGGGCCCCAGGACACAGGGACAGCCAGGACACGGGGACAGCCAGGACACGGGGACAGCCAGGACACGGGGATGCAGCCCAATGCCTGTGGCCCCATCACCCCCGATCCCTCTCCCGGCAAACCTGCAGAGGGAAAACCCAAGCGTGGGGCGAGCTCCGGTCCTGTCTGTAACCTGAGAACTTTTGCTCTGAAGTCCCTGATTTAATTAGGGGCCAGATTGCAAATCCGGGACTCCCACGAGGGAGCAAGTTTTGCGCAAAGCGCCCATAAATCAGCAAAGCTGTTCCTGCGGACTCACGTCCCGCGGGGAGGGAGCCGGCTCCGTGCAGGTCTGCTAACGCTGGTGGGGTACGAACCGCTCCTTTCTCGTTTGGTTTTCAGGATATGCTGAAGTGGGAGAAGAAGAGGAAATAACACAGTTTTTATATGACTACGCATCTCGTTTTGGTGAGAAAGTCTCGCTGTTTGATAATTTTGACACAAACCACACGGCAAGGGCAGGGTAACCCAGTGCTGAGGCTCTGCAGGGGCAGGGGGCCAGGGGTCCGGATGCCCCCAGGGGCTGCAGGCGGTGCTGGACGGGCTGATGTTCCTTTGGCTCCTAAAGGGTGACCCCGGCACCGCCACGTCTCCAGGAGCAGCAGCCTCTGGAGACCCCTCGGATGAAAACATTTTGTCCACATCCCCAGCCGCGGGTGCAAACGGGAACAAGCCCGTGGGAAACGGGCACCCTCCCTCTGGAAGGGCCTAAACTGAGCGGTGCTGGGACAAGAGCTGCGTAAAACGTACAAGAGGATTAAAAGTAGAGCTCGAAGCCCTTTCTCTGGAGCTGCTCTGCCCCCAGTGGCTCTCGCTCACATCCCAGATCACGCTCTGCCCAGCTAAAAGCACACCGAGGTGCACCAAGAGCAGAGACCCCGCTGGGGTGACGCAGCGTTGGCTTTCCCGCACCCCCTGCGGTGTGCCAGCACCACTGGGGCAAACTGGGGCAAACTGGTGCGGCCCCGCAGCCCCTGGGGTCCAGCTCCCAGCCTACGCTGGGTGGCACCGACTCACCGGGACGCTGCTTTCGCTGCAGGTGATTACTTGTACGCAACCGTGGAGTACTACCCCGACAACGCCACGATACTTCCCACCATGTACATGTACGAGGTGAGTACCCGAAGCATTTCTCTTCGGATTCCTAAAAAAAAAAATCGGCTCCTCCCGCAGCCAGGTTTAACGTCCCGCTGCCCCAACAAGGGTTATTCGTGCCTCTGACCACCCACTCGAGCACCATCTCGCTTTGGGGAAGGGATGTGCAAACCAGGGGGTTTCTCCCCAAGTGTCGACTCTGCAAACTGGAGCCCTTCGCCTCGCCCAGCTCCCCCAGGGAGGCTCCGGGGCACTTTGGTTTCTGCCCCACAGCGGGGACAGGGGGAGGGCAGAGGGGATCGGCGGAGCACGAGCCCTGCCACCGCTCTTAGCGCGTCGGACCAGGCTGCTGCCAACTCATTTCTCTTCCTCGGCTTCCCAGGAGATTCTGGAGTCCGCGGGATCTCCCCTCCAGTGCCACCTGCCCCTCATCGTCCTTCTCGGCCTCCTGGGTCTCCTGCTGTGACTCCCCGGGCTCGGCAGGTACGAGAGCCACGCGGCACCGGGGCGCTCGGAGCGTTTCGCTACCACCGACCTCCCCAAGCGGCACCCGGCAGTGCCTCCCCGAAACAAGGAAACCTTCTGGGCAGCCAGCCCCGTGCCAGGGACAACCAGAGAAGCACAAATCGCCACTGGGACTGCCTGCAGACATGCCAAAAAGCCAGTTTAGTAGTTTTTTTTCCCGAAGCACCCAAGCCTCCCCTTCGGGCAGCCGAGCCCAAAGCCCCCTCGGCCGAGGCTCGCCGGCAGCCAGGTGCGCGCAGGATCCCCGCGCGGCCGCCAGCCCGCCCCGAAACACAATGGGAGGACATGGGAACCGCTTCCTAGCCTCTTCCCCTCTCTGCAGACACGGCGACTGGGACGAAGAAAAGAATTTCGTCACCACGTTGGAAGTTACATCCTCCGAACGAAGCAGCCGCCTCTGTTTTTAGCACGGCGGTGACTCGACACCCACAGCTTTCAGCAGATGGATGATGCCATCCCGGGCCACAAAAGCTGTGCAAACACCGAAGAGCTTTGTAATGCCTAGGTTCTTTCCTATTTCCTATTATTCTGTTGTAAATATGAACTCCTGCCAATAAAGTGACAAACAATTGACTTCGTCTCCGCCGTGCACGACCGCACGAGACGGGCGCTGACTGCGGGGCCGAGCCTGCCCTGCCCCGTTTCTCCTCTCCCAGCCCCACGGGACCTCGGCAGCCGTGGGGCCGGGTGCGGGTTTTGCCACCTGCCACGTGAGGAAACGCTTTGGGACAGCTCCGTGCCACGAACCGTCGCCGCGGGTAGAAGCCCCGGGACCTCAGAGATCATCGGGTCCGACCTACAAGCGGCGCCTAGAGGAGGTCGCCCAGCACCTCGTGGAGCCAAACCTTAAAATCCCGATGCTGGAGAACCCACCACAACCCCGGGGAGTTTCTTTTCCGGAGCTGCTCTGAACACATCTCGCAGCCGCCGCTGGACACTTGCAGACACCCCGGCGAGACGTGCAGTGCCGTGACTTGGACCAAAAAAAGCCCTTCCGACCAGTACGGCTCCCACCAACCCCCCTATAAACGGTGCCAAAAAGGTTTTTGCAAAAAAAAACAATGCATGCGAAAAGATCCCAGCCATCAGCCAAGGGAGCACCTCGTCACCGGGCTGCGCCGGTGCTGGGATAACGGCTGGGGAATGAGAGGGCAGGGGAGCACACCGGGTCCGGCACCTGGCGACGATGAACCAGAAAGGCGGCAAGGCACCGGCAGGCGCTGGGCTCGCGGGGCAGGGGTTTGGTGCTGGGGGGCTTTGGGGGTCTGCTGGGGGGGGCTTTGGGGCAGCCTCTGCGAGCCCCCAGGGCAGGAGCAGCGCTGCCGCGTTGCGGACCCGCCGAAAGAAGTGAAAATAAAACACGCACAGAGCCTAGAGCACACCAGGTTTACTAAGAAAAAAAATATCACTAAATGATTTTTGACATCGGTGCACAGCAGCATGCCAGGGCAAGCCGCCTCTAGAGGTACGAGAGCAAGCAAAGCCCGAGCACAGGGGTCAGGAAGGGTAAGCACGACCCCTTATCAGGGCTGGGAGTAACAGCTTTAAGCTGAAAGAGGGCAGGTTTGGGTAATACTGGGAAGAAATCCTTCCCCAGGAGGGCAGCGAGGCCCTGGCGCAGGGCTGGGGGTGCCCCATCCCTGGGGGGGGGGGGGGACAAGGCCAGGCTGGACGGGGCTGGGGGCAGGAACCAGGTGGATTTTCAGCTCCCTTCCAAGCCATCACACGAAGGAATCGATGTCTGGGCCAGAGCTGCCGTCAGCCAGGGCTCCCGCAGGGCTCGCACCGCGCAGCCGGAGGCGCCGGCTCCCTCCCGGCTCGTATCAAACGCGCAAATAAACGCCTGGAAAGGGCCCCGCCGCCTCCTGGAAGCCGACGTTACTTGGCGGAGTTTGCAGACGCCTCCTTTCCAAGGTGGCACCGCGCAGCTTCCCGCAAGTCGCAGGAAAACCCCGGGGCTTTCCGTCACGGGAGCTGCGGCTCGCGCAGGGCGCCGGCAGCGGGGCGCGTTCGGCCTGTGCGGGGTTCATTTAATCCTTTCCCTTGGGAACGCCTGCGGGAGTTTCTCCCCCTGGAGGAAAACCCAGAGGCCGTCCAGCCCCGTGGCTGCAGCAGGAGGTTGAAGCTTCCCCCGTTACTCACCCCCAGGCCCCGCTCGGCTCTGCCTCCCGGCCCCGGCGAGCCTTCAGGCGCTAAGCAGCTTTAAGGCTAAAGAGGATTTCCCTCCGCTTCTGAAAACCCTTCACAATTATCTCTGCGCAGGAAGAAACCAGAAGGGCTCTCAAGGTCTCCGCTCGGTTTTCCAGCCGTTATCGGCCTCCCGGAGGAGCCGCGGCACGACGCGGGTGCAGCAGCAAAGCCCCAAACCAGGAGGCCGGGGTGGCTTTGGGGCTCCTCGCCTCCACGACCCTGCTTTCTGCACACCCCCAGCCCCCCTAAAAAAGGGGGGTTAGCAGCAGCTCGGCACCCCTCTGGGGGCTCACCCCCTCCCCCCCAAAACAAAGAAGCTGCGCACCCCAAAATGTGCACGCAGGAGCTCGAAGCCGCCCTCCCCGGGGCCAGCGAGGATGCGCCGGGTTCAGGGCTTTGCAGAAAGCTGCTGACAGCCGGGATGGCATTTCTGGGAAGGCAGCGCTGCTTTGCGCCGTGGCGAGGGCTGAGCCCCGTTTCCTGCGTTTATTATTTATTATTCATTAGTTACGAATGCACAAAAGCCACGCTGACGCCGCGATCCCAAAGAGTTTTCAGGGGGGCAAAAGCGGGGCTGAGGCAAAAAGTGCAATTCCCCTGTCCTTCCCTCGCACACGGGGCACTCATTTCCCACTGCCTTTTCCAGGGAAGGTCCCAAAACAGGTGAAATAAGCACAAAGTACAACTCCGCAATGCTAACAGACGGCTGGCATTAAATCCTGCCCCAGCTCCCCGATGAGCTTTTTATTTCTGCACCGAGGGAATCGCGTCTTTTAAAGCACTTCAGCATCACCTCTTGCAAATAAAAGTCAGTTTTTGGCAAAGCGATGCCCGGCCTTTTACACCCCGAGTGCCACCGCAACGGATTGCCCTCTTCAGCAAATCCAGCCAGGGTTTTTTTTTTGTTGTTCCATAAGCGGGTGCGTTTGCGTGCTTTTGACCCGCTAAATCAAAATACCTTCCGGACCAAATACGTTGAAGAATTGGCAAGATTCGGCCCTCCTGAGCACGTTTTTAACCCCTTCTCAGATAAATACGGGAACACACTGGCCAAGCTCTCAACAACCGGAGAGGAAAAGCCTGCGTTGCCTGAACTGGGAAATATTTTCTCCCCTCCCGTGGTTTTGCTCAGATGCTCGGCTGCCAAAGCGTCTCGGGCTGTTGGTGCCTCGAAGCCGAGGGAATCAACACACCAACACTTGGAGCAGCTCCACCGCCCCAGAGCTTCCAGCCCAGCAAAGCTCTGGTTCCACCGCTGGACATCAATACCTTCCGTGGCCTTAAAAATATAGTTTTTTTTTTCTTTTTGAAAGTAGCAAAGAAGTTTTCCAGACGTGCAGACTGTATATCCACCTGTGTGTTTGTGCCTTGAAATTAAAGGATTACGCTGTCACTTACCAGGTCACCGTCTGCTTGTGCACCCACCTTTCCCCAGCGTATTTGCAAAGCTGCCTTTGTGCCAATTAACCCGAACGGGGAATTTTTGCAGCCTTTGCTGCGAGGCCCATGCAGCTCTCGCCGGGCATCAGCTGCTGAAGGCTCAGCGTTGACAGCATCCAAATTTTAACCCGGGCCACCAATTTGGCAAGGTTTTCCTCGAGGTCTCTTGCATGGGCTTTAGTTTTGTGGGACCGGGATAAAAGGCAGCAAGGGATGCATGGTTGGGTTGAGCTTTCCAGGGGATTCCTGCAGAAGTTTAACACCTAAAGGCTCTCCTGGGGAACTGCAATTTGCCTCTCCTGCTGTTACAGCACGTGCAGAGGAGGCACCAGAGCAGCTCTGCCAGAAGAGCAAAGCTGCAAGGGCACAGCCCCCACACCCCGCCTCCCTTTGGAGCCACCAGCAGGGTGTATAACCCCCGCGTGCAAACCTTTGTGCAAATGGGCGTGCAAAACCCTCTGCGCAACCCCCCGGGCACCAGAGCGCGTGCAAGCACCCACCTGCAAGCCCCGTGTGCAACCGGCCCTGCAAACCCCAGCCCGC
>CM021721.1:782859-803064 GCA_011074415.1 Stictonetta naevosa | reverse complement strand
GGGGGGGATTTTTTGGGGGGTATTCTTTTTTTTGGGGGTGGGGGGTCTCAGCTGTGAGCCCCCATCGGGGCTTTGAGCCCCCCCGGCTCTGCAGCGAGTTGCTCAAAGTCCCGAGCGGCGTCGCCGTGCTCTGCGCCCTCCCTCCAACTTCCCATTTCTAAGGAAGCTTCTTTAAAAATAATAATAACAATTAAAAAAAAAAAATTAAAACCTTCAACGTTTGGGCAGAAGCCCTGGGCTGCTGCTCGGCTTCCCCAGGTGCTTTTTGGGGCCCCTGGGGTCCCGCGGATGCCCCTGCGTGGAGGATGGCGAGGACGCTGCGGAGCGGCGCGACGCGCTCGCCCCAAGAGTAAAGTCCAGAGCTGCAGGGAGAGCCCGACCAAACCCGGGGGGGGGGGGGGGGAAATCTGCAAAAGTGCCTGCGAGCGTTGGTCGGGCTCACCAGCACGTGCCTCGGTGGGTTTATGCGGGGCAGGTATCGCTAAAGGCCCCCATCGGGGCCCCCTCTGCCCTGGTGGTGGTTTTGGAAAGGGTGCACGGCTCCAAGGTGCTGGTCCTGGCCGAAACCCACGGCGGTGCTGGGACTCCACGTGAAGTTGACAAATGGTTGCGCCCCGGATGCTCCCGCAGCACGAGGAGGCAGCCTTCAGATCGCTTTAGTTAAAAGCGTGCGGGAGGAGGGAACGGTGGCCTTATTAATGTCCTTCCTAACAAGGGGTGTGCTCCACAAAGGATGAGATGATTTTAAATTAATTAGCTGCTCCTTGTTACCTCTTCTCGAAGCATGCGACCTGCATTGATTATCTGGTAGTTTTAGCGGTATCGGCACGAGGAAGTTATTTAATTGGGCTTAATTAACCTGCGGAGCTCATTGCCAAAATAATCTGGAGCCAGGAGGTTTCGGATCCCGAACAAAACCGAATGGCTTTAACGATTCAAATTGCACGAGTAAACGCGTGGAAGTCAGGAGCGAGCTGGCGGTCCGCTCGGGTGTGAAATCAGCGGCAGCTCTGGGTGGTGGTGGCATTTTTGCCACCTTCCATGCCAGCAGCTGAACCCCAGGTGCTCAAATGCCGAGGCTGCACCTCCCCTGCTCGTTTTTGGGGGCCGAGCTGGGGCTCTTGGGTTGCGGTTTGGGCGTGACGCGCGGCTTAGCGGTGCTCGTTCAGCTGCCGAGTGACTTGATATCCTGTTTGAAGGTGACAGAGTTGGTGCTCGATAACTGCCGGTCCAGCAACGGGGAAATCGAAGGCCTGAATGACTCGTTCAAAGAACTTGAGTTTCTTAGCATGGCCAACGTCCAGCTGACGTCGCTGGCCAAGCTTCCCACGTTGAGCAAGCTGCGAAAGGTACGTGTCGTCCCTCGCCTGCCGAGGCGGCGTGAGCGGGGAAGTAAAAGGCCTGGGCTGCGCCTCGCTGGGCTCGTGTATGGCCTGGGCTGCTTTATGAGGGTTCAGTTAAAGTTTTTCTAGCTAATTATGGCCAAATTGGGCTTGGTCAATGGCTCCTAGAGCGGTAAATGCTCCTGTGGAAAAGGGGTGGAGGGTGGCCGTGTCCCCGGGTGCTGAGGGAGTGCTGTGAGTCCCAGTGCCTTGTGTTCTACCAGCCGAAAACTTGAGATTTTACAGATTTGGGTATCTAAGGAGTGCTTTTGTAATTATCAGCGTGAACTTAAAGGAACAGTCAGAAGCCAGCCCTTTAATTGCTTCGCTTTCTCTGTGCGCTAGCTGGAGCTGAGCGACAACATCATTTCAGGAGGCCTGGAGGTCCTCGCGGAAAGGTGTCCGAATCTCACATATCTAAATCTAAGTGGCAACAAAATCAAAGATCTCGGCACTGTGGAAGCTCTTGTAAGTATGAAGCGAGAGGGGCAAACTGAGGATTTAAAAGTAATAAATGCTATTTTTTAATCAATAAATGTTTGCAGTAGAGTGGTAGAAACAGCCGCAAGGCCTGCATGTGAGGCACCTTTGTAAGTAGGAGAAATGAAACAGAAAACGGGGGGGTTAAAGGAACACAATGTAAGAAATCATCAAGTACAGAGATGCAATGTGACGTATTTTGGCTGCTCATATTCCTGTTCAGCCCAGCTGAAAGGTGTCCAAAATGAAATTTCCTTTCTTACCTGCCCTATGTTCTCTCTATATTTTTCTCTTGCTGTCTCAGGTGAGAGGACACTGTGGTATTTTAGGTTTGTCAGTATTCCAGCTGGTCCTGACTTGATTAACTCAATGTCATGCTTTTGAGAGACAGTCCTTGTAAACGTAGCCCTGTAAAATTCCTTCTCTGTCAGTAATGGGATGCACTGAGTAAGAGATTTTTGAGCTTCTGTTTTGTCTTTGATAGAAGAGTAGCCAAGCTACGCGTTGCTAATCCTCTTGTGTTCGTTTGTGAAGATACGGCAGTTGCTTATTAGACAAAATATAAGCTTTCATTAAACTGTGAAGTGATTAGGATGTGTGTCTGAGGTGGCTGGCTAGGGGCGTACCTGAACAGCGCAAGTGGTAGGTTACTGAAACGTGGGAGGGAGCTGCCGACGTCTATCACTCCCCGATCTGTGCGCCCATTTTGCCACTGTTCTGGTTTTTATTAGGGCTTTGGTACAGACTGCGTACTTTTAAAACTTCTCCGAGGTTCTCTGTCTGCTTTCACGGTGCTCTAACCTAGCAGTTAGGAGAGCAAGTAGCGTGGTTCCAGCGCTTTGCAGAAGAAACGCTTTTATTTAGATCATAGCTGCTTGCCAAGCCGTGCAGGTGGCTCGTTCTGTGTGTGTGAAGTCTGGAAGGTGAGAAGAATCACGATCAGTTGTCTAATTGTTCCTGCTTGGGAAGCAAATTTGGTAGTGTCATTATAAATCCTACCAAGTGCCTCTCGCTTGCTCCTCGCAAGATTCCTGTAATTAAATTAGTCAAACTGTTTACTGAAAGGCTGCTGGAGCTAAGTTTTTGCCCATGGCTGCGGGAACAAAAGCAGGCTATGGAAAACAAAACAAAACCAACCCCAGATATGTGCTGTGCACTGTGTACGTGGTGGTCTGGTGCTCCATGGATGCGTTGGGCATGCTGTGGAGCTGAACTCATGAGAACGCTTTTGCAGATCTAGCTACTGCAACCAATATGTTGAACCGAAGTTTGTACCAAATGGGGAGCAAAATACTGAATATAGGAAGGGATGGGGATAAAATAAATCCTGTACCTGACTGTGGTTAACTGCATTTGGGCTACGGCAGCGCTAATAATGTGAGGTACCACCTGGTTGTATCAAGAAGAGGAGGGGAAAAAAAAAACACTTTTCATTTATTTTCAGCAAAATCTTAAAAACTTGAAGAGCCTTGACCTGTTCAGCTGTGAGATTACAAACCTTGAGGATTACAGAGACAGCATTTTTGATCTGCTTCAGCAAATCACGTACCTAGACGGATTTGATCAGGAAGATAATGAGGCGCCGGACTCAGAAGATGAGGATGATGAGGGTAACTTCATGAAATCAACTGTGGATAGAAATAGTTTAATATAATAAAGACGTAAAGGTGGCACGGGGTATCGGGACTTTGGGAATGCTTGAGCATTGTCCTGTGCTCTTGTTCTTATGCTTCTTGAATGCGTTTGGTGTTAACATGCTTGTAGGGAAGGGAAACTCAAGTCAAAGGTTTTAGTGTTGTTACAGAAGCCTATGAAGTGTAAGGAAATATGAGCAACAATATTGTTGCGAAGATAGAAACGTTCTCAAAATACCTTATTGCCAGTAGTAACTCACTTTAGCACTACTGATACAAAGCCAAGGGACAAACGTGTTATTTGGTATGAAAAACTTAGCTTTACTGTTTCTGCCCGTGGAAGAAGTGTAAGATGAAGGTGATGGTTTCAGTCCCATCCCACAGTAGAGATTTCTGTATAAAAAGCCTACGGTTCCTTTTGATCTGACCTCAGTCCTAATCACTAGTGAGGCTATTCCTTCTTCTTCCCCCGTTGTTGTTAGATTCCAAGTGAAACCCTTAGGTACAGGTCTGTCAGCGCATGCAAATTCCACGCTGATGTGATCGCAGGGATGGGGGCACGTGTGCTCCTCTGTGAACGTCCTTGGCTCAGCAGATGACTGACACAGTCGAAGCTGTAAGGAGAAAATATCTAAAACGTGTCTTAAAGCTGCTAGCAAATAGGACAGGGCTGCTGTTACAGAGCAGTGTCACACACACATCCAGATACCCAGAGAAAAAACTAGCTAGATTTGGGTCGAACCTGTTTACGACGGGTTTCTCAGTGTTTTCTCCTGTCCTTAAGTCATTAGCCAGTAGCTGCTGTTGCCAGGCAGTAGTCGTGCATCAAAGTTTGGAAGTCTGCACTTAAAACAGCCAGGTGAAAGCCAAATGCCTGTACCTAGAATATGAAAATGAACCCAATAGTGGAAAATTGATTAATAGGCTCTTAACATGAAAATGAATTGAAGTGTTCAGTCACCTTGTCACTTCTTCTAATTCACGTGTTTGTGCTCCAGACAGAAAAGAAATGAGAGATCAGCTCTTTGCAACCGTAGGTGCTTCGTAGTTACTAGTAAGTGATTAGAAACCAGATAAATGTTATGTTGCACTGGTTTTGCCTTTAAATATTTGTAGGGTTTGATTCCATAGACAAGCTTCTCTTCCGCTGACTAAACTTCAGCTCCCTTGCAGGAGTTTGCATACACCGCTGCTTCAGGCTTCGAGAATTTTGCCTGAAGCTCGTGATGTAAAAAAGCGGGTAGCCTTTCTTCAAGGAAAAAAAATTAAAAGATTAACTTTATTTAAATCATACTTGTTTCCCACATTACCTGCATTAAAAAAAATAACCTTGTGGAGAAAAAAAAAAGTTGCAACTAGCTTAGCCTGGCATATATTAACTTACATAAAGAGGAGTTAATGAAATTTAATTTTTAGCATATTTTTTGAGCGTGTATTTCATTTCAGAAGGAGATGAAGACGACAATGATGAAGATGAGGATGAAGCTGGTCCTCCAGGAGAGTACGAAGAGGAAGATGATGAAGATGATGGAGGTTCAGATTTGGGGGAAGGTGAAGAGGAGGAGGAAGAAGTTGGTCTTTCCTACCTGATGAAAGAGGAGATTCAGGTAAAGTTAGCTGACTCTTCCAAATGCAAGAAACAAAGAGAAACTGCATACGGACTTTGTGTTACTTTAAACGTGCAGGCACTGAGTACGGTGTAGATGCAGGGAGATATTTTAGGGAGAATGTTGCTGTCGCTGAAATAGGAAGAAGCGTTGACTTGGATGTGAGTGGTGGCTGTCAGGTACGAAGGTGCTTCTGGCTGACTTCCCAAACGTGCCTCGCTTCTATCCCGCCCCTTAGGGCTGCAGGGTGCCAGAGCCTCTTTATTCTCTGTAAGCTAAAGCATTGGTTTTCCCTAATGTTTTGGAACTACGCACTACTACCAATTAAACTGTCAAAATAGAAATATAAAGTAGAATAAATTAACTTATTTTGGAAAACTGAAGCTGTGTTAGTCTGGTAAAAGAAGAGAATGCAGCAACAACACGGAATCACGCAGAATGGTTGAGGTTGGATCACATCACCAGTACTTCAAGTAAGATGAGATGAAGGAAAAGTCGTTATTTTTTTTCTGTAATAAATACTGTTGTGTTTTTTTCTATGCACTCACTTGAAAATTTTGCTAGTGGTCGTGTTGAAAAGCTGTGAAAAATATCCCCTAGGATCTTTTAAGTGATACTGTGCTTCAAAGTAAATGGGGGAATATTAAGCTAGGATAAGAAAACAAACACGCTTAATAAGAAAATAAATACCTGAGGTTATGGATGGGTTCTTGTAAAAATAAGCTGGTCATGTCGAAATGGTTTCACAGAAGCAAAACCCAGGAGCCCTGATTTAGTCCTCTTTCTTGATGGCTCCAAGGGTTTCAGTTGGAGAATGCATCTGGCATGGATTTTGCATGCAAGTCTCCAATTTCAGATCAAAAACTGGACATCGCATCTATTTCTTGTGCTTTTGGTAGCAGTTTACATCACAGCAGCTGCGTTTGTGCAGAAAATCTCAATGCAAACTCTTCTTTAGTGTTCCTTGTTTTGTTCTTTTAACGATTTGCTGTCTTCTGTAGTGCTAGGAGGCTGTAACACAATTAATGGAGCTAAAACTCAGTCTGTTTTGAAGCTGAGACCTTAGGATGTTCTTGTGAACATGAACAACGTGTGATGAAAGGTTATTGGGAATCACTTGCATGGCCTGTAGTGTATGTGCTCTGTGTGGTAGGTGGCTAGGAATAATCACAGGTAGCTATGAAGGTGTTGGAGGAGTCGAGAGCTGTGGCATTTCTGATGATGGTGCAACAAAACCAGATGCTGAGTTTGAATTTTGTATTTATTTAGAAAAGAAACAGGCGGTGGTCAAGGGGATGTATGAAGAGCTGAAAGAAAAAGAGGTGTTGTTTCTAGACTAGAACTAGAAAGAGTTCCAGTCTGCCATTTTGGAAAACAAAATCATGTCCCATTCTAATTGCAGTGAATTACTCCAGAGTGGTTTGTAATTCCTGTGTTCTCAGGGCAAGTGTCAGATGGGCCCTTTAATGTTTTTACATTTTGACTTGTTCCATTACCCTACGTATAAAATTTGATGGAGCCAGATGCATATGAAAATGAGACATAAATTTGTCTTCAAGGCTTGACGTTGTGCCAGTGGACAAAGATGTTGCACCATCGTTTAATTCTGGTGGCTTCTGCTGGTCAATTGTTTTATGTTTTTCCAGCTATGAGCTTAAAATAATAATAATTAAAAAAAAAAAACCACAACCCACCCCACCTACTTATTTCATTTGGCATAGAAACCATGATTTTGTGAAGATATTCACTGTTCTGCTTTTGTTTTTTATTTTTCTGCTTAGGATCAGCATTTAAGCAAATTTTATGTATACTGCAATTTTAAAAGTATTTCACCACTTTCTTAAAGGATGAAGACGACGATGACGACTATGTTGAAGAAGGAGGTGATGAGGAGGAAGAAGGTAAGTCCTCCAATAATTTGCAAGTGTCACATCCATTTAAAATACCTTAAAATACCTAGTTTAATGCAAGAGAGGCTTCCCTGGGAAATCCCTAGCAGCAGCAGTAGCTGGATCTCTTCCCTTTATCAAACTAAGAGTGGTTTCCTCAGTGAAACCTCTCTTTAGAGGCAGCTCCTAGGATGCAAGCTCAGTCCAGCACACCATCTTATGGCTTATACATTCGGCCTAATATTTTTTTCTATCTAGTCTTTTTATCAGTGGTTGTAACTTCTTAACTTCACTGCTTTCAGTCCCTGTGTCAGACACAAAATAGCTGAAAGCTTGCAAAAAAAAAAAAAAAGCCAGTGTGTGGCATCCTGCTTTAAGAAGATATCATGTAGAAAGCTGATGTCGAAAAAGCGGCGTTCTTGTGGGCTGATGCAGTTCCTTTGCTAGTTTTCAGATGTTCTGTTTGCAAAAAGTGGGTTACTTGAGTCTTTTTTCATACAATAACTAATTTTGCCTTTTAATACTTAAAAAGGAGCGGTGAGAAAATAAACAGGACAAACATGTTACTCGCTCTTTGCTTCCACGTGGTTTGAGGTTTGGAAGCCTTTCAGGGTCAGGCCCAGCCTTATGTTTGAAGCTCCTAGTCTGCTCTGGTGGACTGGGGCAGGAGTTGCTGTATTGCAGAAGGTTTGTTCTCCAATTTTGCGCAGATACCAGGGTATTCTGCGGTGTGGGTGGCTGGAGGGATTACTCTTGTCTGTGTTAGGAGTGGTGAGATTGGCACTGGGTAGAACTGCCCTGGTATTACCAGCCAATGGTTGCTGAAGTCCTTTCAAAAAACTAAAAGTATCAAACTTCATCTTAAAATTAGCTGGGTTTTCCTTTTTTTTTTTTTTTTTTTTTCCCCTAGAAGACTGTTCCAGAACTTCACTTTTTTAATGATTAGCATCTATGTTCTAATCTTCAAGCTATCCTTAGCTGCAGAGTTCTGTGTTCCCTTGTAGTCCTGAAGCCCTCTTCCGTGGCTGTATAAAATGCAGATGAATCCTGGAATTTTTAAATTTTCTTGCTAGACTAGTCCCCACTTGATTTGTATGCTCGACTTAATGGAGCAGTTTGGGGAGATGTATCTGGCGCTTGAAAAACTGAAATTCTGCAGCAGCAATGCTAAGTTCCTCACTTTTCACAAATGCAGTGTTCAGATCTATTAAGACAACAAAGTAGGCGCTCAGGATGGCTAATTAGCCAGGAAACGACTGCTGGAAAATAAATCTATTAGATTTGACGAAATTGCATTTCATGATTTCACCACAAGAGCGCACAGTCCACTGACTGAATTAGGCATATTTCTAAGAATAAGCTGAAGGATTTTTATGTAAGATGCTCAGAGCAGTTGATCAACTGGAGAGAGAACAGAGTGTGTTCCATTTGGTATCGACAGAAGCTGATGGGTTTTGGGTGGAGTTTACGCACTTTTGAAACCTTAAAGTCAGGGAAATGTAAAAAATACTATCTCCATTTTAGTTCTTAAATATATGTTAACAAACATTTACCAATATGAAGTGTATTTATAATTCCTTACGGAACATCACGTGCTTAGCTTGTATTTAGTTGAATATGGCCTGCATGAATTATTCAGAGGAATGTAAACTGATCTTTTTTGAGAGCCATAAGCAACTCGGGGATGTTGCAGTGGTGAATGCATTAACTACAAACAGCAATCTGTTTCCATTACCTTTTTCTAAACGCTTTAATGTTGTTTGTGATGTCTGAACAGAACCTAATGAGATCTATGCCATACCTCTTTTCCTTAGCAGAGGGTATTCGAGGGGAGAAGAGGAAACGAGACCCTGAAGATGAAGGCGAGGAAGAGGATGATTAATTTGTTATAGACACAAGTAGGACCAGACTCTTAAGTTACAGAATACGCAATAGTGATTATGCAGATCTGTATGTCTCCATGTACCATAGATGTCCCTACAGAAGATATGTTAACTTTTTATAGGAGAAGTGTGGTTTTACTATTCTTGCCCTTTTTATCATTCCAAATAAGATACAATAAATAGCCTGGTAGTGAACCTATATGTAGAAAACAATTTTCAGCCCTATAGTCACTGAAGCCATTGTCAGGTTTTCCCCCTAGAGTTTTGTTTGGAGCTCTTCAATTTTATACGAGCTTGCTGTGTTGGTTATCATTTCCCCAGAGTTTAAACCCCCATCTTACATGGATTTAATATCATGGATTTCCTTCAAGATTTTAAAGTTTTTATACTTAAAAAGCTGAACTCAGAAATGCTATATGGCAAGTTCAGGTCTGTTTCTAATGAGGAATTGACTAGAGTCTGAGTTCACTAGGGATTCTATTGGAAACCAACAACTAGATTACAATTTATTTCAGCTTTTTAAAAGGTGACTCTTGTAACTTTTAAAGTCTTGTACCCTGTTTTGCATGTTAGCATTGCAAAGCCTAAGTGGGTTTCAGAAGATCTTTTTTTTTCCTGCTTGTTCAGAAGTTCAGTGTTCGCCAGGGATACCTTCAAGAATGTATCTTGGCAAACTGAGAGGGTTAGATCCTTAAACCTTTCTCCAAAATACGTGGTAACTGCAGATATTAACAGAAGCAAATAACCCGTAGCTTAAAACCATTTTGCAGAAAGCGTTGGTTAAACTTTCACTCACTTAGCTCTTGCATTGTCACTTCAGGAATTCTGCAACAATCATTGTGCTTGGCTATAAAATATATGCATTTCTAATGCAGAAGTTAACGGGTAACTCCTTCAAGCACACTTTTGCAACAATCCTCCCCCCTACACTTTTCTAGAATCATTGAAGGGGGAAAGGTGCACATAAGTTAGTCTTTCTTTGCAGGTCACCTTTTAAATTTTTTAATCTGGTTGTAGCCAAAACATTCAAGTCCATGTATACTACTAATTAATAGCTTAGTTTTTTTTTATATATATATATTGAATGGCTGCAGAAACTTGTTCCATTGCAAGTTGGTGGCAAGTGCAGGAGACATGCAGACAAGCTCTTTTCTAGCAGCCTGGTTGTGACCAACAGGTCGTAATAATTCTGCCCCAAGGGATTCATGTTTTCTATTTGAGCCACTGCAAAACAATTTCAAATCTACAGCATTCCTCTTTCAGTCTTGATTTGGATTTAAAGCAGTAGTCTTGATATAAAACTAATTTACATTGTTTCACGTAGGTACTGAACCAAATATCACACACAGCTTTATTCAAGAGACTTATTTTTATATCTGTCTTGGCTGACAATAGCTGTCATTAAACTGGGGAAGACACCAAGGGTGGGGAAGAGGGAGATTTCCTGGACCTAAGTAAGAGTCAGTCACCCATAGATCGGTTACTTGTGAATATTTAATAAGGTATTTCACACACTAGCAGACTTTAAATGTGACTTCCAGCTCTTAAATCAAGTTTAGATACTGCAGGGTTGAAGTTCTGCGAAGCCCAATTTCTTGTGTGTGTTTTTTTTTCCCCCCAAATAGAGCCTTAAATCATCGTTTCTCATGTAGCTGTAAAGCATAGCCAGCCATTAAAGGCATCTGGATGAAATGAGTCAGGCAGATGGCAATATGCTTGGAAATAAACTGACTAAATGAGTTTTGCATTTTTTTAATGAATATCTGTAAAGACACTAGAGAAGTAGTGGTAAAACTACATTTGCAACCACAATCTAAGTTCCTGTGTTTGTGTATGAATACTGAATGAATAGAAACCTTAGGTAAGTGCACATCCTATCTTGTCATGGAGGCTCTGTGTTCAAGGCAGTTGCTTTGTGTTCAGCTTTGAGATAGAGAAGTGTTTTCCCATCCTTTTGCTATATTTTTTTAAGTCTCAGCGAATGATTGAAAACTTATTTATAAGCGTGTACTTTTAAAGGACTTCGTTATCAGGGTTTTCCTTAACTATCTCTTACTGATGCATATAAAATTAGTTTTAAATGGAAACATTTACTATTTTGATGAATTAAAATTATTTCAGAACTGGTCTTGTTTCAGTAAACAAGTCCAATTTTAACGTTGAATGAGCTAATGTGACAAAACAAAATGAACTTAGAAGGGGTTAGCAGACTTTCCCTAAGATATGCAAACTTACCGCTTCCTAAAGCCAACTTGCAGTGTAGTGTGTCGGCTGCTACATCTCAGAAACTGAGCCTCACACAAAACTTACTTCCTAAGTAATTTTGTCTTTTCCTCAGCGTTACCATCTAAGTATAGTTTCATATTTGTCAGCTTGGCATGCAATTAAACAGCATAGCATTTTTTAAAAATAAATAATACAGAGCCTCCAGATAACTTTTGAAACTTTTTTGCTTGGTGGGTGGTCTTTTCATGCAAATATGTAAGGGTGGGTTTTATATTTTGTAGAGGTTTTGTCCTATTTTAATGCTCTTTGTATGGCAGTATGTATATAGTGTGTTTTGGTTCCTTATCAAACTCTTTCCTTAAACTTTGGAGTAACAGATTTTGTGCAACTGTGTTTTGAATAAAGCCATGACAGTGTTAAATTAAAGAAAACAACCCTGCAGCACTCTTCTGATAACTTTTAGTTGTAACAAAACATGTTTCCTCCCCACGTGTGCTGTAAATTTTAAATTAAAAAGTTTTCAAACTGAATTATTTCAAATAAATTGAGACTATTGTATTGGATTACTTCTTTTAGTACGTACAGCTGTGAAGAGGAGAATACTGTCTGTCTTCAGGAACGGAGTAAGAGGTAATCATTCCTGTTGTCTTTTTAGTTACTGAAAAGCCTCAAGAACTGTGTGTCGTGGGGTTAGAGATGGTACTTAATGGTATCGGAGGTCTTGGTAACATTGTCGTGGTCGAGGAAGGACGCAATGTACAACCCATGGTGATGTTTGCATGGCTCACTTAGTGTTTCCAGATGAGTTTAGTACAGAAATGAGTGACAGAACTTTCAGGGCTTTTGCATACTCTATAAATCCGTACTATTTGAGTGTAGTTTAGTTATACAAGTCTGGCAAGTCTTAAGAAACAAAACTGAAAATCAAGAGACTGCATTTTGCTCTTCATAAATGTTGACTTGATGTGTCTGGCAGCCCCAGCCGCAAGCCTAACGCTGTTCCTTCAAAGTAGCTGCCTTGGTGTGTATAAATTACTTCTCATTCAAGAACAATGTTTTTTTCTTTATTTATTTTTATTATTTTTTTAAAGGGGGGGTGGGGTGGAAGAGCTGCTTCTCCTATACAGCTAGACATAGCATTGTTTTTATTTTGGGATTAGTCCAGCGTTCTTGGCAAAAATCCCCTGGATACACTTGAGAAAGCTAGTAACTAAACAGGCTTTTCTTCTACCAGATGAGTGATTAGCCAAGAAATGGGTGGTTTTCTTTTTTTTTTCTTTTTTTTTTTTAAAGGGGGTGGGAAGGCTAAGCAGCTGCTTTTCCATCAGCGCTTGCTCCATACGGAGCAATTTGCCCACTGGAGCAAGGGCAAACGGGTAAAACCGAAGCTTTAGGATTGTTTTTAACAGTGGAAGTTTAGCCTACTTTGGGGGGATATGGGTGGTTTTACGCAAACTAAACCCGAGTTACGTCATTTTGGCGCACGCACGACAAAGGAGCTTGAGAGGAATCTTAGTGCTGTGTAGGCCTGCCTTCAAAATAGGGAAAAACTTGAGGCGTGGGGTGGGTGTGGGCTCATTTTGGTGGAGGCGAGCAGCTTGCCATGACCTGCACCAACCCACCTTCCTCCCTGCCTCAACCTCCGCTATGAAATGCGGGACGGCCCCTGCGGCCATCTCCCTGAGGTGAGGTCTTCCCCCCCGGCTGGCAAACGGGCTTTTCTTGAGGGCTGGCAGCGCACCAGCCCTCACCCAGCTCCAGCAGAATCCCAGGGGGCTCTGCTGTCCTCCATTTTGTCGCAGTGAAGGCGAGCCCTGCTGGAGGCCGGCTGGGCGGCTTCCTCTTCTTTTGTTGCCCCTTTTATCGCTTTCCCACTCCCTTATACCACTCCTATGGGCCCTTATCTCCTTATTTCCACTATTATCGCTTCCCTCCGGGGCAGGGACGCGTTCCTTCCCCCCCCCCCCCCCCCCCCGCCCCCCCCGGGGGGGGGGGCGGGGCCCCCCCCCCCCCCCCCCCGCACTCAGCCCCGCCTGAGGCCGCGCGGGGCCCCCCGAGAGCGGGAAACCGCCAGGCACGGGGTTCACCAGCTCCGGACAGCAGGGCCCGAGCCGCGAGTTCCTGCCGCTGATTGGCTGAGATTTGCCGCAGTTCCGCCCCTCCGTGCGAGCCCGCCCAGTCCCGCGCGCGGCTGGGGCCGCTTTGAAGCGATGTCCCGCCCCCTTCCCCCCCAACGGTCGCTCAGTAATGGCGGTTGCTTGCGCCCTTGCAGCGTAACCGCTGAGGGAGGCTGCGACCCGGTTCCTTTGCGTTGTCCTGTCCGTTTCTTTGGCCACAAAGCACGTGGTGTTTTGGGGTGAAAAGCAGAATGTAGTTCAGAGTCCGACCCCCAGCCCCCCAATTAAAGAAAGATTAAACACGAACCCCAAAGTTGTTCCCAATATCCTGTGTGAGGGAGGATGAGAGTAGCTGGGCTTTGCTACCTCGAAGGAAAAAAATAACCAATTAAAACTAGCTAACTATATATATATATTTTTTTTAAAAAAAAACAACACGTTTTCAGGATATGTTTTCAGGTATCTCATGCTCCAGGTGCAGCTTACGTGCCTGTTGCCTACATTTGAGCAGGGAGTGTGGTGGATGTGGGCTTGGTTACCTGACAGCTTCCCCAGTCGTCGCTGCCTTCATCCTGTGGCTCTGCCTGATTTCACGTTGACCCCGCAGTTGTGGCGTCTGTGCACGTAGACCCCACTGTTGTGGGGTCAGTGGCCACTTAAACTGTGCACCTTCCCTTCACTGGCTGTTTGAACTCTGGTCCAGGGCAGAGACACTGCTCGTTGGTGTGTGGTGGAGCCAGGAGCTCATCTAAAACCATTCCCATGTGCTCCTGAACTGCTACTTAGCCTTCTTCTCCCCCAAGTGAAACTGAGCTCAAAAAGCCATATTGCTGAGAACACGCCACAGCGAGGGTCCTTCACTGCCTAGCCTTCATGGAGCGTGCTTTTGAGCTTCTTCATGTGTATTGTGTGATAAAGGGGAGGTGGATGGACATAAGTCCAGGAATGCAGGCTTGGAAAACAGTGAAAAATATCCTGTGTTGTATGACAGAGTAGTGTGAATTATCCAAAAGAACATTTTGCCCCATTCAACTGCAAATGGAGTACTGTGTGTGTTGATTTTGGCAGCAGTAGAGTTGCTGTATACTAAAAATGTGCATACCAGTTTCACCAATCATAAACATTACAGATGTCCGAACCAAAAGAATGAGATCAGTTTAGAAGTTATAAGAATACTTTTTTTTTTCTTCTTCTTCTTTTCTGCTTTCTGAGTCTCTCAGTTGCGCTTGGGGTTGCTGCTTGAGTAAAGACAGTATTGTAGGTATGCGCTCACGCTCGCCATTTGCTGTTCACCGATCAGCAGGACTGGCGAGCGAGCAGCTGCCCATGGGTTGCAAAATGCACGGGATGGCAGCAAAAAAAAAGTCAGCGAGAGCAGCTGCTCAGAGCAGGATGGCAGCAAATTTGTTTCTGCAGAGCGTAGCCTGCGGCAGTGAAAATTCTGGTGCTTCTCGGCAGATTTTTCACTTGCTTATTCTTTTGGAGATTTTTTTTTTTAAAAAAAAAACCTGTATAGTTTATAGTATGCTTCAGTTTCTGCTTTGAGTGTCTCACTTAAAAACAAACAAAAAGCCCCCCAAAACAATTGAGGAAATCCTTCCCTCATGCTTCAAATTTAACTGCCAAAAATGAGGGAGAATCCAAAAATAAATGTATGGCCACAACAACAAACCAAAAGAAAACCACATTATACATAAAAGCTGGGAACTCGTTGCACTGAGGAAAAGCATTCTGTTCCAGAAAAAAAAAAATAATGACCACAGACTTCATGTTTGGTTTTGTGTTGGAAAAGAAGAGGTATTTTTCCTATATTAATATGTTAAAATGGTCCGTTTGATGTGCATGTCCTACAGTAAAGCTAATTCAAATAAAATAATTGTATTGATGAGTGCGGAGTAGTGAATGAGAGTTCCTCATCGCCTCCTAGTTGAAGATTAATAGTTTCTGTCCGTTAAAACAGTTGTGCAGATAATCTTATTTGAGGTTCCTGGAAGTGTCTTCGAGAACTGCGTGGGGTGGCTTTGCCCTGATGTGCTCAGCAGGACCCAGCGCCGGGCCTGCCCCACCGGCACTCACCGCATCCCTTTGTCATCCCCAGGGACCTGCAGGGTGGGAGGAAATACACGCTCCGACAGGAGTGGAACAGGCATCGTGCGTCCCAGGGGTTGCGAGAAAAGAGAAAATGAAAGGAAAAAAGCAAACGGGCCTGGGGTAAATGAAAACGAAGCTCTGCACGAGGTGCTGTTCCAGGCAGAGCCAGTGCTGTATGTGGGGGCTCTCAGCTGCAGCCTGAAGAGCTGCAGGTCTGGAGGGATGACCTCAAGAAGTACTGCTTCGAAGTGGCCGCTTTATGTATTAGGATTTGTTGTTCTGGCGATTTTCAGTGTGGTATATAAGAATAAAATTCTGTTTTGCTATTCTTTCTCAGCTTGCTTGGTATTTTTTGTCAGTTAGAACATAAGGAACATAGACTAGAGGAAAACAAAATATTAATATACTTTCTACGCAAATACATTTATATAAAAAAATAGAAATCTCCATATCAAAATCTCCAAAATATAAAAATATAAATCTCCGAATAATTTATCTCAAGATATTACTTGAGGGTGGAGGGGTTTTGTTTTGTTTTGCATTTTAAATATAGTCTCTTGTAGTCTCTTGACAATTTTTTTTTTTTTAAATACTAACTTTGACAGAAGACTTGTTGGCATCGTGTACCCTTCAGAACCACCAGGAAGAGAAACCTCTGTGGTGTGCAGTGGGCTTTAGGATGGTGCCTGGTACCTGGAACCGTTCCCACATTCCCAACCCCAGAGACCTCTTCGTCTCTTCTGGTGGAGGAGCATCCATCAGGTGTTTTAGCTCATGGATATTGGGAACTTAAGGAAAACTGAAAATAAGTTTGTTTTTTTTTTTTTTTTAATATTTATTTTTTTTATTTCCCCCTGGATGAAGGAGTCTGTTAGCTATATCAGTATCGGTTGACAAAGTTTGATTTCATTTGTTTATTTGCTTAAAGCTGTGTGGTAACTTTATGATAAACTTGGGTGATGGTATGTTTCCCCTGATACACTCATGCAAGGGCCTCAGAGCAAAGCTTGAAGGAAAACCTAGTTGAAAACATGGGGGATACAATGAAAATGGGATAATTTTGCCACATCCTTCTCCCTTGGGAATCTATCTTTTATGGTAGTATTGGGGACATGCAGAAATAATGTTTAATTAAGAGTCTAAGGCTGGGAGAGAGCTGCTGACGAGAATGATGCCAATACTAACTGTCTTTGTAGCAAGTGCCTTTCTCAATACATTCTAGAATCACATTTTTTTCCTTTAGCTTCATCACAGCGATGACTCATAATTGTTCTTCTACCAAAAAGTACACTGTGGTATTTCTCCTCTACTGCTGTTTGTTACTAATGAGCTCCCATATTACAGTAAAAACTTATTAATACTGAAATACATAAATTCTGAATGCATGAAGTACTGAATACATGCCTTTGATAATTTGTGGTTCTGAAAACTAATAATGTTTTCTTCTCTCTATTCTTTCATCACTGTCAGATGATCTCAAAAAATAGGATCAGCCTTGAAAATTAAAGTAATTCATGTCTTTGTGCTGCCCTGTTTTGTACTAGAAGTTATAAAAACAATGCGGTATTTAAAAATGCCACAAAAAACAGCTTATCCTTTTGCTTTTAAAAAGAAAGAAAACCTTGTTAACATAAATAGCTGTATGTACACACAATTTCATAGGTAGCATGATGAGCTATCAGTTCATTACAAAGTATCTATAAAGACAGAAACAGGAGGATTGAACCAGCCCTGTATATATTTTAAAATCAAATAACTTATATTTTTTAATTACACAAAAAATATGATAATCTAAAAACATGAAAGAAATTCTCATTCTTCAAACTTGCAGGAAAAACGTTAAGCTTTACGAAGATACCTTCATCTCCATTTCAGCTGCTAGCAGAGAAGAAAAGGAATCTTACTGTCTAATTTCCAGGAAACTAAATCATTAGTTTGTTTAATAAGAATCTCTATTCTGCCGGCTAAGGTTGTTCATCCAAGTGAAATCAAGTTACACACCATTAAAATCAAATATTTGAACTTTCTTACTGTTTAATATATACTTTAAGTATTACTGAAATCAGTTTTGTTTACTGAGTTTTAATTTTCCTGTATATATGTAGTTTCCACCTTCCCTGAATTCATTCTTATGGACTTACTAACAACACATTTTACAATCGTTGCTTGCATAAACTGACCCCAAATCCGTTTTGAAACGCTGTAAGACCACGTTCACATAAAGGGCCCTCGCTCTCCAGGCTCGATTTCAGTCTTTAACAGACGGACATACCTTTGGTCTTCTTTACAGCTCTGTAATTTTTATATGGCTTTCTGACTCAGACTTCTTCACTGGAAAATAAACACCGGCGATGAGAACAAAAGGGTGAAACTTCCTTTTTGGTTATGAACTCCTTGTCGTGACGGAAGTTGCATTCAGTACGATCGGTTAGTCGGGGTGGTGTAGCTGTGTATGTACAGCCCTCGTTCGCTGATGGAATGGTGTCTGCCTGGCGTATTGTCCTAAATACTGTACAAAGAGCAATATTTAACAGAAAATTGTGGTGGTTAGGGGCAGCCAGAATGTAGGGGTATCTCAGTGCTGACCTTTAAAGGGAAAAAAATGAAACAATACAAATATTAACAAGAGCAAAGACTTTAAAGCTTGAGTCAGAATATAGAATCACACACACACACAAAATCGTTCTTGAAATCAAGAACATGAGTTGTTCATCGGCGGACTCGCCAATTACAAAACTTGTGGATGACGTGCTACGTATTCTATCATATTTTCTCCTAACGATATTGATTGGAACTTGATTTTCATCAGTCACCTTATCGACGTTTTGGCCGTAAAGCCAAGTGTCACGTACATAAATGAGACCTTGTGTCCAAGCAGCAGCCAGCAGGTTTTCGTTTATGCAAAGCCAGAGTCCTGCAGGCAAGTCAAGTGCTCTGCAGCATAACGTGTGAATTGGAAACACTTCCAATGTCCACAATTTAGAATTCTTAATCTATGTAATGTGTAGGTTACTAAATGTTTTAAAGCATGTCTTCAAGAAGAGGAATGTCAAATGCACTTGCCTAGTCGGATGAGACCACAGAAGAAATAATTGTCAGGAAGGAATTGGTAATCAGGAAGCTGTTAAACCACAATGCATAGTCAACTACCTTGCTTTTATTAGTCTCAATCATGATTTTTTCACTTGAGGAAAAGTCTTATGAAAAGATAAATTGAGTTTTACCCCACCACAAAATAGTTTGCTATATAGAACACACTATTAAACAAGAATTAAACATCAACAAGATGCTTTCATTCCTCAAAAGCAGAGTTCAAATTACATGAAATCAACTTCAATATCAGAGTTCTTATTTCAAGACAGTGATTTACAGTTTAGTACTTTTAATTATTTTTAATTGCATATTGAAATGTCTTTTTCTCCAATTACAAGAAAGCAATTTGCATGTCTACTACCTTTATCTTTGCATTTAAAACTCAGCAGTGTCTTATGGAAATCCTGGCTGATTCTTGACTTGGTGAATAAGTGTAGCTCCTTAAAATACACACACACAGGTCATGTTTTTTCACACTGGTGTGTAATCACGCCTCCTGTGCACTCCTGCCCAGTGCTCCTGTTGAAGTTAACGCAGCTCTGTGAGCTGAGATCGTACCTCTCAAAATGCTTGAAGCTTTTGGTGTTAAAGATAAACGCATGTGTTTGGGGCTTTCTTTGAAGCACGGACTTGTTGAGATTAAAGTATTTAATCTTAGGATATAATGAGGGGTATTTCCATCTCAATTGATGCATATTGCCAGGGGTAGGAAGGTTGGTTGTTACTGAGATCTCTTACATTAACATGTTACACAAATTAATAAGAGGCTTTTCCTGAGAGAGACTTTCTCTCTCTCTCTCTCTCCTTTTTTTTTTTTTTTTTTTTAACCAAGACATCTAGAGTTACTCCTCATTCAAATCACAGGTCTGAACAGACTAGTTGTGCCTTTGTTAAGAATGAGGAGGGATAGAAGGAGGAAGAATATTAATCTATCTCTGCTCTGAATTTCTGAATAGCTGTAGGCTTAAATTTCTGCATAATTTCTACATTAAGGTTAAGCATTTTCACTACAAAGAAAATTCCAGGAACATCATACTATTGAAAAGCAAAAATATTTCTTAGAACAAAGGGAGGAACCATGAAGAAGATAGTAATACGAACCGCCCACTGAGACAACCATTTAAGTTTGGAAATTCCTGCTGTGTGTCTTTCACTGCAGGTCTTCTGAGGTGCTCTATTTGCAACTTTTGCAAATTCCCTGATAGGTTTCTTTTTCCCTTCTCTAGTACAGCCTAATTTCTAATAGTATAGAAAATGTTCTTTCACTAGGAATCAAACACCAGTTCTGTCTGTTTCCAATATGGCATAACTTAAAAAGAAGAAAGTTAAAAGAACACACAAGGGACAATCGCTCAGCTGCAGAATTTTTGGCTTATTTTCCCCAGCTCTTCATGACGACTGTTAGCAGCTCCACGAATACTGGGGACAAGTTATTTGGGTAAGTGTGACAGCAGCAGCGCCCAGAGCCGGGCAGTTTTCTTCTGACCAGAGTACAGCAGCAAGGCTCGTAGAGATGTGCGAGAACACAGAGCACATCCAGTTGTCTTGCGTCGTTCCGGTGATGGAAAGCAGCAATAAAACTGACAAAGCTGGGAGCACTCAAACCAACACTAAGAGCTGTGTATGACAAGTTCCCGAGTCAGATGCTGTTATCATGCGCTCAGTAGTCAGTGCCACTTACGCGTCATGCCCTTGGGGAAATAATGGCCATCAAAAAACGTCAGCTGCTGTGCTCTGGGAGGGCAGAACAAAACTTTATCTATCTATCTATCTATCTATCTATCTATCTATCTATCTATCTAT
>CM021721.1:749561-782849 GCA_011074415.1 Stictonetta naevosa | reverse complement strand
TATCTATCTATCTATCTATCTATCTATCTATCTATCTATCTATCTATCTAGTTAGTTAGTTAGTTAGTTAGTTAGTTAGTTAGTGCTGAGACACTTGAAGCTCGATGGAAAAGGCGAGGGAAGGCACAAGAGGAGAATCTCCAGTATCTTGTTCTGGAGTGACCTCGTCTGGCAGCTGCCTGTAACGGTGGTGGTGGTGGTGGTGGTGCTGGTTATAGTGGTGGTGGTGATGCTGGTGGTGCTGGTGGTGCTGAGGAGCCTCAGCTGGGCTGCACCCACCGGTTGCAGCGGGCTCCAGGCAGGACTGGGGCTGCCGACTGCGACCCTCCCGTCATTTTGTGCTTTTGCTGCTCTTAGGAGCATGTCTTCCTCTGTTGGAACGTGCCTGCACACCTCCGTACAGGGCAGGGAAAAAGGAGACCACTCCTGGGGGCACCTGATGGCCTGTGCAGGATTCTTCCCTCCTTTACTGCTAAGGGAGGGCAATGGAGGAAAGCGAAAGGGGGCATCATGAAAAACAAAATCAATCAATCAATTAATCAAACGAAACCAGTTCCATGCATATCTCCCGATGGGGATGCGGATTCCTTTAAGCACTTATTTTAGCGATCCTGCTCGGCCACCTGGAGGTGCCCAGGCCCCGCGGTCAGGATCTGGCCCCTGGCTCGGCAGGGACGAGCACCAGAGGGCACCATGCGCACGGCGCTGCGGCTGCGGGCTCGCGGGGCGCACATCGGAGGAGCCCGGGTCGCTCTTTGAAATGGCACGGTCTGCAGGGCTCTGGGCTCTTTTAGCTGCGTTCATCTCATTAAACTTGATCTTCCAGGGATCAACATGCAGCAGAAGAAATAGCACGCACGTCTGTCTGTAAGGAAGAACTCGGGGGAATCTAAGAAATGATTCGGTTTAACGTGGTAAAATATTCCTCCTTGCTCCAATTCTTCATCTCTAACCCTGCTGTTACAACATCCAGGAGTCACCTGCAGCAGTAATTATTTTCCCCTTCATTAAGGAGCTAGGACAGAAGGCTGCCTTCTGAAAGCGTGTATTGCTGCCTAATTCACTTCGGGAGCATTCATCCAGGATGAGGAGAAATTACAGACTGAGTTCTCGCCGTGTTGTGGGTTTCGGACACCCTAGGTGTGAGAGATTCCAGACGTTTGGGGTGCTTAGAGCTGACTTTCAGGGGATCCTGCCAGCTGAGCCCGTCAAGCTCTGAGGTTTTTAATTTTGCAGAATATCATGTGGCTTCATCCCTCGTGTCAGACGCAGCCCAAGTGCGTGGTAGGAGGTGCGGAAAGGAGCAGCTGGGAGGACGCTTCCACTTTTTTTTTTCAGCTCCCAGACAAATGGCACCGGGTCCAGTGTCCTCTGCCCGTGCCAGCTGAGAGGTCAGCGACCAGAAAGCACTACTTCAGGGAACAAGCGCGGCAGTGTGCAGCGCATGAAAGACCTTATTCATGTAACAGCCTGGAGGGGCTTGTACTGCATTGTCTGGTATGCATTAGCTTTGTGAAATTAGTCCTCCAAATTTTTTACAAAAGGAAAGAAAGAAAGTTTGCCTTCCCTTCTGCATTTACTCTTCCAAATGAGCCGTCCAAAAGATTTATTTGTCGGTCTCTTGCTTAGGAGCCCACTGGCAAAATATCTGGGGGGAGTGTGCTGTGGATAGCCCTGTAAAAATGTAGCAGTGCATCAGAATTTACCTCTGAGGCAAGGAAAATTCAGCCTACACAAGAGGGAGAAGGAAGAATCTCTGGTCAAAAACATCATTCTTTCTGCTCTCCCATGTGTGCCTAAAATTTTGAAGATGACCATATTAGATATCATTGAATGTTGCCTGTGTAGAAAAAAAAAGACCACAGGATCCTGTAATCACCGCACTGCTGTTTAATTTAACTTGCCCTTGAAAGGACAGAAGCTCTTTTTTGGCACTGTGCATGTCATTACTCATGTGCTAATGGTTTGGGGATGCTTTATGTCTAACACAGTCCTGTTCTGAGTTAAAGGGGACCCCTTCAAATTCCCAGGTGTACTTCATGAGAAAAATCCCCTCTTGGGTTAGAACAAGGCCGACCCTTTGGGATCGTCCTTCCATAAATGCTCCCGTACCCTGCCTGCAAAACACATGCTGCCCAATGAAATGACCATAAAGGCAGCAAAATCCGATACCCTATTCACAGGTATCATTTGAGTTCCTGGTAAACCTTCTATAGATAGAATTTCCTTTTACCAGTCCAAAAGCTCCACAGCGGGAGGTTTTTCTGAAAGGCGTGCGGTTGTTTTCATTTCCTACTCCCCCCTGGTAGAAAAATAGGTCTGGTCATGTGGGAATTGGTCTCGTACCTGGGATTATTGGGTTTTGGGGTCTGTTGCATTCTTTTCTAAGGCCAAAGCTGGCCTTATAACTGTTTATAGTTTGTTTACAGTGAGGTTCTCTCGTCCATGCAGGACAACAGTCCTCACCATGTTTTCTGGCCAACACACTTCGTATCCTATTACATTTACTAAATTTAGAGGATGATTTCCTAAATATACAAGTAATAATAGTAATTAATTGCATCCTTTGGGCCTGAATAACCTCAGTAAGTTGCAGTGGACGATCTGGACCTATAGCTAACTGCTTTATGCCTCTCTAATTACATGAAGCAGCTGTAGTCTCAACAGATTTGGTCAGCGGGGTATTTCTACCTGCCATGGAGTCTCCCCAAGCCACATATAGCCACTTCCCTATCATCTTCTCTCTGAGCTTTCTGGTGCAGAGGCTAATTGGGAAATGGAGCCGTGGCTGGAGCAGCATTGTGGCACAGTAATTGTACCAATTCTGTTGCTCCAAATTAGACAGGAGCCAGTCCCCGCGGCACAACACAGCTGCAGCTCAAAATCTGGGCCATAATGCGCATGCTAAAATAAGATAATCAAATCTTGTGCTTAGCAAGTGCTGGTTTCTAGGAGGTATTTCTGCTCTCCAGTGTCTGTGGACAGCATTACAAAAAAAAAAAAAAAAAAAAATGCATTTAGTGAGCTGCGTGTTAATTTGGAGCAGTGAGCAACAGTGGTTGCTGCAAGAAGGATGCTAGACTAGATGCTGAACGATAACTGAATGCCACAATGAGAATTTTTCTTTTTATTAAACAGGACAGCATGTGCTGACCTCTAATACAACTAAAGCGATCAAGTTAATTATTGGCCTCTGCTGAGCAGTGCCACACGCTGAGCTATCAATCTGTCTTTCTAGGTAGCTGGGGTTTTGAGCGTCAGTGCCATTTCCTCTCATACCTGGGAGTTCCTTGGCAGCTCCTCGTTCCCCTTCCAGTCAGGACCAGGGAAGCTGATTTCACAAACTGTAACGAGATCCCAGTTTAGGGTGGTATGGCTGCAGGCCGTCGCTACTTTGTTCTCTTTTCTTCTGTTACTGAATTTCCTTACTCTCGCACAAAGTCCTGAGTCAAGGGCAGAGGCATTTGTACAAGAATAACAACTTTTAATTAATCAATTTATTAATTAATTTGTTTTTAATAATGGAGCATGCAAACTGAATCCCAGCCACTGGGTGAAAAGGGGGTTTGTTCAGCGGATGTGTGGTGTGGTTATGACACTTAATGTTATCACACAGATGTGTGTGTTGGGTTCGTGTGCAAGGGTTTGGGGGCTGTGGGGCAGAACTGTGTCCCATGAGAGGGACCCACGCTGGAGCAGGGCGAGGGGGGAGGCTTCTGGACAGCGCTGAAACTTGCATGGCCCTGGGCAGTGTCAAAGATCACGCAGACATCACTGAGGACTGCCATTCCAGCAACAGCATCTCTGCTTTCCACTCACCCCCCAGCTCCTTTATTGCATTAGATGCATGTCTTCATTGCGTCTGAGGGTGTTTCTTCTGGGTGCAGCAGCAGAAGCAGTTCGGCACGTTTTAACGTCCATCGCTCAATACAACGGGTTCTGGATTTTGAGGCACTGCCTTCACTCCGTTATTTAAGAATGTGAAATCTGCTGAATGCTTTTCAACCAGCTAGGAAAGCTTGTTGCTGTCAGCAGGAGCTCCCGATATTAAGAATATAATCTCTTTTGCAAACTCATTTTCCTGTTCTTCCTGCTTCTGGAAATCAGGAAATGCAGCTGGAGGCAGCTCCTGTGCACGGGGGTCACGTCGAGGAGTGCTTGGGCCCCACAAGCCCCACAGTGTGCTCACACCAGTGGATGGGTAATGCACATCATGGGCAAACATTTTAAACAAAATGAGAAATAGAAAGGAGGGAGGGAAATGGAAGCAGGTGAAGAAAGCTTTTGGCTCTCCAAGCACGGTGCGATGCTTTTGGTGGTGGTGCGGCGATTATTTCCTTTTGGGAATGGTGGGTAACGGCTGAGTGCAGACCAACAGGTATGTTGTGTGCATTTCAGACGGACACGAGCACCCCAGCATCCCCGGAGTATTTCCACATATCTGATGAGAGAGCCCTAGAAAACACCTGGAAGTGCTGGAGCGTGGTTCAAAACTTAAGATACTTCCTGACTGCTAAGTTAATCAGGGAAATGATAGGTTAAAAGCGGTGAGTGGGAATGACAATTGCAACACAAGTGTTGCCACACGCATCCATGTCCACTCCTTTGTGTCTCCCGTGAATAGGCTCGCCATTTCGCTTAATGCAGTTAGGCATTTTCATAATAAGATTCCAGGGCTGAAGTCATGCTGCAACCATTTCCTTTGGCCCCCAGTGTCTTTACACAATGGGCTGCCTGCATGTATTCCTGGGTTTGTGTGAAAGGACAATGAAAAATGGACCACCTTGGGCTGCGAGCTCAGTGCTGCAACCTCGTCATTGTCTTCTGCAAGCTCTCTGGTGAGTACACGAACACTAACTACCAGCACGGGCCACCCTTTGTATGCAGTTTGAAACAGAGGAGTGTAAGCGCTGGCCACGAGTTCTGCACATGCTGTTTAATGCAATGTAATGTAAATGATGAATAAGGGGCATGCCAGAAGTTGCAGAGTTTCTCCATTATTTCATCATTTGCTAAGATTTTTAGCCTCCTTTTTTTCTCCAGAGGCCAATGCTAGAGCGTTTTGTTCGTATGAACAACACGTATGATTTAATTTATCTAATCCCAGCTTGTCTGCAACTCTTCGCAAGCAAACTTTGTGCGTGCCCTGCAGGGAGAGGGGGCTGCCTTGCTCTGCACCAGGCTAACACCAGAACTGGGTGGAAACCCCTGGGGGGTCCCGGCTGGGGTCTGGCTGCGTGTGTCCGGCTCCAGGCCTGAGCTAACGCGGCCTCTGCTCTGCCGGGTGGGCTCCCCTGGCTCAGCCTCACTTGGAACACGACATTTTTTTTCGGTGTAGAAACGCTGTCATAAACCATTCAAATAATTTGTTAAGAGGAGGATTAAACGAGGAGAATAAACAAGTGGGCAGTACAGGAACGTGTACATCAACACCTAAAGTCAATCCTGTTAAATATAGTCACTTAGACCTTAGCAGCCAGGACATGCCTCATAAAAAACACCTGGAGATGCAATACCATCATAAGAGGGCAGAGCAAGACAACTTTTCGTTCCCCTTCCGATAAACTTCACGCAGGAAGGCCAAAGCGTGAAGCCGAATTAACGCCCGCATGTTCCTCACGCGAACATCTCACTCGCCAGGAAGGCAAAGGACGGGCACCAGGCCGAGCGTGGCATAATTTTGCCTAAAGCTCTCACATGAGCAATTGGGCCCTGGAGACATTGCTTTGTCCTCAGCCTCTTCCTTCGAAGCTCTGAAGTAAGACGTCCCCACAAAAATCTCTCCCCCTTTAGCCTCGGCTGCCTCCTGCGCTGACCGGCCCGCGGTCAGCGGCTGCAGCAACCTCAGGTCGTTTGGGAACCGCGACCATGACCAGAGCGGGCAGAGGCAGAACCAAACTTCTGGTGCGAGACGAGGCGATGCCCAGAGGCAGACGTGTCATCGGCAGGAAATTGTAAAGAAATACCGAGATTGGCTTGCTAACCAGGACTGTCGGTACATCATGAGCTTAGCGATGAGCAACGTCTTTGGAGGCATCGTAGAAAAGAGGGCAATTTTACTGTAATATCACCTAATTCCGTCTGGTATTTCTTGTGTGAAAGATGGTACCAAAAGCCGCCAACTGGACTCGAAGATTGGGCGAACGGAGAATGAATCAAATGAAATGGAGGATGAAAAAGATTTTTATTTGTTGTAGATGAGTCAAAAAGATCAGGTCAAAATTGAGGAAATGAAACTGCTTTGGCTCAGCGTTTCTGGCAACATCCCATAAAAGACCAAAAAAAAGAGAGAAGTCAAACTTGCCAGAAGACAAGAAAGGAACTGTAACGGAAAGGGGTGTGGGGGGTGGGGGGCAAAAAAATACATCCATGCTGCAACACCCAAGAACTTATGCAAACTATCCAAAAAAATAAAACAAATATATAAAAAAGAAAGAAATGTATTTTTTAAAATGTATTTTTAAAAGAAATCTGGCATAAATGGCTATAATGACAAGGATATAATGACTGGGAGGCAGAAAATGCTGCATAGAAGTTAAGGCTCACTTAGAAACATGAAGAGCATGTGGGCAGGAAAGTGAAAAGCAATTTTATTAAGTGTAGCAAGAAATCAAAGACAGAAAATGCAAGAAATCCGTGGTTGGAAGCTGACAGAACACGGTGTTCATTATGTCTGCTCTCACACGAGGTACCACAGAAAGTTTCCCGATGACAAGCACGCCGAAGCCTGGGTTTGACATCTCACTCAAAACATTTGAACACGAAGCTCCATTGTTTTCCTGCCAGAGGAGGTGGCTTTCTTCCCTAACCGCACCGTGCCGTCCTCAGACCTGTTCTTCCCTATCAGAGCCACTGAGTGCTATTTAGCTCATGCTCATCTTTTATTTCTGTGCTGGGTATTGAATCCTGATTTAATTCTTGTTTCTGCAGTGCTCGTTTACGAGTGGCTACAGCCACCGTCCTGCTCAGCTCAGGGAGCTGTATTTCAGGGAGCAGAAGCCTTCCAAGGTGAGCTCCTGTGGCAGTACCCGTGCTGGTTTAACATAATTCTCACAGGGCTGTAGGTGAGGTGTGCTCGAACCACTATGGAGAAAGAAAAATACAGATTTTTACAGAGGACGTGATGAATACTTTGGTATCTGCTGTGCTATGTGAGCAACCACAAATGTCAAATTTTAAGTCTGGTACCTTAGTTTTTACCACGCCAGAACAAATAATTTGTCATTAGAGTCCAGTTCCCAGCTGAGCCAGGCAGCCCATACTGCTTAGCTCCTGATAGAAGAATAAAATAAAGAGCTGATTTGGGTACTTGCTGTGATCAGTTAATACCCTGAAGCATGAAATTTGATTACCCTTCTCTTAAAAGGCGGAACAGCAGATGTTATTAGTGGTCATAAAATTATTCAGCCTTTAAAAATGTCACACCACGGTGTTTGACTTTATGATACCTCCCAGATCAAAAAGAAGAGAGAAACATACTCAAGATTTTGCATTAAATGACTGCTTTTTCCTATTCACTCCTGTCAGGCGAAGGGACGTACTGTAATTGCAACCCAAGAATTGCTTGCATTTCTGCAGAGCGGTTTAAAACTAAAACTCTCACAGGTGGGAGAGGTTAGTTTCATTCTAAAGAAGGAGCTGAGCTGCAAGCTCTTATCCATGTCCTCCCGGCTGGACAGTGATAAAACCAACAAAAGAAGTCAAAACTGTCGATTCACAGAAAGAAGGCACAACAAAGCAAAGCAATTTAAAGATAACACAACTGGCGAATCCAGACATTCAATAATCATCACTAAGTCCAATAAAAGCATAATAGTGGTGTTTAAAAAACATAACCCTTAATTTTCCTTGTTACTTTGTGAGTAAGCAGCATGACGTCGTTCTCAAATGTTTCCTCTGTAGTTGTAAAACCTGGGATTTTTTTTCCTAAATAACACGATTCCAGGTGTTGCAGCAAGAAACTAGAAACTGCAAGACTTGAGAAGATGCTCACAACGTGTCAGTGGAAGAGCTGAGAAGGAATCAAGCTTTCCCGATTCTTTCCTGATTCCTGATGCTGCATCCCAAGAAAATGCAACTTTTCCTATGACTTGATTTGTAGAAACCTGGAAGGAAAGCTCCAGAAGGAGTAGCCCTTCCATGTCCTTCTGCTATCATTTTCCCACATCTCCAGTAATATAAATAATCTTGTAAGTGATATAAAACATTTCCAAAAAACATACGTTGAAAGCATGAAGCACTCAAGAGCCTCTGCCCAAACAAACTCCTTCCTTCCCTCCCTCTCCACATTTTGGTGAGCACTCAGGCAGCTTCGTCATTTGGATAATTAGAGGGTGCCAGATGGCTGTAAATATGTTCACAATCCTTCGTACCCAGTTCCTTTCTCTCTGGCACCCTTCTTGCTCTACCCCTAGCAAGCACCTGGCCTGTTCCGATCCGAAGAATCTCCTCTTGATCTAAATTAGCACCTCAAGTTTTTATTTCCCTTTGCAATGAAACGGGATGTTCTTCAGGCCTGTCCAGTGCTCCTTCGCAATCACGTTCACCGCGTGCTAATTAATGGCGTGCCCCCTCCAGATCGCCCACAGTGACCCACGAGGGCACGGCGGCTTCTTCCTCATCGGAGAGCGGTGGGCGAGGAGATTCATCCCCTCGTGCCCTGGGGAACAGGCAGAGTCAGCACCCGAGCGGCAGCTCCGGGTCCCCCTCCTCCTCCTCCTCCTCCTCGTGGGCACCTCGTTGCAGCATTGGAGGGAGCCGCGCTACTCCACACGCTCCCGTGAGCAGAAACTTTGGCAGGCAGATATTTGTTAAGGTGCAGCTGAAACAAAATTTCTGTGTGGTGAAGGTTTTGATGACCAAGTATCTTTTTTTTTTTTTTTTTTTTTTTTTTCTTCTGAATCCATGAATATTGCTCCTAAAAACAAACAGATTGTGATTTTGAGGCAATTTTGCTTTGTAATGGAAACATTTCTAAACTGCTAAGCGGTAAGAAAGGGATGGAAAACTGTATAGAAGGCACTAAAAAGGGGAAGTCGTTTTTAAGACATCTTAAAATATAAACAGTGACATTTCAAAACTAAAGGAAGAGGAATAAGCAGGTCACAAGCTGTCTGGAAGTGAGGAAAGCTATGCCAGCAAAAATTTTGGGTCGCTACAAGGGTGAATGGATTGTCAGAGGAAAACCGCTGAGAGATGATACGTATTTTTAAAGGTGTTTGAACGCATCCAGCTGAGCATCACCCAACTTTGTATAACCAGGCATTATCAGCTCTGTTCAATGCAGCAGGTGCCCCCTTTTGCTGAAGCGTGGCAGACTCTGGCCCTTGCACCCCGATCTCTTGTTCCCACCTTTTGCGTGCAGGATTTTGCTCGGCTGTTTTAAAGCACCTGAGTCCAACCCTGGGAGCAGGAGCTTGCGACCGTGTCTGTGAATGGTGCTCGTGGTGCTCACGCTTTGCTATGTAATGCTGACACACATCCCCCAGGACTACAGACCAGTCTCCCCCATAATAAATAGCAATCTTTTCCACTCTTTTACTCATTAAAGAGTCAGTGTTTAACCGAATAACTCATATGAAAATCCTACAAATAATACATCTTATTATGCTGAAATCGTGCTAGCAATGAGACTGGGTTGTCCGCATTTGTCCACAGCAGGAGGGGCTGCAATCCGTTCAGGGATCAATAAGCTGTCCCGGATCACAGATATCTGTTCAAGGCTAAACTTCTAGAGAAATTAGCCTTGCTATCACGTAACAGATGAGGCGGCTGCTGCTACAGACCATTATTTCCCCAATCACATAATCAGACTGCTCTGTGACTTTGCCTCTTGATGACTAGATGGTGAGTTAGGGTTAGGACCTTCACTGGAAGCAGGGAGGAAGCAGATGGCAGAGGACAGATTTGCTTAGCTTTCTTAAAAAGGGAGACAGATAAACTGATTTTTGGTAACAATACATCTGACATGCAAAGGCCAAAAGTTATTTTTTATGATCCCATAAAATAGAGACAGGCATCTTGTTTACAGAACTTCACCACTTTGCTTTCCTGCCAACAGCTACAAACCTTAAAAAGTGACCCTGTGACCTATCAGAAGGATCAGAAAGCAAACAACCAAGAATACGAGGTTCCCTGCAAGCACCGTCGTGATTTTGATGCCGTCTCATGATTTCTGGGAAGCATGACTCCCAGATTGGGCTGCAGAAAAGGTAGACAGCGCTGAGATTATATATAGCAGCACGTGGGCTGGAAGGAAGAGCACAGGCTCGGAGGAAGCGGGAGGCTGTTTTGAAGAAATCAAGTGACTTGCTTTTGCTACAGCACGAAGAGAATGAAACCAGGCTCCTCACCCGGCTGCTGGCTCTGACCTTTCAGCACTGCTGCTTCTCCATCACGTGCATTCGGCATGGCCAGGACCGTCCTCCCTGCTTGCTCCAGGCTTCGGTTCCTCGCTCTCTGCCCTGTCCCCTTCCTCAGCCATCCCCTGGGCAGGGACCCACGGCATCCCCAAGGGATGTGGCTGGTGCCAAGCCCCCTCCCCACCCGCCTGCCCTCCCTCTCAGCACGGGGTGATGTCTGACAGCAGCGCCCGTCCGCAGCCTGCACTGCAGCGACGAGGCCAGGGAACTGGACGCAGCCACGACTGCGCACGTGCTCAAGGAGCAACAGCGTGGGGAGGAAAGGAAGTTTTTTTTCTGGGTTACTGAACGGTCCTTCCTTTTTGTCATTAGCCGCAGGACTTCAGCTGGCTCCCTTCTAGGGCATTTGCATTTTTGCTCTTTAGATAGCTGTGCTGTGTGTTTGCCATGACTAAGTCCATCTGTTGAGAGTTGGTCCTTTAGATAATTATGTCCACATCTCCGCTGGGTAGTTCCAATTAATGCCAGTCCTTTGCATACTGCTCAGTATCACACTGTAAAGCCACCAATTCTTACAGCTCTGAATAATACCCTCTGTCTGCCTATCAGGCATGTATGAACTCTTTATTCTAACCACAGAGCTCTGAAATGCCTCCTTTCTATCAGCCTGAAGGGAAGGATTTCCAGAACTATACGACTCTTTTGGGAAGAAGCAGTAATCATCTATATGCAGAACTCCCCAGCCACTGTGTCATGGTGCTCTGATCTCCGGCACTTTGAACTCTGGCTTGTCTGACCCCTCCCAGACATTGAGGGAATTTATAAAGAGGAAAAAAAAAAGAAAAGAAAGAAGGAAAGAAAGAAAGAAAAGTACTCTTTTTCCTCTGAGGAGGGAGATTTTGAAGAGAGTTGTTTCAAAAATTTAAAAATTATCACAGTGGAAGGCTCAGGATAGTATTCTCAGGGCAATTTTATGAAGTCAAACAAAGCAGGTATGCCTGAAAACACAGCCGGTGACACAAACATTTCCACAGAAATCCAACTTGCAGCAACAGCTCCCAGTATCTCCCACGCCAGCTGCCGTGCTCACCTGCTTGGTCATCACTTTGCTTTCCTTACCAGTGTCTTTTATCCCAGCTTTTTATCCAAGCCAAAAACACATCCCAGGAGCCGCTCACGGATGCCTTCAGCTCCCCGTGGCCCTCTGCGGACTCGTGGGACACATCTCACCTGGAGATGGCCGAAGGTGACGTTAGTGAGGGCTGTCCTGCCTCCTGGCCACCCCAAATTCTGCCTTCCCGAAGGGGAAGGACGTGGAAAGACACAAATTAAGGTGGCTGAGCTTTTAAAAAGACTGCGTTAAGCCACCAAAGAGCTGTAATTCCTCGCTCAAGAGAGTCCATCTGGCACAGACGCGGTGGCAAAGGCAGCAATTAGAACAAAAAAGCAGTACGTGACAAATGGCAACGAGGAGATGGAGGGATTGAGAGTAATTAATACAGATTAGTTTCATGAAGTGTGTGTAATACAGAAGGAACAAAGGCAACTTAAGACAGAAATTCCTGGCTGTCAGTTTTAGGGACAAAATAAGGTATTTTTAAAATCATATTTAGAGAAAAGCAATCCTAATAATAGTCCGGGATTTTTACTAGATGGAAGCACTAATGCTACTCATAATTACGCAGAAAAAGCCAGAAATGTTTAATAAATATTTCTCATCAGAGTTTGGAAAGAATCAAGGAAGATGTGCCAGAATCACCCGATGATGATGCACTGCTTTCCAGTTCATTAGTAAGCGATAGCGGCGAGTAGGAAAAATTGCTTAAAACAGCCATTCCATAAAACTTACACAAAGCGTCCTCAAATAGCTAACCGAGGAGACCCTCAGCCAGCTGATATAAACCGTTACGTATGCAGATAGGTGTGTAGGAGTTAGAAGGAAAAACTCTGGTCCTGCCTCAGAAAGGAGGCGTGACGGAGTGGTGCCATGCGGTGAGCAGCTCCCACACCAAGGACCTGGGCAGAAACGGCCGGAGAGGCCCCATGGCACTGAGGATGCTCTGGGCAAACACTACGTAAAAAGAAATAGGACTGAGCAGCATCTTTCCTAGCTGGAGAAATGAACCCGCCTCCGTTTGCGCCTGAAGATATTGATAAACACGCGGCTCCTAGCCCAGCCACCGCCACTCCCAATTGTCTGCAGTGCAACGAAACACCCAAGCTCGACACCAAAACCTGAGCCTAATAATGGCAAAATGCTCAGGAGATTATATAGTTCTGCTTTAGGTAGCTGCCATTCCCTTCCTGGTATCCCTACTTTGGGAAAACATGTAAGCCCGTGACAAAAATGGATGAAAAATGAACATCTGCTGAAGCGTTGTGCTGAGCAGGGAAGTTTCCCTCAATCAGCATCTGTAAGCACGGCATCTTTTTCTTGACATGAAAGATTAGGGTTACAGACATCCGTCCAAAGCTAGTGTTTAGGACTAAATGTGCCCTACATATTGATTAACTGGGATTATTATTAAAGTCAGTTACAATTAGTTGGGTAGAGATCAAATAAAATTAGGAATTGGCCATAATAAACCATCCGATCCATCTGCCCGTCCCACGGCAGGATCAGACCCAGCACCAGCAGTCGTTTGTGGCATAGTCCCATGTCTTGGTCTGGGATCGGGTAGAGCCTCGGCAGTCAGAAGGAGCCTTAACGAGGCGATGTCTTCAGTGCAGTGACTTCTGCAGGCTCGGGACACTAATGGAGATGTCAAATGTCGCTGAGACCTTCCAGTAGGGTGGAGGATGTAGGATATAGGAAAGAGTTCCCAGAGCACAAACGCTAATTGGTATTTTTTCAGCTTTTCCTTGCTACTTTCTTTCATCTCCAGTCTCAAGTACTGCTATTCGAGGGCCTGTAATTTCGCAGTCCTGTATCCCAGGGACAAGAAGTGGTTCCGAAGCCGATTGGTTTGGGGCATAATCCCCAAACTCTTGAACCCGCAGCTGCTGGGTTTCTGCCTCCTGCCAGTCCGTGGGGTCACGGGAGGGGTCCTAAATGAGCCCTTCGCTGTCCATTTCCATGGCTCACGGTTGTGTTCCTGGCACGACTCACGTAGGTTCCAAATAAATTATTATTATTATTATTTCTGAGTTTGTTGTTGTTTGTTTGTTTTGGGGAAGTGAGCCAGTTCTTGCTGAGCTTTAATTTGGAAAACTGGTTGGAACTTGCTAACTCAAGAACTCTTCCTGCGAATGTAGGTCAAACTATTTTCTATTTTTTCCCCCTCTCTCTTGGGACTTGGAAGAGGATTTCAATACGCCAGTACTCCAAGGAGGAATTGTCTACGGAAAGAAACACTGTGTTTTCGTTTTGTGAGAAACTACCAACAGCAAGCAGAAAGACTTGAAGGATGCACGATGCTGTGCGTGAGTCGGATTTCCTACAGAGCAACGCCCCTCCAAGGAGATTTGCAGAAACCAGAACTGAAGAAGACGCTCAGCACTTCCTTGGGGTGCTGGGACAAACACCCAGAAGAGAATTTGCTCCGCTCCCATATGTGTGGAGTGCTCAGATCCCATTGATTTTATTCCAAGCACATTCTGAACGCGTTATTTGACCATATTTTGCCACCACAGCTGGGATAACAGGGGGCGTGCAGCTTTCCACCTCCTGCAGACCTCCCGAAATAGCTCTTCGGGCCTTATCTTTGCAAGGCGTTTGCCTTCTGGGGGAAAACACTAATAAATTTCCGCAGTTCCCTTCACCAGGAATTCCGGGAAGCGCTCTGGGCAGGAGGCACGCTCCGCCTGGCATTCATCCACCCACCTGAGCATCCCCTGGCACGAGGCACCGGGGGCTTTGGGGATTTTCTGTTCAATTTTTTCTATTCCAAATATTCTATTTCTTTTTTTTTTTTTTTTTTATTCTAAATATTCTATTTCTTTTTTTCATTTTTATTATTTTTTAATTTTTTTAATGCATCTTGCACGAAACTGCCGAGGAAGATGCGTTTATCCCCCGGCGCTGAAGTAAAGGGAATTGCTTTTGCGTTGGTGGACAAAAGTCCCGAGTTTGGGTGGTTTTACATTAATTTTGCGTTGGGAAAAGCTGGAAACGGGGATTTTGTCGTCGCGTTCAGGATGCGGGGGGGGGGGGGGAGGGCTCGAGTGGGCTCGGGTGGGCTCGGCTCGGCTCGGCGCCGCTCCTTATATGGCCGGGAGCCGGAGCGCGCCGCTGATTGGCTGCGGGAGAGGCAGAGGCCGGGGAGGGGCGGGGCCAGGGAGGAGGCTGGGGAGGCCAGGGGGAGGCTGCGGGGGGTGGAGGCCGAGGGGGGGTGTGGAGGCTGAGGGCTGGGTGGAGGCTGTGGGAGGTGGAGGCTGGAGAAGGTGGGGGTGGAGGATGGGGAAGGTGAAGGATGGGGCGGGTGGAGGCTGGGGCAGGAGGAGGTGAAGGTCGGATCAGGTGGAGGCTGGAGAAAGTGGGGAGTGAAGGATGGGGCAGGTGGAGGCTGGAGCAGGTGGAGGCCAGAGCAGGTGAAGGCTGTTGCAGGTGGAGGTGAAGGTCGGAGCAGGTGGAGGTTGGAGAAGGTGGGGGTGAAAGCCAGAGCAGGTGGAGGCCGGAGCATGTGGGAGGTGGAGCAGGTGGAGGTGAAGGCCAGAGTAGGTGGAGGCTGGAGCAGGTGAAGGTGAAGGAGCAGGTTGAGGTGAAGATTGGAGCAGGTGGAGGCTGGGGCAGGAGGAGGTGAAGGTCGGAGCAGATGGGGGTCAGAGCAGGTGGAGGTGAAGGCCAGAGCAGGTGGAGGCTGGAGCAGGCGGAGGTGAAGGCTGGAAACTGAAGCAGAGCCCTTGCAACAACCCTCCAGTTCGCCCCAACCGTGATTTTTTGGCATTCTTCTTAATTCTTCAAGCTCCCAGAGCCACGCAACCGCGATTGCCCCAGAGGCGGAGGCAGCAGCAGTCTGAGATAAAAACCACGGGAGCGGGTTTGTGAAGCGGGTTTGTCACAGCACGGCCTTGCTGCCCAAGCAGAACGTGTGGGTTTATAAACTGGGGCTTTTCATTTGGTGCAGGTCGGTGCGATTTGTGAACCTCTAACAGGATTTGTAGAGCCACGGCAGGGTTAATAAAATGAGGCTGAGATTTATAAACTGAGAGTAGGGTTTGCAAATCCATCAGTGGGGGTGGAAATCCTACAGGCCAACTCCTACAGCTGCTGAAGGTTTTTAGTCTCCATCTGATTTTTAAGAGTGATTTTTTGAAGCCAGTCTGCAAGAGCTGCCGTGTGTAGGTGAGGTTGTTGAAATGTGAACCAAGAAATAGGACATTTCTTGGGGTTTAAGAGCAAGCCTAGAAAGGATGGAAACTGGAAGAGTTTAAATGCATTTTTGTGTATCTTAAATCTGGTTTTCCAACCTGTTTTTCCTATCTTAGCATGGATTGCTGCAGCACTAGCCTGAACGCTTGCTTCCTGCAGACCACCAGTTACTGCTGCGGAGGTCGCAGGGAGCCAACGTTGGTTTTCTGTTGCCAACAGCTAGTGCTAGAGTGATTTTGTTGGCACCAGTACGGAGCCTGTCCTTTCACAGGGTTATGCAAAGGCATGACGTTCAGATTCAATCCCCAAATATTGGATAGGATGCGATGGGATGGGATGGGATGGATAGAACAGGATGGGATGGGATGGATAGGACAGGATGGGATGGAGCAGTTCATTTGGAAGGGACCTACAAAGACCACCAAGTCCAGGTGCCTTAAGCTTGCTGCAGGAATTATCTGGTATCCAGCAGGGACCTGTAAGCGAAAGAACCCAAAACTTGGCCGTTTGCATCCTGCGGGGTGTTACTGTATATTTAGAGGACGCGTAGGAGGGAGCTGTGCGATTCCAGGAGCTGCAGAGCATCCACACTGTGAGCTTGGGCAGCGTGTGTGCAATAAGCTGCTGGGGTGGCAATAAGCTCTGCTGCTGCGGACCACGCCGTGGCAAAGGGCACCGCTTCCTCCACGCAGCGAGGCCTGAGCTTCCAGGGAGGAGGTTTTGGTGGGAGCCTGGAAGGGAAAGGAGCTCATGCCCTCTTCCAGCCCAGCCCAGCTGTCCATTAATGCTTTGGGAAGGAAATGCGAGGAGTCCCAGCCGAGCTGGTAGCTGTCTGCCCGCTGGTAGCCTCCCTTGTCACAGTCACAGCGTCGTGGGATGGGTGAGGTTGGCAGGGAGCTCAAAACCCACCTCATTCCTGTCCCCAGCCCCATCCAGCCTGGCCTTGGACCCCGCCAGGGATGGGGCACCCCTAGCTCCTCTGGGCAGCCTGCGCCAGGGCCTCACCACCCTCCTGGGGAGGGATTTCTTCCTGATACCTGACCCAAACCTGCCTCCAGGGGTACCTGGCTGGGGCTGCCAGCAGTGGCAGCAGGTCGTGGCCAAGGGCTGGAGTGGGGCTGACAGCGTCTGAGCTCTGCCCTCACCGCGTGTGAGCAGCACCCGCTGCTCGGCGCCAGCGCCACCCATCTCAGCAGGTCACAGGCACGGCGCCTCCATCGTGTTCTTCGTGGGGCAATCTGGTTCATCAGCATGAAAAAGTGCTCAATATTAGTCCTGGAAATATCACGTGGTGGTTCTGGTTATGCAAAATCCATTAAGAAAGAGTTTTTTTTTTTTTTTTTAGTTTTCCTTTAATTAAAAAAAATTCTTTTCATCACAGCCTTAAAATCAATCAAAGTAAACAGAGCTGCAGCAGACTGGAACAATATCCCAGAGTCTGTACATATGGAAGGTTTAATTGACATAAAAATCAGTGCAGATTGGTTCCAAAAGCAACAACCCATTCCACTCCCCCCTCCCAAATCCCCTTTGTAAGAAGAGGAAAGGAGAAACTGAAATACAAGTCAGAGAGGGAAAGAATTGATAGATCAAGCAACAATAAAATCAGGTCTGTAAATATTCTATTGAGCAGTCGCAGCAAAAAAAAAATAGCACCTTCAAAGCCCCTTTGTACAATAGGTGTGGAAACCAAGGCTTTCCAAGGAGTTTGATGAGTTAGAGGCATGACATGGCATTTAGCTTATGGGCAGGAATCAGCTCGGCCGAATTCAGCTGTTTGGGCCTGCGTACAGTTAATGGAAGGAAATAAATACCCCTAGAAGGCGATTTAGTTTAGATTTACTGGCGATACCATTTCTGTGCAAGGATGTGAACTGACTGATGGCAGGGAAGACGAATCCCGTCCCGATCGACCCGTCCTTCAGTGGCATTTCTGTTCCTAAACCACTGAGACGCTCTCGGAGGCAGTGGGGGACCCAAGCCCTTAAATACCCTTTTAGCTCTTTCTGGAAACATGTTTTGCTCTGGGCTGTGACTAGTCAGGGGACGAAGCCACACGGTTTGTTGGGCATGAGGATTTGTTATTCCAGGGCTGGATTTCCCTTTGCTCCCTTGGTTTGCAGACGATTTGACCCCTTTGAGCGGTGGAAGAAGAGCGGTGGAAGAGGAGCGCGCCCCGTTACCACACAGCAAAGCCAACCTTGGGCAGGTCTGACCCGGTGGGTGTTGAAATGTGCTCCTGATATCTACGTTCCCCTGTGCTCAGCCGCTGCTGGAGCTGGGTGATGGATGGAAGCCAAGTGTAGAGGAACTTCGGGTGTCTGAGCAAAGCAGGAGACAGAAATAAGGGAGCGGCCGCAGCCTCGCGCCACAGCCAGGCGAGCTCCTTGGCGAGGGCTGCCTGCACCGTGGCGGCCTTCAGATGTCTCCTGTGGCCCACGGCCCGATCCTGGCAGTGACATCCCTGCAAGTTGCGTGGCTGCTGTGAGGAGACGCCGCTCGGAGGAGGCCCGTGCAACCCGGAGGCGTCGGTGGGTGCCAAGCACCCGGCCACGCCGGCCGGCTCCTCGCAGGCTGGAGCTCGTGATGTCCAGAAGAGGAAGGGGCTGGCCACCACCACGTCCCTGCTCTGCCCGTGCCGCTGTCCTTTAAGACCGAACCAACCTTCCAGCAAATAACTAAAGCTCGTGAGTCCCTGAGATCCTTTGCCAGAAGGCCGGGAGTTGGCTCTGGGCTGGGCTGGGGCGCAGCACCCCGGCCCTCCAGCAACACGCGCACCCCGGCCACAGCACCGGGACCAAAGGAAGGCCCTGCCGGGGGGGAGGCCGGGCTCAGACCGGTGGCTGGGTGCCCACCCAGCTCTGTCGAGGCCATGGAGGAGCCCAGAAGCCAGAGGCCTCCTGGAGCAGCTGGGACAGGGGCAGCCTTCCTCCCGCCGCTTCCTTTGGCCAACACAGTGCAGCCTCCCAGAGCACGCTTCTCCAGGCCTCGGCCTCCTCGTGCTTTACAGCCTCTTTGCCGGTCCCTAAAGCCTCCCTTCGCTCGCCCCCAGCTCTGCAAAGTCCCCGCTCCCTTCTTCCCAGCGCCTTTTGTCGGCTGTGGGCTCTTGCAGCTCGGGTGCAAACAGCTCCCAGCCCTCTGGAAACCATTCAGGGGTTGTTTCGGGGGGAGGACAGGAGGCTGGGGGCTTCTGGCCAGCCCCTTCTGCTCTCAGGGCCGGCAGACAAGAGAGAAAATCCCAGAAATACATAGCCTTCAAATTTTCTGGGAGGCTGCAGCCAGAGCAATGAGACAGAGCCCCCAGGTTGGTCCCCGTGGGTGCACAAGGAGGGTTGGGGGGGGCTGGTGCTATTTATTGGAGCCCCCCAAGCCCGACCAAGCCGGGAAGGGGCTGGGGTCCCTGCTCCTTCGGTGAGCCTGTGCTTGGAGCAGGGAGAGCTGGGGGAGATGGAGCAGGGGGCAGTTTTTCTCTAAGTTTTCCTGCCTTTTTTTTTGGTGTGTTTGGAGGGACAGGAGCACACGTAAGAGGGGAGCTGGGGAGAGTTTCCCTGCAACGGAGCCAAGGAAAGCTGTTTCCTATTGAAAAAGCCAGTAAATAGGTGCAAGCTTGTTTAACAGGAGCCCGCAGCAGGCTCGGGGCAGGTTCCTCGGCACGCTGCAGTTGTGCGGGAAGAAAGGAACGCAGATTCAGGGAAGGGGATTTGGCAAAAGTCTTAAATAACGCTCAAAGTTTTAACACCTGAGAAACTTGGGAACACCACGTCGCTGTGCACGCCATGCAAGAGGGACCCTGGGTTGCGGTCCCGGGGGGATTTGAACAAAATCAGACCTCGGTGGGCTCCACAGCCCCTGCCCTGCCATCACCCTCTGAGCAGGGAGCGAGGCTGGAGGAGCTCTGGAAGCCGGGCTGCAGAAGGGAAGGGAGGCAGAGGTGTTGGGGGAGCAGGCGGGCGGTTTTCTTGCTTTCCCCAAGAGTCCCAGGTCCCTCCGAGAGCCCCTGCTGGGCTGAGGAGGAGGAAGGCAGCCGCGCGGAGAGTGCCGAGCCCTCGGTGCTCCGGCGGATCCGCCACTTTGTCGGCAATGCTTTCCCTTGTAAACGTTTGCATAATGCTGTGGATGACAGCTGAAAGGGAAGAAAGTCAGAAATCAAAACGAAAGGCCTTTGGAAATGTCCCTGAAGGAGAACTTGGGAGCGATTTTCTGGAATAAAGGCAGCCTGGAAATTTCCTTTTTGGAAGGGCGTTTCACAGCTCAACACCTCAATCCCCAACTTGAGCACGCAGCGGAGTTGAACCGCGATCAGCACTTGCACGGCACCAGCTCCTGTTGGCACATACAGCTGCTCGTGCACCATCTCCTCCGGGCATTCGGCGTGCTCTGGGCTGCTCACCGGCCCTCCAGCGGGCACGGACCTGGGGCTCTTCCCTGCCTCCCTTCGGTGACACCGGGCATGGGGTCTGCAGGTGGATGTGGGGCTGAGCTTGGAGGGTGGGCTCCAAATGCTGAGGTTCCCCCGTCTCAGGTACACGAAGGGATCTTGCTCTTGGCATTCTTGAGCTGCTGCCTTAAAAATGTTCTGCTTGCCTCCAACGCCACTTGTTCCCCTTGCAAGTTTTCCCTGCCTGTGCAGCATCCCGGGGGACACGTCCCCCCTTTGGTGGGCACCAAAGCAAAATGCCAAAACTCTCGGCTCCCCGGCGGGCTCTGCCATTCGTCCTGCTGCCTGGGGACCTGCACTGAGAAACTCTTCGTTCGTGATTTCATTCGTGTGGGAACATCGGGTCTCCCTGAAAAAAAATCGCCACCCAACGCCCAGAGCAGCTCCAAGGGGCTTTCTGGAAGGAGCAGCAATGCTGCGGGGACGACGGGGAGCTTCTTGGGGTGCAAGCCCAGTGTCCCATGCTTTGAGTGTGCTCCTGAACCCTCCCGACTCCAAAAAACCCTCTGGAATTCTTTGCAGAAGTTTATTGTGGCTTGAAGGCTCTATGTTATTAGTATTATTATTGAAAAAAAAGCACAATTTCTACCCCCTCTGGGTCTGCTCGCATTTTTTCCATGCACGTGCCATTCTTGCTTGTAATTGGCTTTTTGTCTCTAATCCCACAAGTCGCATTGACAGGGGAGAACTTTGCAAAATTTAAAATAATTGAAAAAAAAATAAAAAGAATAAAAAGAGGGCAGAATTACAGCCCGTTTGGGAGAAGGGGTGGGGGATCTTTCTACCCTTTCTCTTTGCGGTGGGGGGCGCTTGGTAAAACAAAATGTTTTATTTTGACTTGGAGCGATTTTTAAGGGAAAACTTTTTTTTTTTTTTTTATAATACAAAAATATTACCTAGTGAAAAATAGAGGTTTTATATTCTGAAAAAACTTTTTTTTTTTTTTTTTTTTTTTTTTTTTTTCTTTCCTTCATAAGACGCTCCCTTTCCCTGGGCCCTGCCGGAAGTGATGCTTCCCAACAGGAGCAAATTCTGAAAGAAAGTTCAGCTTTGGCAACAACAAACCTTCCCTAAATCAGCCCCATCATCTCCTCCAAACCTCGTTCTAGTTACAAGGAAAAAGGCTTGCAGGGGCTGGGCCAAAGAGCCGCTGTCATTCCATCGCTCTGCCCCCGTGCGATGCCTCCCGCGGGGAGCAGGGGACGGCCGGGGGGATCCAGCCCCAAAACCTTGTCAAGGCAGTGCCGAAACAGGGGCACCCTTGGCGACTTCACAAAACAGGGACGTGTTTTGGGTGACCTCAGTGCCTCTGGAACTGCTCCTGCCCTGTTAATCGGCCGATTTCTCTATTAACGTGGTGCTGAAGAAAGACCAGGGGTGTTCCCATCCTCGCTCGCGGCACCCACGCGTCCCCGTGCAGCCCAATTCACACCGCCGGACTTTTGGAATAGCTTTCCTTCTCTGAAGACAAGGCTAACGTTAATGCTGAGTGTCACACCTGGGTTTTTTTTTTGCATATTTTTCTTGTTCTCTTGATCAAAGAGCTGAATGGGAAGGGTTTTATCAGAGTGGCTCACGTGCGTTCCCTTTTAGTCTCTTTTCGGGATGATGTTTTTTCCTCTGATGCACCCAGACGGATCCTTCGAGTGGTAGCAAAGGTGAGGAAAGATGTTAGAGCAGAAGTGCTGGACGGGTGAGATGTGTTCCCCTGGCCTGCAGCGGCGTGAGCTCAGTGGCAGAGCGTGACCACGCCAGTGATGCCGTCCCGAAACCGTCCTTCGGCAGCGGGCCAAGAGCTGTGCCAGAGCCGGGAGCAAGCAAGAGCTCAGCGCGAGGCCGGGTTTGAAGCCTGTCCGTAATGAGGCCTTCGGGAACCCGGTGCCAGCAGTAACGATTCTGACGGGAAGGTGGGAGGAGGAGTAATGGAAACCAAACAGAAATGCTTTCCTCGCAGCGCTGGCGTCTACGCTTCAGCAGCACAGCTCTGGGGAGCGGAGCACAAGTGATGGGAGCCGGCCTCCTGTCCCAGGGAGCCCGGGGTTAAAAGAAAATAGACAACACCGACTGCAGCCAGGAAATAACTCTGTTGGTTTTAATATTTTCAGGGGTTATTTGCAATGTAGGCAAGGGAATTAGGTTTCTTTTTTTAAAAAAAAAAAAAAAAAGAAAAGTAGTGATTGGATGTTGTCACACTGGTGTACTTTGAGCCCTGCGAGACATCCTAACATCCACCTCGTGCCCTTCTGCGTAACGGCGTGCGAGCTGAGCCCCGCGGAGCAAAGCTCTCGCCTCGGTGGGCCTGATCCTGACCCCAGGGAGCAGCAGGGACAACCCGCTGCCGCCGCACCGAGCAAGATTCAAACCCACCAAAACTCCCTTTGGCTCTCGGTTTCCGGCTGCCGCCTGCACGCAACCCTGATTTTTCCATTTCCCCTCAGCTCAAAGAAAAGGGAAAAAAAAAAAAAAGAAGAAATGAAAATGAAAAAGCCAGCAAACAACCCCGCCAAACAACCCGCACGGGCTGTCGGATCGATTCAAGGCTTTCATCCTCTATTTGCACAGAAAGGAAGACGTGGAGCTGCTCACTCCCATCGCGCGGGGCTGGGGGGGGGTCTGTAAAGCATCGCCGGACACAGGGCTGGTTTGGGCACGGATTGCATACCTGCTGCCCTCCCTTTGGAGGGCTGAAAATGTACCACGAGACGAGCAGCCGCCGACCCCGGAGTTCGCAGCGGGACCGTGCCCGGACGGAGCCGCGCGGCCGCAGCCCAGCCCACGCCGCTGCCGGCTCGCGGGAAACCTGAGGTCAGCCGGAGCTTCCGAGCATCTCCGAGACAGTTCCTGGGTGATGGGGGACTTGCAAGCATTGGCTGGGACGGACACCTTTTGTTTGTCATTTATTTCCGAGAGGACAGCGAGGGAGCAAGACAAGACTCCTGGTCAAGGAGCTGCGGTGCAGGATACAGCTCGGATTTGAGAGCAGCAAAGCCAGGGCTCGTACAGCGCAAGAGCATCCGTCCCCATCGTTACGCACGTGCTGCTCCAGGCATGCAGGGGCATTTTGTAGGAGCTGGTGCTTTCTGCCGTCCTCCAAGCATGACAGAAGCTGGGGGCCTGCGGTGCAAAGGGTGCTTTTTAAAATAGGAGGTATAAACTGCAGCTGAATTTATTGGAGCATGGGGTCGCTTCACCGGGGGTGGGGGGGGGGAGGTGACTGAGGAAAGGAAGGGTTCAAGCTTTGAGAAGCAAACTCGGGTGAGAACAGGCACCTTTTCACTCCTTCAAACACTGAAAATAATAATAATTAAGAAAAAGAAAAAAAAAAAAGACCAAACGGCCGCCCTCCCACGTCCCTCCCTCCCCAACCCAAGGCTTGCCTTCACATCATGCTCTTCCTGTAGTGGGACTGTGAGCTCTGTTTGGGCTTTGAGTCCGACTGCTGCAGTTCGAACTGTTTGTACAGGTCCCTCAGCTCCCGGATCTCCTGCAGCACCCTCTTGGCTTGGCTCCAGGTGGAGGAAGCCTCCCCCAGCAGCCTCTCGGATTCCTGCAGGATCCTCTCAGAGTCCGACTTGGAAGACGAGGAGGAAGACGTGGTGGTGCTGGTGCTGGTGTTGGAGTCCTTGGCCTTCCTCTTGCCCTCCCCGTAGCCCTTCACCTCCGTCAGCAGTTCCTGAGTTTTTTCCAGTTTCAGTGCAACCAGTTCTTGTATCCGGGACAGCTGCTCCGGCTCCGCGGAGGCAAACTGCGCCTCCAGCCCCCTCCTCAGCACCGCCCGGTGCGCGGAGGAGTCCCGCCGGGACAGGATTTCTTCCATGGAGGCACATTTATTCTTTTCTGAGTGCGAGAGCTTTTTGGGGACCTGTGGGGTGTACATGGTCCCTTTGTCAAAGGAGTCATTGCGCTGTGCGGACCTGTCCCATGAGGTCACCTCCCGTCTCGGGAGGCTCCCAGTCCGGCCCTTCTCCGGTGCTTTGACGTTCTCCGAATCCGAGCGGCGCCGGCCGGCGGCGAGATGTGCCACCGACTTGTCCAGGTCCACCCGGAAACTCTCTTCGCAGGTGCCGTGGTCCTCCGGGGAGGCGTCCTCCTCCTGGATCAGGTCGAGGGTCAGCATGCCGTCAGAGGTTGAGGTAGATGCCTGGGGGAGCAGAGGTCTGGGTTAGGCTCGCGCTTCCCCGGAGAGGTGCCGAAACCTCAGGCAGCCCAGGGGAGCCCCGAGGCTCGTGGCAAGTCGCAGCTCGGGCCAGGGTTCAAGCACCCACTTATAAATGAAATATCCCCAGGGAATTTTACCTAACCGGCCTGGGGGTTGCCGTACGTACCACAGCCATCAAATGTCCCCGTGTTGGGGGGCGTCGGGAGTGCTGTATTTTTGCTCTGTCGCGCGTCGGGTGGGCGAGGTAGCTGTCCTCTTCGACAGTGACCTAAAGTGGTGGCAAAGCCCAGTGAGCGCCCGAGGGGCTGAAACGCAGCGAGGGGCACGGCCCCGGCACCGGAGGGCTCGGCAGGACGGAGAGGGGCCGAGGTGAGGTGGCAGATGGTGCCCGTGGGCTGCTCTCAGCAGGGGACCGTGTTGGTTTTCAGCTAATTCCTTAATTCGGTTCCACTGCTTGAAGCTCCTTTGCAAACCCAAATGTACAGTGAGGACGGGAAGGAAGCCCTGGGAAGCCCTGAAAAGCCCTGGGAAGCCCAAGAAGCCATCCCCTCCACGATCCCAATCCCAGTGCAAGGCATGAGGGCTCGCGTGGGAATTCTGAGGCTAGGTGGGGGTCAAACCACCTGCAGCTCCAGCAGAGCCCACCCTACAGGCAGCCTAAAAGCGTCACCCAACTGTTAAAGCTGAGACCTCGGCGTCCCGCTCACCTCGTCTAAGATGCGGTTCTTAGCACGAGTGATCGCGGAGTTGAGGGCGTTAATCCAGGACTCTTTCTCTTCTGGACTCACAGCCAGGAAAATGAGATTTGGTGCCTACAAAAGAGGGGAACCGGGTCAGCTCCTAAACCCCTCCGGAGACGCTCTCGCCCCGTCCCTGCCCACAGGAAGCAGCACAGACATCGCAGCCGGGATCCCGCGGCACGAGGGATTTTTCCCCTTCTCCTCCCCGTCTGCCTTGCGTGGTGTTACACAGCTCCTCCCAAAGTGCAAGGTGGGCAAGCCTGCCCTGCTGGAGCGAGGAGCGCAAACCCGTGTGTGCATCGGTGCCAGGGACGCCTGGGGATGGAGGCTGCCTCCGTCTGCAGAGGGGCTGAGACCTCCAGGTCCTGCTCCCAGCCCGCCGTGCCCCCATTCCGGCATTTTTTAGCTTTTTGGGCAGCGCTCGTGGGACAAATCCCCCTGCGGCTCTTCGATGCTGCCCCTTGGCCGCCTTCGCTGCGCGACCCCGCAGCAGAGCCCCCGCTCCTCCCCGCCGCTCTCCCGCTGCCGCCCGCCCCGCGGTGGGGGTCTGTGGGTTTTTAACCTTATTTTGTTCTCCTGCAGAGCTCAGGCTGCCCGGCGTCACCCCCAAAACTGCATCAAGCCCCCCAGAGCTCACGGCTTTCCGGGGCTGACCGCGTGCTTGCGTACCGTGTTTCCAGGCTGCCTGGAGTGGGCGAGGGTAAATTTGCTGTGGTTCTTTTTGCTTCTGCTTTTGGACTTCCTGAGCTCTTCGCATTTCTCATAATCGCTCAGGTCAAACATTTCCTGCATGTTTTTTTCATCTTTTACCTGCAAAACAAAAAAGAAACGGCCGCCGGGCGGGTGTCAGCCGGAGCAGGTGCCGACAGATGGGGGGTGCCCAACATGGGGTGAGCGTTGCCCACCCAGGGCATGAGTGCACTTCTAGCTGGTGTTACACTCAGTTTTGGGGGAGAAACAGAGCTTTTCAGCATGGTATCGTTAACTCGAGTCAGGAGACATATTTAGAAGGATCAGTCTCCTGGGTTAGCTCCTGCTTTGCTCCAGGATTCCTTCAGGAATCCCAAGCACGCCGCGGTCACTGCGCCACCCCCAAAGTCCCCGCGGGACGGGCAGGCTCTGCCCTGTGCTCTCGGACCCCCCAGCCGAGCAGGATCGGTGCCAGCAGCACGGGGAGGACCCTGCCTGTGGGAGGAGGTGGTTACGAGGGGCGATCACGTTAGTGCTCGCTGCTTTTCCGGAGACAGCACAGCACAAGCCGGAGGGATGAAGCTTAGCGCTTCCTATTTTTAACCCGGTGGCATTAGCGCAGCCTGACAGCTGATTTGGGGGGCGGGTGAAGCACGTCCAGCCCCGGCCCACGGCCACCACGGGCGTGCGGCTCCCCAACAAGGGGCTCAGGGCTCATCGAGGCACCGCCGGGGGCTCGGCCTGGGGACCCGTGGGAGGTCTGGGGGGGAAGCGAGTGCCAGGGCTGGGGCTCGCTGCCGCAAGCACTTCTCGGTTCTTGTTGCGAAGCCACCAGCCGGCTGTGGGATGTCTCTGCCTCCACGTCCATTCCCCTAGCAGCCGTGGGGCGCAGCCTTCCTTTCCGCTGCTGTCCTTAGTGAACGTTGGACCCCCGAGCTTGGCCCCAGGCTCTAGGGCGCAGCCCCAAAAGCGACTGATTTCTGCCCAAAGCAGCCTCCGCTGCCTGTGGGCTGTCGTGACCAGGTAGGAAAGTCTCTGGCACGTCGTGCCCACCCGTATTCCCTCCCCGTGCATCTCTAATCGGCTTTCCCCTCGTCACGGCGCCATCCTGCAATCCACCTCTTTCCAAGAATCTTGGCTGGATTCAGCCCGAGCCGTCTGCGGCAGGAGGAGCCGATCCCCCCGAGCCCCGGCTGCGGCAGAAGTCCTTGCTCCAGATGTTTGCTCATGTAGGTCACTGGGACTTCCCCAGCCCTCCCCTCGCGTCTCAGACAGCCAGAGCCTGCGCGGTGGAGGCAGGGGAGCCAGACACCTTGCCTCCAGGAGCCCCAACCCTTGCCTCCAGGAGCCCAAACCCTTGCCTCCAGCATACCTCGCATCCAGGACCACCTACAAGGGTCTGCTGAACAGACAGGACTAAGTGGTGGGGCCAAACACCCTTCAGGTGCCACCAGACCGGGACTGAGGTGTGCCGGGGCTGTGGCACCGCGCTCGTCCCCGCGGCACAGCCGGTGCCCTGCATGCGCACGGACCTGTAACCAACCCTAAAGGGCTGAGCCCCATCCGTGGGCGCTAAAGGGATGGCGTTGGGGTCCAAAACTTTAGTTTTGGGCCTGGTGGGCACGTTCAGCCCCCTGCAGGGGTTTTTGGCTCCATGCAAATAAAAATTCCTTCGGGTCTGTGCTGGCTCTGTGCAGACCTAGCCACGGTGCTTCTCCACGCTCTGTGCACGATGTTCCCTTGCTGCTGCTGCTGCAAATATCGCAGCGATCCCACGGCAAACCGGGCAGAATCTGAGCTGCGAGGGGGCTCTCCTCGTTTCCACCAGCAGGGCTTTGGGCTTGGCGCAGCCGGGCAGCGCAGGGGGCTTTGGGGGACCTTTTGGAGGAAGGAGCCGTGGGCTGGAAGGAGCCGCTGGTGCCCATCCGCAGCAGCAGGGACGCGGGGAGATTTCTCCATCACCCTGCGGGGTTTGCAGGGGTTGGAGGGGGCGGCGGAGCAGCGTTGGGCTCTGCTGCTGTCGGGGTGACACAGAGCCGTGCGGCTCCCTCCGAGTTGGTCCCGCAGCCGGAGCGTTGCTGTGGCTGTCCCGTGGGCTCCTTTGTTTTCCTCTCCTCTGCTGAGTGCAGACTGAGCGCAGGTTTTTGAAGGAGGGGTGATTTCCAGTCTCGGATGCCAAATTTGAAACTCTTAAAGGAAAGGTTTGAGCTCTGGGAAGGGCTGAGCATCTCCTGACCGCAGATCCCGTCCCTGTTTGTGCCTGGCTCTCCGGGCTGCAGGGGTGGTGGCTCCCCAGGGCCTGCCAGCCCTCCTGTGAGCCTCGCTGCAGGGTGACGGGCCCTATCCTGCCCACCACCCATCTTTTCACCCCGCAGGAAGACCTCTGGGGCTCCTGCAGCTTCCACGGGGCTGCCTTGAGGTCTCTCCCACCATAGTTTTGAGGCTGAGAGCAACCGGGGAGCGCTTGGCTCGGGGTGCTGGGGGAGGTCTGGGTGGATTTGGGTCCTTCCTCCCCCATGGGTGCGATGTGGGGTGAGCGGACAGGTCTCAAACCTCCGGGATGGGCAGCGCCTGCCCTCTGCTCTGCAGCAAAAGGAGGCCCCCGAATGCAGCTTAAATTAATCGGTGTGCCCCCCCCGGACGGCTGGATGGGCAGATAAAGTTTCACCGGTTCGGAACGCCCCGCTACACACCAAGGCTGCGTTCTGGGGGTGAAGAGGAAGGGCGGCCACCGAGCCCCCAGGGCCAGCGCTGCGGTTCCCCTCGCGTTCCTTTGGTGGGATTCACCCGGGCAGCTCCCCGCTGCGACGCGGCAGGCTCGGCGCAAATGCAGAAGGCTGCAGAAAATCACGAGATGCCGAGCGTAACGTATCCAAGAAGTTCAAGAGGTCGCAGCGGGGCTCGGGGCGTAACAAGAAACCTGCCAAGCCCGGCAGCCCAACGCCGGCAGCCCAGGGGCTGGCATCGGCCAGCCTGTTCTCCCCCAGCGGAGACGAAAGCTTCAGCTCTGCCACCCAGCAGAAGAACAGAAATTTCTGCACATTTTAGTTGCCAAGAGCTGCTACCTGCTCCATCCCTTGCACCCCATCATCAGCCTGAGAGAAATTCGGCTCTCGGAGCACCCTGCACCCGTGGCCCCGGTCCCCGCGCCGTGCCACCCCAACCCCCAGCCACCCCGGCAGGGGACTGGGAGCGTTGGTGCTGCCCGTGCCATCGTGCGGGACGGTGCCACCGAGGCCTTGTGCCCAAAGTGTCCACCCAGCCCTGCAAAGTGTGGAACCGAGCTTGGCCGAGCAGGAGCGGGAGGAAGGTGGGGAAGGGAGGAAGCTTTCAAGGTGCAAGAGGCGAGGAGGGAAGGGGCAGCAGGTCCCAGCTGGCCGAACGCTGCTGCTTTACGCGCCAGGCTGCCACCAAGCACTGTCATTGTCCCTAGGCACGGATGTGGAGCATGGCTCTGAACACCACGGACACCAACCCGTGGCACAGCCCGGCCACGTCCCCGTGGTGCACGGCGCCGTGTGCTCCCCGCGAAGCCTCCCCGCGACACCGCGGGCACGAGCGGCACCGGCACGGGAGCAGCACCTGCACCGGGGCAGCACCGGCGCTTTGCAGCCGCGGCGTGCACAGGAACCGTGCACGGGAGCACCAGGCGCTGCTCTGCACGCACACGCACGCCCTTGCACACCCACGTGTGTGCACACACATCCCTGCCAGGCTCCGGGCACGCTGCGCAGCGTTTGGTGGTGCCGTAGCGAGCGGGGAGCGAGAGCAGCCGACTTTTCAAGTGCTCGTGCTAATTGAGTCGCCGCTGTTGGTAGCAAACAAGAAGAGGCTTAAGGAAGCCCCGAGAAGCATTTCCTCATTACCATCTCGTCATCGCGGGGCCGTTCATGCTGTCTGGACAGCCCTGGGCTTCCTGGCAGGAAGTGGCAGGAGCCCAGCGGCGTCTGTGGCGGTCTGGCTGCAATTCCCAAGCGCGGAGCAGTAACAAAGCCGCGCTACAAACAGGAGAACAATTACCAGAAATTTAGGGGGGGGGGGGGGAAGGAGAGAGACAGCGTGGAGGGGAAAGAATGCAGAAATGGTTTTAAGGAGGTTCTGCTTCGCAGAGAGCCGCTCGCTTCAGCCCATCTTGCCGTGCGTGTTGCTGCCCTGAATGGTGTTGGTTTTTTTTTGGCTGATGACCAAACGCTAAATAACGAAGGGATTTTTTTTTGCCTAAGTTCACCGAGTTCGGCTGGCGGAGCTGAGCGCAGGCTCCCGGCCCTGACCACGGGCTGCAAGCCTCAGCTCCCATTTCGGCGCGTGCTTGGAAGGGCGAAAGGCCGGGGCTGGGAGGGCAGGTCCGCAGCCTCCATCTGATGCCTGAATTGCAAGAGCACAGCTCAGAGCCCTGCCTGTGTTTTATTAACCAGCTGATACACCAGGTATCAGCTGGTTAATAAAGCGCGGTTCCCCTCCTTCCAGACCTGGTTTCCGCCAGGGAGAAAGCCCAGGCTTTTATCAGCTGTTCCCATCGCCTCCTAACCAAAATCAATAAACCAACGGCCAGCCTCCAAGCGCGGGTCCCAGGCAGGCCGCTGGAAAGGCACAGGGATTCCCAGCAGGTTCCCGTGGGATGCTGGTGGGCTTCTGGCAGCGTGACCCTGCTGGTGGGAGCGAGCCCCTTGGGAACCTGCCCCTGCCCCTCGCAGCCTGCGAGAAGCAGCACGGGGCTCAGCTCCGCGTCCCGCGCTGACACCTGTGGCGGGGGGCACAATGTTCCCCTCCCCTGCACCACCGCCCTGCCTTCTGGCAAAAATTCAGGCAAAAGTCCCTAAATGTCTGCTTTCAATTCCTCCAGAGAGCCCCCGGCGGAGCTGAGGGCAGCATTTGGGAGCGCGAGCGTTCGACCCCTTCTGCCTGTACCACGAACAACGCGCCCGCTGGTCCACAGCAGCCGCTGAGCTTAAGAGGATTTGACAAGAAACACCGAGGTTAATATGGGAGTTAGCCTGTGAGCTCCATCCACCAGACCCACCTTGCTCCGGTGGCTTTGATGGAGCAAAAATAATTTATAGCTGAGGACTTTGATCTTTTGCTGAAGCAGGCAATCGAGCTTCCTCGCCCATCACTGCAGAAATCAGGCTGAGTTTCCAGCTGCCTAGGGGCCATTCCCACCAGAGCTTTCTGCCTGTGTCTCCTTGGGGTTCCCACCGGGTAATTCCCTCCTTGGCTGCGGCCGGAGCCCCACTGGCAGCGATTCCCAGGCGGAGAGGCCGCCTCCGGAGCGGAGCCTCCTGCGCCAGTCATCAGCACAACCCAGCAGTGGCTCCATTTTCTCCACTGGGCATAATAAAAAACCAAAAGAGCTCCGTCCTGTTCCCCTTGACACGTCCCAGTTTGTTAAGCCACCGGTGGGAGCCGCGGGCACCTGCTGCCAGGGAAGGGAGCGCAGAGGGAGCCTGAGCACCGAGGGACGCGTGGCCCCGCAGAGGGGGTTGGTGTGCGGAGGCCTGGCTCTGCCGAGGGTTTTGGAGTTAAACTTCCCGGCTGCCTTGAGCGGGAAGTCTTGGAAATGCAGAGCAGTGGGCAGCCACGGCAGGAGCGTCCATGCGCACACACCCCGGACACGTCCATGTACAAACAGGGATGTCCATGTGCACACCAGACATATCCATGCACAAACCTGACATATCCACGCACACACACGTCCATGCGCTCCCCAGTCACGTCCATGGGCTTACAGACGTGCCCATGCACACACCAGACGTGTCCATGCACGCACACACCGGACAGCTCCCTGCACACACCCACAGACGTGTCCATGGGCACACCGATGTGTCCACGCACAAACCTGACGTATCCGTGCACACGCACAGCGTCCGTGCACACACACCCCCCTGACACATCCATGCACACGCACGCCAGACACGTCCACGCACACACACGTGTCCATGTACAAACCTGACACGTCCACGCACACACACCCCAGGCCAGCGCCGTGTGCCAGCGCCCGGAGCCACCTCCGACCCTGAGATCCCCGGAGCAGCCGGAGCAGGGACACGGGTGGGTTTTTCCTTCCCACAGGCACACACTTCGGCACACGTGCACGCAGCCAGATGTTACCTCTGCAACCACATCGCTACACCACCGCAGATTCTTCCATATAAAGACATAGGCAGTCACTGCTGCGCGTTATTTATGGCCCTTCACACACATACTCGCATGCACACAGCTACAGCACTGCTTCAGCTGCACACACCGTGGTTTTTTTTTTCCCCGTAAAGAAACAAACACACGCTCCCTGAAGCAACCTCAGGTGCTCCTTGGTGGGAGCCAGCACCCCGTGGCCACTCAGGCACCCTGTGCCCGCCGGGACACGGAGCTCACGGCCGGTAATGAGACGCGGATAGGAGGGACGGACGGACGGACAGACAGCTTCTTCCTGCACATGTTCCCTGGTGTTGGTGCCCGTATGAGTGCAGCCGCGCTTGCCCAGGCCTCCCTGCCGCTCAGCCAAGCGGAGCCTTTTGCTCGCGCTTTATTCCGTGCCGTTCAAAGACTCGGGGCACTGGCGAGCGACAACGCCACCCACCCCGGCACAGCTCGGCGGCACCGCAGCCGGCGGCAGCGCAGCTGGGCCTTCGGGGTGGCCGGGGCTCTGTAAAACCCTCTCATCTTCCCAGGCATGACCCCGTGTGCTCCCCATCCCAGGGAGGGCCCTTTGGACTCGCTGCCTTTTAGGCGCAAGCTCCACGTGGCCAGCCCATAACCAGGCTTCCTTCTGCCCAAACATCTGCCTCAGAGCAGGGCCCTGGCACAGCAAAGCGATCGCCCAGGCAGCAGCACGCCGCGGGTGAATCCTTCCCCCCCCGCTCATCGCCGTGCCCAGCAGGTCCCGAGCTCGGACCCCTGACCCCAGAGGTGCCAGAGCTGCCTGGGGGAGCCCCGCGAGGCGAGCAGGCCTGCTGCTGAGAGCACGTCCTACAGCCCACGGTACTTCTGGAGGCGTGCAGGACCGCACACCGAAGGATTGCCGGCCACAACGCCTGCCTCCTGCAGCCGTCTTTCCCCCAACTTTTCCCAAACCTACACGCTCCTCGTGGGTTTGGCTGCCTGCAGACGCTGATCGTTCTCTTGTTTGGTCCCTTTACCCAGCAGCATTAATTCCCACCTGCGCTTTGCTGTGCCCCGTGACTCAATTCGCCTCTAAATCAAATTATGCCTCGCGCTCAGGACCCTGTTGTCTCTCCAGATCCTAAATTGGTCCTAAATCGATGGAGCTGGGCCGGGCGGCATGCCTCTGAGCAGCCCCCAAGCCCTGAACAACAGCCAGACACCACAGGCGGGGGCCCACTGAGCCCTACCCCAAATGGGGTGTTTTTACCCCAAATGGGGTGTTTTTACCCCAATTTCCCTGCCCTCTCTCCCGCCAGCCCCTCACGGTGAGTTTTTAAGGAGGACTCGGAGGGAGGAGGGCTCTTCCCCGGGGGGGTCCCTTCCTGATGAATCGATCAAGACAATACCAAGGGGGGCAGCTGTGCGAGGACAGCCGGGGCCCAGCTGCGAGTCGCATCCCGTTAAATCTCACGTAAACCCCACAGCAA
>CM021721.1:705409-749461 GCA_011074415.1 Stictonetta naevosa | reverse complement strand
GGGAGAGGAAAACGAAAGCGAGCCTACCTCCTTCTCCGAGATGTAAAGCTGATCTCCCTTCAAAACCACATAACGGTTCTTCCAGATTTCCCTAAAAATGCCTTTCCCGCAAAATTTCCGCACCCAGCCGACCTTCTCGGGCTGCGCAGGCTGCTGGTTTCCATCCTGGTGCCCCTAACACAGGGGGAGGCGAACGCAACCGGGGGGGGGGGGCGGTAGGGAAATGGTGTTAATTCGTGCTTTCCCGCTCCCCTTCTCCCCCTTCCTCCTTGCCCAGCTTCGCTCCCCCTCCCCTGGCCCCCCGCCACCGCTTTGCCCCGTCCCCTCCGCGCGGATTTTCCGGAGCAACGACGGCGCCGGGGGGCGACGCGAGCCCCGCGGGCAGGGTTTCACCCCTGCATTATATAAGAAAGGCGCCTGGGTTGCGTTCGCCTCCCCCAACGTGCATTTGCTGCTGGAAAGAGGAATGGGGAGATTTGCAACTCATTATTTTGATTTTTATTTTTTACTGCAGTGAAAATTGCGCTTTTGAGCCTTTTATCACCAATTAGCCCCAGAGGCGAAATCGATGCTCGGGTTTCTGCTTGAGATTTCTTCCTAGGGGCAGATAAGATCTGTGGGATCTGTGGGCACACGCAGGCGGCACCGAGCAGACACAGAGCGACAGATAGATGGTGTCTGGGTTTTATCGTTTCCTTGCGAGCAGAAATGAAAACTGCCTGCCTACATCGCTCTGCCCTGAGCGGCGAATTGCATCTCCGGGCAAATCCGAGGGGAAGGAGAGGCGCTGGGCAGCAGGGGAGAGGGAGACGGCGCTGGGCTTGGGTTTGTTTTGATCCGGTTGGGCTTTTTTTTTTTTTTTTTTTTTTTTTTTTGCTCGCAAAGCGAGGGGTTGTGGTGGGGGGAGGGGGCAGGAGACGACGAGCCCCCCTCCCCAAAACATCCGGGAGCCTCCCCCACCCCGCCGTGCCCCGGAGCAGAACCGATTGGACTCACCCTTTTGGCAGAATTGGTTTTTTTCATCATTCCTTGGTGCGCCGAGCCAGAGGGAGATGGGGAGGGGGGGGTCGGAGAGGGGCTCCCGGCGGCCTCCTCCTCTCGGGGAGAGCGCGGCTGGGAAATACACAGGGCACCTCCGCTCCCTCCCGCTCCGTCCTCGCCCTCTGTAGATTACAGGCTCTCTCCAGTTACATGAAGACCAGCCCGCCTCTGTAACACATCCTTAGCTGCACAGACACCGCGTCCCCCCCCCGGCAGCCAGCACCACCACCACCATCACTGAGCTCTCGTGGGCTTGCACTGGGCTGGCCTGGGCTCCCGAGCTCCATCTATAGCCGTGCGCGTGTGACGTCTGGGGTTCACAATAAAGGGCGAATCGCAGCCCACGAGGGTTTTCTTCTTTGTTTCTGACTCACTGCCGATGGGCGGGGGGCACCCCGGCAGAGGGGTGCCCGGCCGAGGTCGCGGCGAAACTTCCCGGGATGTGGCAAAGCAGCCAGGAGGCACGGGCAGGGGGCTCTGCCCCGACAGCGGCCGAGATGTCGGACGTGTAACCACAGTTTTGGAAAGGAGGCAGCCCCTGGGGGGCTCGGAGAAGGGCCCACTGCCCAGCACCGATACCTGCAGGCAGGGAGCTACGCGGTGAGATGTGGGGCACGGCCTCCCAGAACTAAGGAAATGCTTGGCTTTTTTTTAAAAAAAAAAACGCCCCTTTTTCTGCTTGTTTGTTCTTCCCCGTTTTATTTCAGCAGGTGTTGCGAACTCTCGGTGTGGGATCACAGACGGGGTTAGAGAGGCGCATAAAAAAGAACAAAAAGGAGAAAGGGAGAAACGGCTCTGTTCGGAACGAGGCAGATAAGAAATGGATCGATCCATCGCTGATCCATCGATCAATCGCTGATCCATCGATCAATAATCGATCGATCGATCCGTTGGGTTGCTTCATGGTGAAAATTTTCCATCCGAGCCGTCGGTCTGGCACACGCCCACACTTTGCCGATTGCAGGCTGGATTTTCACCCGAGTACGTTGGAATTAATGCGCGGAGAATACTGACGGTGGACTTGAGCAGGGCCGCTCGCGTCTTTTAAGGCGTCGGACGGTGGAAGCGCAAATAGCGGAGCGTTTTGGGGGCTCGCGAGCGAGGGGCTGGAGGGACGGAGCCGAGCCCTGCTCACCACCCAAAAGGTGACCACCCGCGGCCCCCCGTGCCTGGGGGGGAGGCTCTCTCCAACGGGAGAGCTTCGTCATGCCCTCGGAGTCGAGCGCTGTGCCTGGGGGGCTGCTCCCCCCCAGTGCCCTCCCTCAGGATGCTGAGCACAGCCCGGCGTTGGTGGCTGTGGGTATACGGATTTATGGATTTGTGGATATATGACTGGATTTTGACTTTTTGAACCCATACACGGCGCACTAGTGCTCGCGACGCTGGGTGCACCCGGGCTGCCTTCCTACCCCTCTGAGCCTAACTACCCCTTGTTAATTAGAGGGTCCCAACGAGTCCCCTTCCCACTCCCCCATCAATCAAAGGGGCTTTGACAAAACATGAAAGGCGTCGGGCAGCGCAAACGGCCACGTCGCATCGCCCACCCGGCACAACCGGGCTCTGACGCGGTGCCGATGGCCGTCCCCGTGCCGGGAAGTCACCGAGCGTCCGCCCATGGCCAAGCACCAGCACGGTCGGCCCAAGGAGGAGGAATGGAGCTCGAGCTGAAATCCTCGGGCTGCTTCGGCAAAGCCGAGGGGCGTAGCTGGCTGTGGCAGCCCTGTGGCAGTGACTCACGGTGGGAGAGGATGTGACCGCTGATTCAGGGCTGGAAACATCAACGGCTTGCACGGAAGGAAGGGAGATAGGAGGGAGTCCAGCTCACGTTTCCGTGCCTGAAATGGGCGGCCCCGCTGCTGGCAGCGACCCGGCCGGTGCTGATGTGGGGTTCGGTGGGATGGGGACGGGGTGGTTGTGGCTTCCCTGAGCCACCGCTGAGCCAGGCAGGGTGGCACGTGGAGAGAGGGCGATTCGGCTTGTCCCCATGTCCCCGTCTCCATCCCCGTCCTGCCTGCAGCGAGCCCTGGCTGTCCTGCGATGCGCGCTCACAGCAAGGATGGCCTCGTGCCCAGACACGCAGGCAACCAGCCCCCAGTGAAATCCCTGCATCTCGCATACCGGAACAGCTAATGGAAGAATTTAGTCCTTTATTAGCTGCTAATGAACTCGACCCATGGTTTAACAGCCTTTGTGTAGACTGGATGCTGGGACGATTTTTTTTCCCAGCTTGGATTGCCAGTAGCGGCGTATTTTTTTGCGGTGGACGCAGGATACATCAAAAGCACCCGATAAACATCGCCACAGGAAAAAGCAGCGTGGGGCCCCGAGCTGGAGCGGCCCCCTGGGTGTGAGCAGGCCAGGCAGGAGCAGAAGTGTTCAGATCTCACGTTATAAAACGACGACGGTCGCTTCCGTAGCACCTGGGTGCTCCGAAGGGTCCGTGCAGGGATCGGGGTCCCCCTGCGGGTGCTGGGTGCTGCCAGGGTGCTGCGGTCCCGCACCACGGTCTCTCCAGCACCCCCGACTCCTCACTGCTCCAAAAACCGGCCCCGAATCCCCACTTTTTGCTTTCTTTTGCATAAAATAAGGCCGTGGCCCAAGAAACAGGGCCTTTCTGGCCTCGTGGCTACGTCCTGCTTGCTGTCCTCAGACACCCTGTTCGCTCCGCTCAGCCCTGATGTTGCAGTTCCCCCCCCCCCGCGATGAAGTGTTGATTCATAACAAACAGCTACCAAAATATCCTCTTGCTGCAAAAGCAGAACAGCAAACACCCCCGGTTTATTTATGCATTTAACACCCCCCCCCCCCCCCGCCCCCCCGCCATATTTTTTCTCTGGATATCAAGCGTGAAACAGATGCTCGAGAAGACGAAGCGAGTTTAATTAGGGCACGCGTTTTTCCTCTCTCTGGGGACAATGACAGCAGTGCCGTTTGGAAAGGGTCAGCTCGGGGGGGGGGTGTCGGACTTTGCAGGGTTTGGGGCTCAGGGTGGCAGCGAGGTGGCTCCCGCAGGGGGCTCCCGGCTCTGCCCACCCCCGGCAGCTCGGGGTTGGTGACGTGGGGCTGGAAGGGGCTGGGAAAGGCAGCAGAGGGATGGGGAAGGGTTTACCTGTAACGGTGAACGGGTCGGGCTGGGGCCGTGCCCCTCTTCGGAGCGGGATCCCACAGCCCCCGAGCTGCTGGAGGAGACCCCAGACCCCGGCAAAGCTGGAGCCCCCCCGGCATGGAAAGCACGAGGGCTTGGGCTGGACGAGAGCGAGGTGTTTGGGGACCTGGGGACGAGGCAGGTCCGCAGCCAGCCCCTCCAGCCCGTGGAAGGGCCAGGAGCATCCCAAAGACCTCCGGAGACGCAGCCCAGAGCGATGCCCCTGCCTGGCGCAGCATTTCCAGCACCTTTCTGCCCAACCTCACCTCACCTCCGGATCGAGCCAGCGCGGGTGTCAGCCCCGTGCTCCTCCTGCAAATGTTTTCCCTTCCAGCCATGACTTTCCTCCCGGAGGCCCGGTCTTATTTAACGCGAGGGGGGAGGAGATCAGCCTGCCGGCGAAACTCGCGGCGTGCCAACGGAGGGGGCAGCTCAAGAGCAAAAATTCGAAGGGCAGGAGAGGTGGGAAACTGCAGCCCCATGATCCCAGGGAGGTCGGGGGCTGGAGGGGAAATGGGGACCTGGCGGGGCTGGAAACCACTCGCGGTGCTCGGCCGATGGGTAGGGATTTCGGAGCCGGCTTCAATTCCCGCGGCGCAGCTGGGTCCCGGCACCCAAGGGAAAATGCTTCACTCCCGAGGTGTTTAAAGTCCTTCTGTTACAAAGAAACGCTGAGCTGGGAAGAAAAGGGACTTAATTTTGTTTCAGGGGGCCCAAACTAGTTAGATGTTTGCCAAATGAAGTTTCTCCACAGTTTCGATCCTGAAAAAAAAACCCAACACCCTCCCAGCAATTCAGCTGAACACATGAGCAAAGCGTTTCGATGCCGCGTTTGCATTTTGCTCTGAAAAACAAAACAAAAAAATAAAAGAAAAAACAGCAGCTTTGGTGCAACAATTTCACCCGGGCTCAGCATCCTGCGGAGGCATCGCCTCCCATTCTCCCCAAACCACCACTTTGCCCTTCGCCTTCCAGCACCTGGGGACGGAGATGCGCGAGGGGCGTCCTCCCAGCGGCAGCTCCTTCTTGTCCCCGCTCCTTGAGCAGACGCCGGCAGCGATTCCAGGGCTCTTCCCTCTTGCACGGAGCCCGGTGCTCGCCCGGCGAATCCCCAGCTGCAGGAGCTGCAGCCGGCGGTGCCGAGGAGAGGAGCAGGGCTTTGAATGGCCGAGGCTCCCCCACGTCGCCCCCGCGAGCGCGGAACAATGCGAGCCGAGCCACAAAAACCGAGAGCCTCCCACCTCCTACCCAGGGCCCTGCTGGTTCCTTTTCAGCTCGGCGGATTCTCCATGAGAAAATGCCCTGGGAAAGCGAGTCTTCGGGGCGGGGGGGCTTTTGTTCGTGATGCCCTAGACCCGAGCCACAGCTTTTCCTTCCTAAGACGTCAGAGGAAGGCCCCTGGGAGCTGCTTCTCCCCCACCCGGTGTTATACGACCACCAGGAGGCAAATGAATAACCCCACAAAACGATCTTGTGCATCCATCGGCACGGCAGAAAGCCCCGAAGGAGACGGGGGCGAAGCCCAGGGGCTAAGAACCGAGGCGGGGCCATTGTCACTCCAGTGCTGACCTCCGAAGAGACCCAGGGAAGACGGGCAGCCCGGGGACGGGTGCTTTGGGACGGGGTGCGTGGCTCCAGCAGGTGCTGTAAGGATGTAGGAACGCCGGCGCGAGCTCCCCAACTGCTAGCGTGCAGCCCGGGGCAGGGGCAAGAGCAAACCCCCCCCCGAGCTGCTGCCTGCTCATTTTGCACCAGGTTTGTGAGCTCGGCGGGACCCGGAGCTCTCTGCGGAGCAGAAACCTGTGGGTGCTCGAGGAGAGCACCAAACCCCAGAGCTGCTCCACGATGTGCGCCTCTGGTTTGGAAAGCCCCCGGGGTTTTGTGTCGGGCTTGGGCCAAACCTGCGCTCGCCAGGAAGCCAAAACCGGGGAGATGGCGAAAGGAAAAGCTCGGGAGCTGGCATAGCTTGGGAGAGGGCGGTGGAGTCCCAGCCACCGTGGTACCAGGAGCAAACCTTCCACGGCTGCTGGGAGATGGAGCTGCCCAACGGGAACATCAGAGCCCGCTGGCTAAGTAACAGCTCGGGCTCAGCTCCTGTCCCCTGCCTCCAGCAGCCCCACCTTCGAGGACTGCAGCGCTACGGGGCGTGAATCCTACAGGGAGAGCAGCAAAACGTGTCAGCTTCCGAGAGGCGAGGATGCAGGCGCTGGGCTGGAAGCCCCGTCAGCACCCGGCCCACCGCAAACAATGCCCGACGGCCCGGAGCGAGGAAGGAAGCGGTCCCTAACGGCGTGCGTGGGAACCCTGCCCCGAGCCCCGACCCCGTTGGTGTCACACCAGAGCCCCGGGGCGGCTCCGCGGCGCACGGAGCATCAAGCCTTCAGCACCGCGGGGAGGATTTCGGGTGGACGGGCGCCCGAGCTCAAAGTGACCTTGCTCCAGGGAATGAAGCCAGAGAAATGAGTCCGAGTTCAAGCACTTTCCGTCCACGGCAGCTCTGCAGAGCTCTCAGGGAACGGGAGGTTCAGTCCCGTCTATTTACGGGAAGGCAGGAGATAAGGGAGAGCCCTGCTCCTTGGCAGCAGATGCTCACAGGAGCCAGGCATCCAGGCTGCTGACGTCTGTTCTGCCTCTTAACCTGTGCTGCTCTCGCAGTTCCCGGACCTAAAATAAAAGGAAATTGGAAAAAAAAAAAAAAAAAAAAAAAAATCCTCCTTGCCTCTCCTGGCTGCACCCCAACAGGAGGCAGTGGCTGGGATTATGGCACTGGCTGTGGGGGAGCCTGGCCCAGGTGCCTGCGGGGACAGAGCCGGCGATGGGGCTGGAGCCAGCAGCGGCACGGATCCTTCCCAGAGCCAAGCAGGAGGAACGGGAGCTTCAGTGCCTCCGCCAAGAGGGGCTGGGGGGTCCTGGAACCCAGAACTCGGCTGCGGGAAGCAGAGGAGCCCCTTCTGGTCCAGCTCCACACCCCCGAGAGCAGCACCTCTGCTCCCAGCGCTGCTCCAGAATTGCAGCTCTGTTTCTTTTCAAATCCAGCTTGTTTTAGTACTGCTAGAGTAAATTTTGCGAGGGAATCACGACGTTTTTTCAGCTCACAACATGGGAGCAAGAAAGGGGGCAGAGAGTTGTGCTGGTTTAAGGTAACCAGAAGTGAACAGAGAACACTGAGGACGTCGTTCTGCCCCCGTGGCACTAGGAGAAACGTCGGGAACCATTCACCAGACGAGAGGTTCGGCCAAACGGATCGTTTAATAGGACTCGAAATATACAGACAGCTGAGCAGAGCAAAGGTCCTGCAGTGCCCATCCCCTTCCAGAGATGCACGTGGGAATCGGGGCCGTTAGACGTTCCCTGGGGGGGGCTCACCCAGCACCGACAGAGCGAGGCAGCGCACGGCCACCGGTCAGCGCCGTGCAGAGCCTCCGGGCTGCTGCAGGGACTTCTCCTGCGGGCCCCAACTTGGAGAGCTCCCGAGAGCTGCAGTAGAGAGAGGGCAGCGAGGGGGCTGCAGCCTGGGGCATGCCCCGGTGCGTCACCTCGGACGCCAACAGCAACATTCGGGTGCTTTTGGTGCACGTGGAGGGTCCCAGCACGCAGCAGCACGGTGCGGGAACGTCCAGCGCTGCTCCGGAGCCGGAGGGTTTGGTCGGTTTGTGGAAGCTGCGGAGGGGCGAGACGGGAATTCCTCCAAGATTCATCGTCTGCTGCTTGGCCTCGGCGGCGCTTGAGAGCTCTCGGTGCTTCGGCCACGGAACCCTGCAGCCGTAACCTCCTCCAGGAAGCTGCCAAGAGAAGTTCAGGTTAGCGGAGGCAACGTTTCGCTCACAGAGACCATGGAGGGCAAAGCGCAAAGCTACGGGACGGCAGCGCCCTGCTCTGGGCACCCAAAGGTGGGGAGCCCAGCACGGGTCACAGGGCCAGCACCGTCCCTGGGGGGACCCTGAAAGGCTTGGGGAGGTCTCTCCCCAAGGCCAGGGCTGGTGATGCTCCCGGGAGGGATCCTGGGAGGGATCCCAGGAGGGATCCCAGGAGGGATCTGTGTGGGCTCAGCCCAGCCCCGCTCGCCTCCGGTAACAAAGCCAGGAAGGCCGGTGGCCGGGCTTGGCTTTCTGCTGGCTCTCAGCCTTCCTGCGGGGTGATAAGGCAGGAAGGAGCAGGGTGGAAGCCTCCTGCTGAGGCATCCTTGGCATTTTACAGCCGGGGCTCTCCGGAAAGCAGCCCCCTGCCTCCAATTTCTGCCCTACAGACCGCAGGGTTTTAAGAAGTCATCCGAATCTAATGGAAACCTCCGGGCACCAACCATTCATTCGGGCAGGTCTCAAGGAAGTTTCAGCTCAGTAAAATGCTTAAACGCACGCTCAGCTTCATGCCAGGCTCCCCACGATTTCCCAAGGGACCCCGTCAGCCATGTCCCGGAGCAACGGCCCCATCGGAAAGCCAAACCCAACACGCTGGGGATTCTCAGCAACCCCTCGTCCCGCAGAGATCAGCTGCTGGGGGCAGCTGCAGAGGGGAAAAAAGGCTGGGGCAGGCAGGGGGCAGGTGGCAGCTGGCGAAGATGTCTGCGGGTCTGGGCGGTGGGCTCTGCATCCTGCCCCAATTCGATACCGAGATACTGGAATCAGATTTGCGAGCCGGCTCAGCCCTTGCCCAAATCCGTTTCCACTTAAGCCCCAGCAAAATTCCCTGTCCTGCTTTCGGGAGCGGAGCAGGGCTCACGAACGCCTGGGAGCCTGGGAAGTCCCACTCGGCACAGCACCTCCGAGCCCTGGGCACGGCTGGGGACGCGCTCACAGATCCCAGAATCATCTACGTTGGAAGAGACCTCCAAGATGACTAAGCCTCGGGAACAAGTTGGCTAAAGAGGTCTGGAAGCGGGTTGGGGGCCGAGGCTAACTCAGTGCTTTCAGGAGGAAAGCCCCTCGCCGAAGCACAGCACCGCAGCCCCCACAGAGGCTCTGCCGAGGACGTGGTACCAGGACGGTGGTTATTCCGGCAATGCTGCCAGTTTCTAGGTTGTCTCATGCCTTCGATATGCTGAGCAAGTTATCTGAACGTTAATGCTTTAAAAATAAATAAATAAATAAGAATCAGGCCATACCACAAACCCTACAGAAAACGTGATTCCCCCAGAACAGGTCCAGCGGCCAATGTCTCCGGAGCGCAGCCGCTGCCAGAAGCGAGCCCCCACGGGGTGGATCTGGAGCACAGCACCGTGCACCATCGCTTCCCAGGACCCCGAGCATCCTAGGAGGGTGGTCACAGCCACCCCGGGCCGGGTGAGAATGCAAAACCCCAGAGGGAATCAGAGCGGGTCCCTGCCGCGCTCCCACACCTCTCTCCCTCAGTGGGCACAGGGACCCCGACCCAGGCGCAGCCCCGCGGCGTTTGGCACCCGAGCTCCGGGTAAGTGGGTCAGGGTAAATATCCCCTCGGATTAGTCCCCGCAGGTTTGTGCTCAACCTGCGCTCCGGATGAGGCGGCCCCAGGCGCCAGATGTTCCTCCGTCACCACACTCTTCGTTTTCGGAGCTCTTCGCGCCCTGCGTTTTGCTGCGAGCGCTCAAAACCCCCCCAAAACGCAACCTGGGGGCTCGAAATCCCAAGTGGAAAGCTATTGAGAACCCGTGGGTTTCACTCCAGCACAGTTCCGCCCGATTTCCCTGGTTCCTGCAGGTGATTAGAGGCTGCTATGGTCCGGCACCATCCCGAGAACGAACTCTTACCTTCACCATAAATAAAACTCAAAAATTTGTTTGTTTGTTTTTTTAAAAAAAACATGATCAACAACCCCCAGTCTTCCAGCCCTTCCATTACAGCTCCTTCCGTTACTGGGAAAAAAAAAAAAGAGCTCTGCCCTCGGGTTGTCGTTTATCAAATGGTTCTGCTCAAAACCAAAGCTCTCCGGCACGGGGCACAGCTCTGCAGCGAGCCTTCCCTCAGCTCCTCACGCAGGAAAACCCGGCCAGGAAGGCTTCCTTACCTTTCTGACAAGCCCTAGCAGAAGTATTTTCAGGAGGGCTGCCAAAGTTTCACAAGTAACAGCGGCAGCCAAGCTGGCCTGATCAGAAAAACCCTGAAAATTCCTTGACAACAACAGATTTTTTTCCACCCCGTTGGCGTTTCTCAAAGGATCTCCAAGCGCTTCCAAACGCGTCTCTGTGTATCCTCTGATAACTGCAGCGAGAGGGCTGCCTGGTAGTGGGAACGGAGGTAAAAAACAAAACAAAACAAAAAAAAGAAAAATGAAGTAAGCTGAGAGGACGGACTGATCTGCGGCAAACCTGAGCGTGCGCAATGCCGGACAAAGCTCAGAGATTTTCTCGTCTTTGCGTTTCTGCATTGCTCTGAATTTCACCTGACGTTTCAGCACTCCGGATGCTTTAATGTGTTTTTTTTTTTGCTTCCAGCTCCTGGCTGCGGCCCCCTGGACAGGATGAGAAGACCCAGGGCACGCTCTGAGCCTCGTCACTGACCGGGCTGCCCCCGGCTGAGGCCAGGAAAGAGCCCGTGGAGCGGGAGCACTACGCGGATTTCCCTGCTAGAGACAGAGGGGGGAAGAGAAGAAACACCAATTTTCTCACCCCCTGTAAAACCACGGGGATTTTTTCCAACAGAGGAATAAACTTCACCAACAGAGCCCGTTCGCTTCCGTAGCCTGATTTCTTTCCAAGGAATCCTTTTGCCGACGTGCCTCATTTCGAAGTGTGAGCGCTGTTAAAAGATTCCTGCCCTTATTTTTGTTCCTAGACACGAATCCAGAACGATCAGCAGCGACAGATTCCCCCTGACATCGCTGCAGAGTGAAAGGGAACTTTAAACGGGTACTTTGAGACTTCTCTGCGAGCACAGAGGGTTGTGTAAGAGCATTTTCATCCCGTTTTTAAGCCTGCGGGTGCAGCGCAGCCACCGGACGAGGCAGGGTCTCTTACACGAGTGAGCCTCTCACAACCTCACAGCTCCAACAACACAACAGCTCCCGAGGCTCGCCCGCCTCCCGCCTCGTCCAAAAGCAGGAGGGATAGCCCTTAAGCCACCCCGCACCCTACAGGCGCAGATGTTGGTCACAGTTTGAGTTGGACTGGTCAGAACAATGAAAGCCGGGGATTAGTGTGCTTACACGGGCTGCTCAGCGCATTAATACAGAAATCGCCTTGTTTATGGTGACATATCAGCCCTAATCCCGCAGCAATAAGCAACGGCTCATTAAAGGGAGGCCAAAGGATTACCGCAGGAGTCCGGACGCGATAAAATCTAGGTTTCCTCGCATCAGACACCTCGGCGCGTTGCTGAAACACCCGTGAGCCTCGCGCCCTTTGCTCGAGTCGCTGCCGGTGTTCGGCGACGGGGAACTTCAGTTCTCAGCTCACCCTGCGTACAGCAGGCCAGTCGTCCCTCGAAAAGTGCTCGGGATCATGGACAGCAAAGTGCTAGCTGCTCGTTATCCCCACCGTGGCCTTTCATCATCAAGGAAATGTGATTCCAGCCACCAGGGTAAAGGAACTCACCTGGGGCAGGGCTGTTGTCAGAAGGGGACCCTCGGCAGTCCTCATCCCGCAGCTCCCGGGCAGGACCTCGTAGTAATCAGCCCTTACAAAGCAACATCCTTTTTTTTCCCCCCCCTTTTTTTTTTTCCCCACTTCATTCTTTGAAATGCAAATTCTGATACAGTACCCTCGTTTTTCTGTAAATAATTCAGCGACTGCGCCAAAACGCCATCACGGGAGAAGCCCTCGCTAGCTAACGTCACCCCTTACAGCACCAACCGACGGCGGGGAGCCCAGCAGGCAGCTGCAAATCTGGAATTTCATCCAGCCCGGACCTGCTCAGAGACCTGCTGCTGCAAACAAAGAGGAGAGCTGCCCAACGTCACCTCCGAGGTCAGCAGCAGAGATGGGATGGGAACCTCGAGCCGATCCCCTCCTTCCTCGCCCGCCTGCTCGCCACCCTCCTGCCTCCTCCTCCTAGACGAAACGCTGCCGGGAGGTTTTCCCCGTCCCAGTGACAGTTTTTGCTGACCTTGCTACACCGATACACTTTCGGGGCAGGTCTCAACCTCCAATCTGGCGTGAAAAGCTGTGCCATCCCAGGCTCTTCCTAGAGCTTACTCCGTCGGTTTTGTTGTCGCCGTGCTCAGCGCGGCGCGATGACAGCGCCATCCAGGTTCTCAGCACAGATGCTGGTAGAAGTTTGATGCGGGTCTGTTGGCAGATGTCAAAATCAGCCTCGAAATGCATCGGTTACAGCGAGGTTACGGCCGATGGGCGGCTGAACACGAAGCAGGTTGGATTTTGCATCCTTGCAAGGTTTAAGCTTACTTAATTCCTTTCTTTTCCCAAGTCAAAGAGCAGCTAGTACGCCTGCTGGTCTCTTTCTGTGACTATTTCCAGGCCTGGCTAAAACAGGATTTAGTTCAAAGGCTACTTTGTAAAGCAGGTTGAGGAAGCTGGGTAATTTGGGCAGGACTCGGTTGATATGTGGGCTAATACAGACTTGCCTTCGTAACCCAGTTCATAAAAGCAATTTGCGTCTGGGCTAGCACCAGTTCAGCTTTCCAATCATCTGCTGTTAAACCAAAGGAAGGCCAAATTTTGGAGCAGGCGCTGGGAATTTGCAGGGTTTGGGCATTTTTTTCTTAGCAAATGACGATCGGTCACTGAATCGCCTTGCAGAAGAATTGTTAGCAGATCTGCGCAGGCAGCTTTGGAGCCTGGCGATCCCTTACTGGCATGGAAGGGAAGGGCAAAAGTGCAGAGGGTGTTATAAATACGACCCGGGACTCGAACGCAGCAGTGGTGCACACACAGGGCCCAAACCCGAGCTGTTTTTCAGCCTACACACCGCGCTTGGGTCCACCTGTCAGTAACTGAGATCAAGGAGGTGCCTGACAAATGTCCGCCTGCCACCCGGAGCCGTGGCGGTGGCAGCGTGCGCCTCCGGGACACTGCGGAGGCACACAAAGCTGCCAGCTCGGAGACTTCGCCCTGAATGCCAAGAAGAGTAACTTTTCCCTCCTGTTTTTGACTGTTTTTGTCTGCGTTGCCACTCGGGGATGGTGAAGCTGTGCTTCCCTCCCAGGCTCAGAGCAGCTGCCGGACAACTCGAGGGGCTCGCCCCAGGCTTGGATTCCACCACGCTTCCTGCCGCAACACATGGGAGAGCCGTGGGTCACCTGTCACATTCCTGACGTTCCCCTCCTGCTGGTAACGGCCCCACAACGTCATCCCAAGAGGGACGGAGCGGTGCAGCAGGAGGGAGCAGGGCACCTACCAAACAACAAGCGGGCTCAATTTTCACCTGTGGTCAGATACTGAGATGAGTAATTTGGGTTTGGGAAACGGTATTTGTGTTTATAAAGCAGGCACTTCACAGTGAACGAAGCAGGCTTTCCGTGTCGCCAGGAATTCGGGCCAGTCTCCGCAGACAGTTGCAGGTCTCTGTACGAGCCGGCTGACTCCGTAACTCCCGACTGAGACCCCTGGGAATGGCTCGCTCGGTGCCAGGGAAGTGAAATAGCATCGATGCTGCCTGACACGAGCCCTCCCAGCTGCCCGAACGTTTCAGGGACGGCGACCCAGGAAATCAGTGAAGCTCAGCGCGGGCAGCGCTCCCCAGCGCCGCTCAGCTCCTGCAGCCCTCACAACGTCTGGCCTCCCAAGAAGGCAACCCGGAGCGTAAAGCGAACCACGAAGGAAAGCTTTCTCTGGGGAGAAAGGCGAAAGGCACAGCCAATACCCTGCAGGCTCGTGGGCGGCAGAGAGGCAGCGTAATCATGGAGCCCAGTTCTAATCATAGGCACATCAACTTCGCTGCTATCGCATGCAGCCGCTCCAGATTCCAACAGAGGCAACGAGACCGCAGTCGGTTCTGAATCCCTGGGTGCTGCACTGCCTTCTCATTCATGTTGGAGTGAATTCTAAGCAGGAAAAACTACACACGTCTACTTCCCTGCCCGCGGATCCAGTAAAGCGCACGTTAAACCTTCAGCTTGGTAACACATCCCCCGGCCATAACGAGCGGAGCGGGGCTCGGACCGTTTACCCAGGTTTCCGTGCAATGAAATTCCCTCAGGAATCACAAATCCACGCCCGCGTCGGCAGCTCCGGGTACCCAGCGCGGAGCGAGGCCGTTACCTTTTGGTGTTGTGGATCGTGGTGCCCCCCAGGACGATGCGCACCCCCGGGTTGGTGCGGTTCAGGTTGTAGACGGTCAGCGCCTCTTCGTAGGTCGCCCCTCCGATGACGAAGACGATGATGTCCTGGGGCCTGCAATAAAGGCACCAGCGTTAAGGAGAGATCCTGCACCAGCCACGGGCGCCGAGGCACTGATCCTGCTGACCTCTCTCCCCAGGCCATACCTCGTTCCTGCGATGCGTCCCCGAGCAAAGCACCGAACGAGCCCCGTGCCCTGCACGTTCTGCTCTCACACGAAGGCTGCGCCTTCCCTGCACCGCCCTCCCTAACCGCTTCAGTTTGCTGCTCTCAGAAACCTCAGAGGGGATTATTGCTGCCAAATCTACAGTGAAAAGGCCTGGGTCGCATCCCGGCAGCGAGGTACCGTCCACCGCTCGAGTCAGAGCGTCTCGCTGCGGAGGACAAAGTCTCGACACAATTAACTGCCCGCTGCAGCCTCCGAAGTGATCCCTGCTCTCCAAGCAGGTGCTTTTATTAGAGGACAGCCGCTTGCAGTCAAGGCAGCAGGCATCCCTCTGCCCTGGGCAAGCTCTGGGGCGGTGACAAAGCAAACGGAGCATGAGGCAGGGATGGCCCCGGAGAGCACCTGGGCTCCGTGGCTTCGCTTGCTCCCTGCTGAGGAGCCAGCGCGCGGAGCTCCCGGTGCCCGTTAGGTGCAGGGGAGCAGCTCGGAGAGGGAACATCGAGGATTTGGGTCTCAGCAAGCAGGGCTACAAAGAGCAGAGCTGCCATCGGCGTCCCCTGCGCAGGGAGAGGCTGCGAAAGCTCCTGCAGCCTGCAGATAAGCAGGGTTATATTTAGCAGCCGCTGCGCAGGTTCAAGCAGCTCGCGAAGGCAGACGGAGGGTTTCGCACCGCAGCGCCCGTCACCGAGCCGTCCCCAGGGGACAGAGCAGGGCCGCGCCTCGTCCTTTGAGCTTTGGGAAACCAGATGCAAACGTGCCCGAGTCTGTTGGGAATGGGACTCCAAGGGAAGGGGAGGCACGGGGAGGAAGCGATCCGACAAGCCGCCGTCGGTTGTCAGAAAAGTAGACCGAAAATCCTCACGAGCCCGATTTGGTCAGCTCGTGCAGTCCCCAGCGTCATCACTTACAAATTTTGGGTCAGAAGTGTTAGAGAAAAGAGGAATTTAGGGGCAGAAGTGGCACGGCCGGCTGCCACGCGCTCCTCTGGGATGTCTCAGCACGCACCACTCTGGACTTTTGCTGTCACCTTTCAGTGCCACCACGACGCCCACCCTGCATATCCCTCCCACTTTGCGGTCCCTGAAGCCTGTGCAGGGCTGGTCGCAGCCTTCTCCTAGGGGTCAGGGTCACGTTAATTAGCCTAACGAGATGTTGGAGCGCCACAGGTGAGGGTGAGGCTGCATGTTACAGTCAGTGCCCAGGTTACATCTTGTGCACAGCTTCGTCACCGCGCATCGGCGGCTTCTGTTGTGGTGGAGAACGCCCGTATGAACAGGAGCAGATAAACCGACATCCAGAAAAAAGAATCAACACCAAAAAGATCCCAGAGAGGTAGGGGAATGCGGGAGGAAGGACAATCCAAACGTGCCTTGTGTGGGTGAGCTGGTATCTGCAGAGGGAACCGGGAGTGCCTGCGAGGTGCTGTCACAGGCGCGCTCGTGAAGCGCCCGGGGAATTGCTGCTCGTCCCAAGGGGAAACCACGAGCAGGTCTGGAATAGGAAGAAACCCCGGGACTGTTACGGGATTAGTGGGACAGCAACCTCCAGGAGTGCTCTCTCCAGCTCCTCAGCCCTGGGTTGTGGCCATGCATCTCCTGGGGTCAGCTCCGAGCTCACAGCGGAGCGCTCAGGCGTTTTGGAGAGGAGGACAAAGCAACTTCCTTGAGCAACCATCGACCCGGCCGGAGCTCTGCCTTAAAAAACACTCACAAAATCACCCCGCACACAAGGGAATGCATACGATTAACAGGAGCACCGCTTCCCCTCGTCCTCAGGGCAGCAGTGTGAGCTCAGACACAAAGGCACCTCGGCACACAGCGCAGGCTGCGGGCTGATGGCTCCAAAAAAGGAGATTTTGTGGTCGCTGCCCAAGGAGCTGCCTTAGCCGTGCCTCTGGACGTGTGTCAGCTGCAGGCACTGCGAAAGGGTCAGCCGGTTCCAAATGCTTCCCCTCCTCGGTTCCAAATTCTTCCCTTCCTCAAGCGGCCAAAGAGGAACTTTCCCTTCAAATGGAACCGGCGGGGGAAGGACCCTGCCCTGGCTTGAGGGTGCGGAATGCCCTGAACTGGATGAGAGCAGCGAGTCCTCGCGTCCCACACCTGAATTCTGATGGGTTTTCGGAGCAGGGCTTGCAAGAAGCAGGTGGCTGATGGCAGGACCTTAACGGCAGGACCTTCAGGGCTCCCCGGGGAGCAGCGTGCCCCAGAGGCTGCTGTGGGTCCAGGCAGGCCGCTGTGGGTCCTGGTTTGGTTTTACAAACGTACCAGCGACGCTGACAGAGCTGTCCCGTGGTCTGATCGGAGGCTGCTTGGGTACGAGCTGGGCTCCGGCCATCTTAGGTAAGCAGGATCGGGGCCAGCTGCTCCGATCCCAAATGCCCTATTAAGAGAAATTCCCAGGCCGAGGCATAAACGGCGCAAAAGCTCCACCCAAAGGGGAGGCCTGGGCAGAGCCCGGCAGCGCTCGCAAGGTCTCACCAAGCTCACGAGGCGTTTGGAGGCATCTCCTTCGGCTCCCACCGCTCGCTGCAAGGGAGAGAAGCTTTAGGAGCTTTTCCAGCCAGCAAACACCAGCAGCAAGGCGGAGGGGACTGCAGGCTTGTGGCACACCAGGAAGGATGGTGTTTAACGCAGCGGGAAGGAAAGGAGGAGCAGGAGAAAGCAGAACTGCTGCTTGCTCTCTCCTAGGAGCTCAGGGCTCTGCAGATTCCCTTTCCTTTGCTGCTGCCAGTTTCCACGGATGAATTTGGACCACGAGCTTCTCCTCCCTCGCACGGGCGTCACGTTTAATACAGAAAGAAATAGTTAAAAAAGAATCCTTTCGCATTCTTTGCTGCTCAAGCCACTGCCTCCCTTTGATCAAGAAACACCAAGCCTTTCGCCCTGACCTTCGGCTGAACCCCTGCCAGTCGCTGCAACGCCGTCCTCTGCCCGCAGAAAGCCAGGAGAGGGACAGCCCAGCTCGCCTCGGGCTCTGATTCAGCGCACAGAGTTTTGGGGGATTATTAAATGTAAATCCCTTGCTCAGCTCGTTTGGCACAAGGGCAAAGCTGTAAAAGTGGCCCTTTCTCTCCCAGCCCTTAGAGATCAAACCCTTTTTTAGACGAGCCCCCGTTTTTAGGGTGTTACAGTTTGGCAGCTCCTTCTCTTTGGGATTTTGGTTTACCAAAGCTGCAGGCCTCACGCCGGTTAGCTACGGGACAAGGCTGCAGCTGCTGCAGGAAGGGAGCGAGGTGGAAACTTCATTTCCCCTCTTCGTCCGACTTCTGCTTTTAGTTCTAGGTAGGAAGCAAACCCTTCCCACGCTCCCCCAGATGAATTATTTGGGTGCTCTTCGTGGCAGGATTCTCAGGGGTAGGTTCCTGTGCCTTCTTCCAAAAACATCTAAAGGGGAAATCCGCGTGAGACTCAACTCAGCAGAGCGTAACAGCACTGACAGCGAGAAGATAAAGGGCAGAAGGCCACTTCCAGCTAGCTCAGCACCAGCCCAGGTCAGGGATGCCTGGGTGCAGCTTCTGCTGTTCTGCCTGCCCCATTTCAGACACCATCCCTCAATCCTTTTCGCTGGGCTCAAATCCATCTCAGTCAAGAGCTGGTTTCAAGGAGGGACAACAGCACTCCTGCTGCCCTCGCTGCCCTCGCTATCTCACTCTTTGAAACCTCCCAGCCACCCCATCCAAACTCCACCATTTTATTTTTGAAGGGAAATTGTGGAGCGAGGCAGGTACCTTCCGGCCTCCCAAGGACATGCCCAAACAATTTGTCTCTTTTATGATAATTCATTCTTCTAATTCATAAAAGAGGTGATTTATATCCCCTGCTGTCAGCCTGGCATGGGATTTGGACGCTCCCCTGTTACAAAATACGTTTTCCCTTTCATCAGATGGATGCAAAGGTCCCAAGGCAGGGCAAAGGAGGAAGAGCAGCATGTGTGTGCCTCGGGGAGCCAGCCACGAACGGTCGCTCCCTGACGTGCCCCGACCCTCCAACCGCCTCGACACGGCTGGACATCGGGCCCCAAGCCCATTTCTCCCCTTCTCCAAACGAATCTGCAGTTCTAATTCAACCCAAACCGCCCTGCAGCGGCCACCTCTCATCACGGATCACCCCGAGGAAGCCACGTAGCAGCGGGCTCGTCCCCTCAGAGCAGACTATCACGAGCTGGAATAAGAAGCCCCCGACCAGCACGCCACAGAAGCTCCACAGAATTCACAGAAAGGAAAGCGAAGCACCAAACAAAGCCGTGGTTTGTCCAAAAAGCTGTTAGAGAACTCGGGGTCTTCCCCCTGCCCACTCAGTGCCCTCATCTGAGGCCCGTATTTATCCGTAATGACTTCGCTGACAACAGATTAGCTGAGCTCCAGCAAAGTCAGCGAGAAGCAGACAGCCAGGGCCCTTTTCAATCACCGTTATTAGCCACATTCAGCAAAGATCCCATTCCGCTCAGAAATAGTAACTGGCTCAGAAGGGAGAGCTAGCGGTTGGACTATTTTTGGGACTCTGCAAATAAACGCCAGATGGTATGGAGTGAAGTTAGGGGGCATGCTGAATTCCATCATGTGAACATCCCAGCAGCTTGGTGCAGTGGCGTTATCCTTTACCTAAGCTCTTACAAGAGGAATGTCAGGTCTTCCATGTCTCGGCCAGCACTGAACACGAAGAAAAGAAGCCTTATTTCTGTCTTAACAGCCCTCTCCCTGACACCTACCTGAGAGAGCAACCACCACCTACACGATCAGGACATTTCTTTGACAAGCCCAAGGTGTTTCTTTTTTCACCCAGGGACAAACAACAAAGCAGGAGGAGCAGGAGTGCTCCAGTTCCCAGCTCTGTCCTACAAGGCCCCACATACCTGTCCCGGAGAGTGTTGGGCCCCAGGTAGGGGTACTGGCTGTCCTTGAGTTTCCCTTTGATGAGCTGGTCTAGCGTTTCTTGCAGGAGAGGCTGGTGCTGGGTATACACATTCTCAACGCCCTGCAGTGCAGAAGAAGCTCTTGTTAGGAATTAACACAGCAAGGCAGCAGGCTGAGATGATCAGCAAAGCCACGTTCAAAAAGCACCAGCCTCTATCTGACGGATACAGCAAGTGTTAACCGTTGAGTCGAGGTTTAAGGGGGCTTTTCTGCAACCAACTCCCATCATCTACGTGAGAGTTATGCCCTAAATGCTCCATGCACTTCCTATTAAACTCCGAAAGCCACGACACGTGGCTCTGCAGCTCACGGGAGTCCTGCTCTGTGGCTGTGATTCTGACTACAGCTGTCATTACTTCACCCGTGGCCGAGCCGTACCTTCAGACCTTTGAGGAACTGCTTGGTGATGGCTACAGCGTCCTTGGGACTGAACAGGTCACTGCCCCGGACCCGTTTCCCTCCGTACTCCACAACAGCAGACACCAGCTGTACAGAGAGGCAAAACCAGAATCTTTTTAACACGGGAAACCAGCTTCCAGGCAGTTACTGTCCACTCAGGACTCAGAAGAGACACATTATTGCCCCTCTCCAACAAGCGAGCCCCGCGCCATGATGCTGCCTGCACAAGGAGAGGGGCTGTCGTTCCCGCAGCCTTTTGCAGGGCGAGCAGATCCTCCACACGAGGTGAGATCATTCTGCTTCTCCACCTCCTCGCCAGCTGCTCGCCGCGTTTGCCAGGCGCTGCCACCCTCTCCCTCCCAGCCTGGCTCCCGCTGCGGGCTCGGCACGTCCCTGCAGCCACTGCAGGAGCTGGGGGCAGGCAAAAGGAGCACGCACCAGGCCCTGTGTCCATGCCCCATGCCGGTTCTAGCAGCCTCCTGGCACGCACGCCACCTCTGCTTCACTGAAATCCTTCGTAACATCACTGATTTTGGGGATGGGAATTAGGGAATTAGCTGTGAAGGAGCACCTGCAGGCCCCAGCGGACCTCCGGGCTCTCTTTGCGGTGGCAAGCCACCAAAAAAAGCGTTGTGCTACACCGAGGCACCACCAACAGGCACCTTCCCCGGAGGAACACATCCCACATCTCCCTCCTGCCCCAGCAGAAGGGGAAACGCGGCAGTTACCTTTCGGTATTTGTCTGGCACCCCTCTGCTCCTGAGGTCCGCCAGCAGCCCCGGCAGGCTGTTGCTGCTGTGGCGCTCGTAGTGCAGGGCGTAGAGCATCACCAGCCGCGCGGCGTCGAGCTCCGTCACCTTGGGGTTCTGCAGCAGGCGCCGCACGTTCTGCGAGAGAGGGAGAGCGGCGTTAACGGAGAGGCCTTTGGAGCACGTTAAATCGGACTGAGAGCGAGCCCACTGCCTAGCAACTACGTTGCACGGAGGAGGGAGGCGAGGGAATTAAATGGGGAGGAAATAAGGAACGGATCCGAGCTTCTGGTGTGCTCTGCGGTCAGAGCGAGTGGAGCATGAGCTGCTTTTGTGGACACGGGGCTTCGTAACCCGGTCCTGCTGGGTTATTAACTCCCCGAAATGTGCTGCAGGGAGAGCTCAGCTTGGCGTGTGCCTCCCCTGCAGCAGACACGCGTAGGAACGTTTCATCCCTTCTCCTTCCCGGAGCGAAGCAAAGGCTGGCCCGCAGGTTGACTGTCAAGAGCCACGTTCGAGCATGACTGCGTGGATCTTGTTTTCTTTCAGAAGCTGTGGAGGAGCAGCACCAAATTCAGACACTCTTTGGGTGTGGGAAGTGGAGGGACAAGCACGAAGCGCTTGGAAGCGAAGGAAGGAAGGGATTAAAGCAGGAAAAAGCAAAGAAAAATGACAGCAGCGGAGATGGAAATACAAAACCCCCGGGTATTTCCTTCCAGCACACAAATTGTTACCTTTCCTGCTGAAGGGAGCACAGTGCCATTTTAAATACGAGGGCTGCACGCCCCAAAGACCTGCCTGTTGGACCACAGACCGCTCCCAGGGAAGATGTGGAACCCCCACAGGGACCGTGGGCAGGATATAAAGGCTCGTGTAAGCTGGCAGCTGGCCACAGAAGCACTAGGGCCTCCTCGTTCCAGCAAAAAGCACTTATTTCCTCTCTGCACCCTCTCAGTCACTGGGTAGAGCTAAGAGAACACACACGAGAGCCAGGCTGGGAGCTTGGGGGAGCAGTGGGAGTGAGAAGCTTCTCAGCTCCGAGCTCGGAGGTGGCTCTGGCAGAACAGGCACCGACTGCTGGAGGTGCTCGCGGAGCTCGTGGACATCTGGTTGGGCTGGGCAGATGCTCGAGTACACCCCAGAGTCTGAAATTCTCCCTGGGCCGAACGTGAAAGCAAAACAATCCGCCTGCTTTAGCTCCAAGGCAGGGAATTAGAGGAGCTGCCAGTTGTACAGCTGTGGCAGTTGCAAGCGAGGGACAGAACCAGCTAGGATTTTTTCCACCCTAAGCAAACGTGACCTTGAAACGCTCCAAAAACCCCAGCGTATCTCGGCAGGGCTCTCCCACCCGCCCAGGACAGATAGGCAGCGCGGAAACATTCGGCAAACAGCTGCGAAACAATGTTGGGAAAAAGCAGTGTTGTTTCCTCAGCTGATTCAGCTCCGCTTGCCGTTATCTGCCCAGAAACACGGGGTGAAATCCTGGCTTTGGGGAGGATCCCTGAGGCGAAGGGTAAAAGCCTCGTTAAGGTCAGGACTTCACCTGCACGGGGAAGGACGGAGTCGTCCCACGGAGACGTTGGCTTGCGAGCTTTTTGGCAGCACAGCAGCACTGCCCGTGCACACAGTGAGCTGGCGGAACAGAAAAGCTCTTGTCCAGCCCGGGAGGTGGGATCCCAAACCTCCCAGGGCTCACGTACAACGTCGGGATTAATGAGAGCAGGGAAAGAGCAACCAAAACGTACTGTGCTCGGGGGCCCTGGCTGCCAGAGAAATTAACAATTGCTAAGGTTACAGCAGGGAGAGAACAATCCTGCCTTTATTTCGTGTGCTGCCTTGTTCATTGTGTCCGTGGCCTTGCCCTTGCGCTGCCATTAGGAGACTGCGACAGGGAACTGGGCAGCTCCAGAGATGCCAACCTCTGTCTCGTGCAGAAAGATCCCAGATCAGTTTTTGCAATTTGGCATTTATTTTCTAGCCTCTACGCAGCTTTCAGTCGCTCTCAGTTGTCAGAAGCACACCACAGCTCCTCTGGCGTGTGGCTGGGAACAAACTTCAGCGCTGTGAGAAGGGCAGAAAGACCTGCTTAGGGCAGAGCAGGACCCAAACGAGCACCGGGGTGAGCTCCAGCGACCACCCTGCGGCTGTCGGCGGGGCTCAGCTCCCTGCCTGCCCCTCTGCTCACCTCCCAGCACGGCCACGCTAACCACAGCGCTGCTGCTGCAGCTGCCTCGGCACCACGAGGTCGTCTCATCCCTACGAATCCAACGTAACTTTGGAAAAAGACAGAAAAGCAGACCAAAAAGGGTCTGCAACGCCAAGCACCCGAGCCTCAGCATCAGTGCTGGGCGCTGTGGTAGTTCCTCAGCACCAAACCTGCTTGGAACAGCAGGAACCGCAGCTCCCAGCGCAGACACGGTGTGCTGAAGGACCACAAGCCATATCTTTGACTTTTAACCTGCACGAGCTTGACCCAGGAGCTGTGATATAGCAAGAGAACCTCAGAGGAGGTCTTCAGCAAACGCGTTTTGTGGCTACAAGCTCACTTCAGCACCTGGTCCTCTAAATCCTACCAAACACAAGCCATCAGATCGCATCTCTGTGATCCCAAATCTGTGTAGCTGCAGGGACTCCGACAGGCCTGTCCTGCTTCACACCAGCTCGGGACCTGGCAGCGGATGGCAGTGCCTGAAAAACGGATCTTATCGCTCAGCCACCCACCTGGAGCACAGATTAACAGCCAGAGAACACGGGTATTGCAAACCCCTTGGAGATGCTCAGCTTTATTTTCCTGTCCAAGCGTTGTAGCGTTGTGTAAAGGAGCACGTTACCCAGCGTAACATCTATCCCAGCCACAAAAAAAATAAGGAATCGCTTTTTAATACTGAAGCAGTGGCTGAACTCTGCTCTAACACAGCCCCTCTCGACAATGCTGCTCTTTTCCCTGACCAGGCAGCAGCCCCAACCCGTCGTTATCGACGTGCTGTCACATGCGAGGTCAGGTCATGGAATCCAGCAAGCCAGCATGGGGTCAGACCTCCAGTCTATACCCAACTGTAACAGAAGCCTCTTTTAGGCTTTTGCAGTCCTCTTTGCCAATGAAATCTTTTCTCTAGGAGGCTTTTCACTGGTTTTTATTTAATAAAAAAGTAAAACTCGCCACCTCAAGGAGCAGTCTGGTTGAGGCGACTTCGTGGTTTCCATTTTTCGACCAACGCTGCTCAGGGGGCCAAGCTCGGATTTAGCGGTGCCTGCAGGCAGCCTGCCAGGAGCCAACTGACTGCGTCTAACGCAGGAACGCGGCGTGTGAAATGTAAAAACAATCTGCAGAGATGCTTCTCCAGCCAGTTATTAACCGTGATTCATTCTCACCTGAACCGAACGGGCAGGAGAGGAGCAATCCCAACCCCCAGCACCCCAGCCCTGCGGGATATCTGCACGCACCAATCCCCCCGGTTTTCGGTACCAAACCTCCATCAACTGGGGGGCAACGGGATCAAAGCAGGAAGATTTAAAGGATTCACGGCGAGGTGCTGTCCCTGAGGTACCTGCAGGGCGCTGGAGTGGTCGTTCTGGCAGGCCAGCTCCTGCTCCACCTCCGACACCTCCAGCAGGTTGCGCTCGGCCACCAGGCGGGAGAGCTCGCCCACCACCGTCACGTGCTTCGACACGGTGCCGGACATCTTCTTGAACTGCGGGTAGTTCTCCACAAACGCCTGCAGAGGGGAGAGCAAAGCAACCAATTCTTCAAATAACAGCCAAAACCATCCAGCTCATCCCTGGGCTGCACGCAGGCACTAATTTGCCTCACCGTAAGCAAGCCCGGTGCCGGTATACAGATGCTCACCCCCCTCAAATCCAGAAGCCCCGAAGGTTTCCCCAATTACGAGATGTTTGGTTGCACTTTTGGTTTACTCTTTAAACACAAGGATACGGAAAGTATCTCCAGAGACGTTGCCAGGATTCTTTAAGTCTTCAGCACTGACTAAATGAACAGCCCCTGCTCGGAGCAGCTGCCAGGTGAGCCAGCTCAGCTCTGAAGTCCGCGCAGCCGTGCTGGGTTAAGCCAAGCACTTAAATGAGGGCTTACAGGTTCAGCTAGGGGCTGCTGGGTTCCAGGAAGCTCTGAGCAGCAGTTTAGAGAGCAGGGAGAACAAACAAGCTTGTAGACTGTGCTGCGGAACAGCCTAGAGAAGTGTCTGGCCTCCAGCGAGACACCGCGTTGTTGTTACCTTCATATCCGCTATGGATTCCAGCTTCTGCTGCTCCTTGGGTTTCCGCTTCTGGAAATCCTCCATGAGGTTCTTGATGTTGCTGCCGATCTCGGCGAAGTTCAGGTACATGTTCTGCAGGGAACAACAAGGGGACGTGAGAGAAAGCCGCTTGGGCAGGAGCCTCGGTGCCATCGTGCATCGTCTGCCCGAGACCCAACCGAGCAGGCAGCTTTGAGGCAGGCCAAGGTTTTATTTAAAACCCCGAAGCAGCGGTGTTAATTCTTATCAGACGTCACTTGCATCACACATGATTCCACCCTACGTAAGCTATACATCACCACCCTGCCACCCGAAGCAATTGGGAAGATCCTTTTGCACGGCAAACCCAAGCACGGGACCCGATCCCCGAACTCGGCCCCTCACCAGGATCCCACCCACCAGACAGCAGCACCTACGTTGGCGTAGAACTCGTCGTTCTCGGCGGACAGGACCACCTCCCGGAGATCCTTGCTTATGCCCGGCACGCGAGAGAGGTCGATGCGGTTGTTGTTGATCCCCAGCAGCTCGTGAACCATGGCCTGGTACGTCCACTGCCAAGGATGGGGACAGAGAGAGGCAAGTGGCGGCTTCAGCAGGACAAACAGCACCAAAAAGCAGAGCTCAGGCTGAATTCAAAGCCACTTTGCTTCTCTGCAGCAGCACACAGCAGCTCGAAGCGTGCGTGCCCCAAACTTTTGCCACCAGAATAAATTCTGTGGCGCTCACACTGGTCAGATGGTCAGACACGTGGGAACACCACCCCAAAAAGAAAGGTGCTTGGGACTGATCGTTCTGCTCAGCTAGCTCTATTTCCTCCTCCGCCTGCGAAGGGCCACATATTTTTGGCTGCAGAGGTCCCACGGTTACAAACTGCTTAATTTCCTACTTGCTTCTGTGCTCCTGAGGCAGCAGGAGGAGTGTGTTTCTGCACACCAGCGAGTCACTGTATTTACCCGGGCGAGATGAATACGAATACAGAGAGAACTGAGAGGTGATCGGAGAGCTGACGTGCCCGACGCTCTGTTTACATCCACCTGAACCTCTCCTCTGGATGCAAAACCTCCCCCGCAGCAGCCAACGCTTCTGGTGAACGCTTCTGAAGCTGTCGCCTGCTCACCAGGCTGAGCTGGGGCCGAGCAAACACCGCAGAAATCAAAGGAGGGAAAGGGGCTGAGGGCAAGATCTGCAGCAGCAACCTGAAATCAGAGCGGCTGTCAACAGCACGGAGGGGAAATACAGCGCTGCAAGGTCGCTGAGTGAACGTGTGCTACCGAGCAGCCTCGAGAGCTAAATCCTTGGGGAGGACACTGCCAGGGCACAGGGCTCGCAGGGTGAGGTGTGTTTTGGGGAATGGTCTGGTCCTCCAGGACACCGGTGCCACCTGCCACCGAAGCTAGCACGCATGATCTGTGCTCGGCAGCTTGAAAAAAAATCAAGCTAGGAGACAAAAGAGGATTTCAAAAAGAGCAGGGGCAATGCTTGTCTCCTTTTTTACCTTCTGAATATAAACCCTGCTCTGTCAGGCTGAGAACTCCACCTCGCTGCTGCTGCACAGGGCTCTGTGCACCACCAGGACCCATGCTCCTACCTCAGCCCCTCGGCTGACTGCGATGATGGATTCACCTGGTTGAGCAGCGGGGTGATGGCGTCGTCAGAGCGGTCCAGGATGAGGAGCAGCGGAGGAACCTCCGTGCGCCGAAAGTCAAACAGCTCGTATTCCTTAGTGATCACTTGCTGGTGAGAAAAGGGGAAAAAAGAAAGCCGTCTGAGCACAGGTTTACCTGGAAGAAGCTCCCTCTGGCTTTGGACATGGGTGAATAAAAAGTTTGCTGCTGCCTTAGGCTGCAGTGCCGTGGATAAAGCATGACCTGCTCCCAAAAGGCACCAGGTAACCCACTGCAAATTGTGAGACGTGTAAGAAATGAGGGTCTTCACCTCTTCTACAGGCTTTTCAGAGACAAGGGACGTGCCCTGCCCAAAGCCACAACAAGGAAATGGCAATGTTTCCAATTCAAGAAGGGTATTTCCTTCAAACACATCGACTTCTCAACAAGTTAAAAGTTAAACCAAGTTGCCAAACTCATCTGACATCACAGCCAAGCTCTCACCACACCTTCACGCACTCAGCAAGCCTCTTTGCCGGCTCGGAAGAGAGCTGGTAGCGAATCATGGGGCATTTCTTCAGAGACAGCAGCAGAGCAGTCAGCCCTTGAGTCGTCCTGGCCAGCTGGGCAGGATCCCAGTTGCGGCCCTGGAAGGAAAGGTTCAGTCTAACACGGACACGCCACCCTCATGCGTTTCTTCGGAAGCAGACAAATATTTTGGCTGAAGGAGGGGGAAATAGCAAAGGCCCCGACCCCAATCCCCCGCTATTCCTCTCCTTGCCAGTCCCTTGGAAGGACCAGCTGCCCCCTCACGGACCGCACCCCGCAGCCAGCCCGCCACTGCGCCCAGTTTGCCGTGGCTACTGGCCTGTCTAACCACAGAACAAGGCCCCGGAGAGCAGCAGTGCCTTTTTCCATACCTGGCAGCAGCCCAGGAGGTTGAGAGAAAAAACGTGGGGATTCACAGCGATGTAATCTCCGTAGAACTCCTGCCAACAAGGGAAAGCAAACGCAGTCAGGGGTCTTGCCAGCCCGTATTCAGCCCACAAAGGTACGTGTTCCAGCATCAGCGATGCTAAAACCTAAGCACTGCCCGAATTCATCGACACCGATCGTTTCTCCTCCCTGAGAAGCCACTTGCTGGTGTGTTTCTGTGCAGGGAGCTCTTTGTCGACATCGCAGGTGACATTTGGCAGCCTGGGGACAGGCAGATGACAGCAGTGGCTCTGACAGTGGAGGGCAGGGAGGAAAAGGGCAGGCACGGGGTGTTTTTTGTGCAGTGCTCCTGCACGCTGTTCAGGAGTCCTCAAGCTTGCACCCTCACCTTCCCAGGGCTTTTGGATCAAGAAATCTACTTAAAATATTCAAAATTCACCTGGACTTCTGCCACGACTTCCTGCTCATCAGCCTCAGCTAAGGACTTGATGTCACTCTTACTGATCACGTTGCTGAAATCTGAAAGAAAACAACAGCACGAGCCCGGTCAGGCGCCGCGAGCGGCACGCATCGCAGGAAAACAGCCTGACCTCCCCGTGCATGACCGCTGCACTGAACGGAGATGAGGCGGTGCGTGGACGCGCAGCAGGACACGGCGGCTCTGGGAGGGCAGGGCTGGCTCCCTTCTCCCCTCCCTGCTCCACCAGGCAGCCCCAAAGCCGGTAGATTTCCACGGGTAAGAGACAAGCAAGGTGAAAGGGCTTGGTACAAGCATCTCGCATCGCTGCGTCAGCCAGGAGCTTTGTCCTGCGGAGCGACGCTGACATCTAGAGGCCGCCTCGGCTCCTTCCCCAGAACCTCACGAAACCAGACGCCTCTGTGAGGCCTGGCCTTCAGCAGCTGCAGTTCTGGTTAATTTCCAGAACCACCGAATATTTTGTATTTATGAAGCAACACAAAGTTATAAAACCCTGGAAATTTTCCGAAATAAGCCATAACAGAGCAATACAAACTTAAGGTGCTGCTTTGCAAAGATCTTTTAGGAGTTGTTTCAGTTTAACTGTTTTATTTCACACACATATAACCTTCGCTAAAATAATTTGGTGATTTAAATAACATAAGAAATAGAACTTAAGACACTTTTGGCATTTTGTAAGTGTCTGAGGGTGGTTGTAGTATCTTGCATCAGCGTTTTCTACTGAGCATCAGGTTGGGCTCTGGCTGCAAAGCCTGACTTATTTGTTAAAATGGAACGCACTTACAGATAAAGTAGATGCTGTACTTTGGCCTCCGCAGCTCCTGAATGAGATATTCCACGTTCTCCTGAACAAAAACAGAACCGGGGAGAGATTTAAATCCGCTGCTGCTGTGTCAGAGGGGACAAGACTCGTCCACGCCTCTTGCTCGTCCCATCGGGGTCTCTCGTTCCGCCCCACAGAGCAACGTCCCCGTCCCACCGCGGTACGTGATGGCGGTGAGGTGAAGCACAAGCAGGATGCGGGCCCAAGAAGGGCACTGGGTCAAGAGCAGGGTTGGGTTTTTGGGGAACTCAAAGCCCACCTCGTTCCTGCCCCCGCTGTGGGCACCCCCAGCCCAGGCTGCCCAAAGCCCCTCCAGCCGTGGGCCACCTCGGGCCCAAAGCTGCGCACGGGGAGCTCTTTACCTTGGTGGGGCGCAGGAAGCAAATGGCTTTCAGGTGCTTCATCGGCTCCCTGTTGAAGGAGTCGATGCGCTCGAAGAGGTACACCTCCTTCTGCAGGATCTCCGACTGCGTGTACACCATGCTCACCACGCCGGTCTGCAGGAGAGGCCGGCCCCACATGTCACCCCCGGCCCCACACATCTCTCCAGGCTGGCCCCGCACATCCCCTCGGGCCCCACACATCGCTCCAGGTCGACCCCACACATCGCCCCCAGCCCCACATATCCACTCCCCAGGCCCCCCACATCGCCCCCCGCCCCGCCCCTCTCCCCCCCCCCCCCCCCGGCCCCCGCTCACCGTCTCGCGGTCCATCAGCAGCACCTTCATGCCCGGCCCGCTGTCCTCGATCATTTTCGCCACGTACTGCTTCACGGCCAGCACCGCGTTCATCTCGGCCCGGCTCCGTCCTGCCCGGCCCGGCTCCGTCCTGCCCGGCCCGGCTCGGCTCTGGCAGGCCCGGCCCCGCTCCGCCGCCTCCCGCCGCCCCCCTGGGACTTGTAGTCCTCCAGCCGCAGGTGCCGCAGGGTGCAGCGCGGCGCTGGACTACAACTCCCGGCATGCCCCGCGGCACGGCCTTGCCCCGCGGGCCCGCCCCGCAGGCCCGGTAACGGCGGATCCCCGCCGCGGGGCCGCTCAGGGCCGGGCGTTGGGCGCGGAGGGTGCGGGGCTGGGGCCGGGATGGGGTCCGTCGGTCCTGAGCCCGCTGTGGGGCTGGGTCCTGTCAGTCCCAAGCCCGCTGTGGGGCTGGGGTTCCCCCCTGTGGGGCTGGGTCCCACTGTGGAGCTGGGTCCCATCAGTCCTGAGCCCGCTGTGGGGCTGGGGTCCCTGCTGTGGGGCTGGGGTCCCTGCTGTGGGGCTGGGGTCCCTGCTGTGGGGCTGAGGTCCCTGCTGTGGGGCTGGGTCCCGTCAGTCCTGGTCCTGCTGTGGTTCTGGGGTCCCACTGTGGGGTTGGGTCCCGTCAGTCCTGAGCCCCCTGTGGGGCTGGGGTCCTGCTATGGGGCTGGGGCCTGTCAGTCCTGAACCCGCTGTGGGGCTGGGTCCTGCTGTTGCTGGGGACCCGCTGTGGGGCTGGGTCCCCCCTGTCCTGGTCCTGCTGTGGGGCTGGGTCCTGCCGTTGCTGGGGTCCTGCCCTGGGGCTGTCCTGTCCCCCCTGTGCTGCTGAGGAAGGTCCCGCACCCACCTAGGGTCCCGTCCTTTCCCTCCTCACCTGTGTCCGTGCTCCTCCCCATCGTGGGGCTGAAGGGGACTCAACCTTAGTAAGGGAAGGCCCTGGGAAGGGACTGGGCACTGAACCGAGCTCTCCTCCTGCTCCCAGGGCTCCTCCTAAAAATGCCGCTGTGTGAAGGCCGAGGTAGGTACCCAGCCGCGCGGCAGTGCTGCGGCAAGTTGTTTTCCAGCACGTGGAAGGTAAAAGGGACGTGTTGAGACATCTTTTGGGCATCGTGTGCAATTAACTAATCACCTCAGTTCTTTTGGACCCATAATTTATCGCTAACGCCGTCCACCAAGCTGCCTGGCGTCCACCAAGCAGCCCGGCGTGACTGGCGCTGATGCCTGTTCCGCTAACCTTTAGCTCTGTGCTATTTATCCTGCTGCTGTTCTTATTCCTGAGCGTGACAATTTTGGGAAGGTGCTCTGATGTTCATAAAAATGTAATCGTATAATGTGCGTGTTTCATACAGGAGGCGGTGAGCAGGTGCTGATGAAAGATGAAAGCTATTTGCCAATCGTGTAAGTACCTTCTCCTAAAAGCTGACACGCAGGAACTCCTTCACGCTCCCAGCTCATCTTTTGCTCTGCCTGATTTACATTTAATACACATCCAAATACATTACGGAAATGCGGCTATGGCTGAAAATTTTTGTATTTTATAGGAAAAATAAAGATCAGAGGAAGAGGCTTGTCCATGAAATCTGCTCCTTTTTAGACAGCAGTCAGTCTGTGAGTAATAGTTCTGAAAGCACTCTTGGGGACGGTCACAATGCATTAGTGACAGGCTGACTGTTGAGGCTTGGGGACGGGGACGAGACGTGAAGTTTGCTCATGCAGCAGCGTAACCGAGTCGTTCAAAAGCGTCGCATTTCTCCTGGCTGCATTAAGAACGGATATTTTTTTCTCCTTGCAAGCTGTGCTCTTTTACCTTTCTAGTGACTAAACGGGGCGCGATTTAAAGATCCCAGTTCCTGCAGGCAAAAAGCAGTCGTAGAGCCTTTTGCAAGTCCAGGGACAACCTCCGCAGTCTACTGAGCTGAGGAAGTTTGGCTTATAAATACACAAAAGTGTGCGAGTGCGATTTGGCAAGTGTAATACCATCCCTCTGCAGCGTGCACGTTGGGCAATAGCAAACACCTCGTGGCTGCTGTCGTTTCTGCAAAGAGGGAGCTGGCACGTCGCAGGGTGTGTTGCATTTAGAGAAAAGCCATCCTTAATTCTGGAAGAATCGGGTGTTTTTGCATTCTTGCCCCCATCTGGAACATTGCAATAGCAGAAACACAAGCGGTGCAAGCAGAATGTTTGTTAATTTAAGGAAATTGTATTGGTTTGGCATCAATTTCATGTTGTTTCCAGAACAGCCTGCAACATAAAGACTAAAAGGCTTTAGAGATGTTCTAAAAGACGCTCGTTCAGCTCCAGAGAAAGCTGACGTTAAGGATGTACGACGCTGATACCGATCTCAGTGCTCAAAGCACAATGTTTGTTTCCTATCCCAGGTCCAGGAAATTGATGCTTTGAGGACAGAAAATAGGAAGCTTAAAAATGCGGTACGTGCTCTACTTCTTGGTATTGGAAGGCAGCTGGTTGTAGGACAGCTCTTTGCAGTTGCGCTGGGAATAATCACACGCATCAGTTTAACACCTTTGGGTTTTTATTATATATGGATTTTACTGTTAATGTTTCTGTGTTTGTGCTCAGTGCTGCTTTCATTCTGCTTTCTCTTCCTCAGAACTCAAGGCTGCGATACAAAACAAAAGGTAAATTATCCACAGTGTGCCTCAGCATCTCCCAAAAGGCAAATCTTCATCGTTAAGATTTCATAAATTAGGTGCTGAACTGAAGAGAAAACGTTTGTTATTCAAAATCTTTTAATACACAAACATGAGATGGAAAAAAAGGGGGGAAAAAATGAAGTCAGTGGGATTTGCACGGGAGGGCTGACTGCCTCACACCCTGGTTTTGCAATAGCCCTTGCTGTACGTGACACCTTGTAGTCAAACACCCAAGTCATTCGTAGCCAAACGCACTGAAATGAAAGAAAAGTCTACGAAGATATCGGTGGGATAATCTGTCCCCATCCTTCTGATCATGGGTAGGAGATGGTGCTGACTCCTGCTGGGTCTGGGAAAGGGAGCTTCACCTTTTAGTTTGGGTAGCAAAAATAACGTATTGTTCCTTTTTCTTCCTAGATTGGGCGATAAGGAGAGAAGAATATAAAAAGTAAGGATGAGGGTTATCTTGCATTGGGTTAAAAATGATCTACAGCTGAGCTAAACGGATGTGGCTTTGTGGTTGAGAAGGGCAGAGCGAATTTCACCCGCGATTAATAAATCTTCCCAATTTCTGTTGCCTAAAGTTCTGTGACAAATCGATGCCTTTATCAGCTTTGTACCTGAGAATGGTTCTGACGAGTAACACGTCTATTTGCATTTTGCTTTCTTTTCCAAGTGAGATCGAGAGACTTTCTGGCGAGATCTCCAACTACTTAAATGTCACCAACTTCTGGGTAAATATGTCAGTGCCTTGACAAATTCTGGGAGGGCTCTGATGAGATTACGGGTCCTCTAAAACATACAGCTGTGCTGCTGTGACATGAAGAATAGTCAGAGGAAGGGAAGGAAGCCCTGGAGACATTAATTGTAAAAATGATGGGAGCTTGTGCCCTTTTTTGTGGAGATGAGGCAAGCGTCGGGAACAATTTTAAAGAAAACAACAACAAAACCTTTGTATCCCAAAATGGAGCAAAGGGAAAGCGGCTATAACCTGGCCCTTTTCTCTTCCACCTGCGACAGAGAAGTGCTTGCCTGTGGGGCATAGGGGAAGCCCAAGTGAAATTCCAAAAGTGGACTCCTTAAGACTTGTAAAAAAAATTAAAAACCTTGCTTTTTGTGACTGCTTCTAAACTGAATTCCTTCTCCTGTTTAGGATGAAGAGTCTGAGCATCTTAACAGCCCAGGTATGTTGTCTGTAAGCAGCGAGAGGACAGCTGGGAGTGTTTTCCTTTCCTGTGTCACCCTGTTAGAGCAGTGCTCGGAGGCTCAGCTCCGTGCTGCGTTGGTGCGCGTCCCACCTGCTCGTAGCCGCCGGGAGGTTAAGTGAGGGAGAAAAAATTCGTGTATCATTAGGAGCCTGGCCAGTGTTGTTACAGCTGAAATGAAATTATGAGAAAAATATTTTGCGGTCCTAGTCATATCTAGGATGTGAAGCGTGCAGGGAAGTCGGAACGTTACAAGGATTGTGCCTGTTTTTAACCTAGCAGATAAGAGAACACCACGGGACCAGACCAAACACGCGAGGTGAGCGAGGGGAAAGAACTGCTTAACCAATGCCTCTTGGAATAACAACAGGAGATGATGGATTGTGTCGTCACTTGAAAAATGGCTTTTTTTCTAGCTGTATTGATCAGATAGTAAGAGGAAAAACTCTGCTTTTCAGGGTTCTAAGGTGATCCGTCTACCAGCTAATTCGCAGAAATTTTGGGTGCCTTCCAAGGTGTTTTCACAAATGTAGTGGCTACATAAATGTATTTATTTATTTATTTATTTGAAACACTTAGATTTGAGTTGTGAAACGTTTGTCTTTCATTTGTTTTGTTCTGTTAAAAAAGAAAAGCACTGACACCCTGATTCAGTATTACTTTGCTACCAGCTTTAATTAAAGCCCTGGAGTTTAAGTGGGAGCTGGCAGCAGCTTAGATTAAATAACTAATTAAGCATAAATAGCCCCAAAATGCAACTGCTGGAGAAAACGGAAGTTCGGCGGCGTTTTGAAATGATGTTGATTGTGCTTGAATTCCTGCAGCACTCAGACAGAGGGCGCCTGCGGAGCGGAGGAAAGGTAAGGGCTGCGAAGGAGGTGCTGGAGGGGGGCTGTCGGGGGGTCGTCCTGGCCCTACAAAACTCAGCAGCTTCTTGGTCGTAACCCTTACGTCTCTTGGGATGTGACTCGTGGAGGATTCTGCAGGCGCTTGCAGACCTCAGGGTCAAAGGAATAACTGGCGTGGTGGGGAAAGGGGAGGATGTAACGTCTCAGCTGCCCTTAAAACCGCTAGGTCCTGCAGTGAAATCTCTGTCTTGCCAAAGGGAGAGGTCTGGAAAAAAAAGGATCTGCCCTTGAAAGGAAGGTGGTGGGAAAGTTCTGACCCCGTAGGTTTCCATTTGGGACACCTACAGATGGCATCGGAGCCTTTTTCCCTTCGTGTCAACCACTCATACACTTCTGCAAATCACGGATTTTGAGAGGTTTTGTCACCCCCTCTCCTCTTTTCCCCTGGTTCCCATCTCTCCCTCTCCCACCACTAGTCCTTCTCCTCCTTGTGCCCAAAATTGCACAGGTTTTTTCAATTCCCATCAAAGTAGCTTTTGCGGTGAGGCTGATTCCAAACCCAGGCGAGCAGCTCACTTTGTAAGACAGGAGCATTTCAGCACTGCAAGCCCTCTGCCACGGGCTTTCAGAGCTGTCTGGGCTCTGGTACTGAGGGCTACACAGGATGGGAGAGCTTGGTAAGTCCAAAAAGCGTGCTTCCAGGCTCAAAGGACAAGGAAGTTACCTAGCTCTGCCGGGAATTAGGTAATGCTCCTTTTTAAGAACGCCAGTTCTGGTTCGGTAACGTTCGAGCACCCGGAGCAGCCTCTGGTCCCATTAATCTCCCAAGAACAGCAGCTGGGATTAGGTGCTATTTCCAGAGTGCTGGAGCTAAAACAGAGCTAAACAAAAGAGAGCCCGAACCGTCACGTCCCTATTTATAGCAAAATGGATAAGGGACTAAACCCTGCCTTTCGCTTCCAATTAAGCAACTCCCCTTTCCTTCGTCAGGTGAGCTCCACGCGTGTCGCCCGCTAAGCACGCGCTTAATTACCACCCGAGGTCCCGTTTTAAATTTAATTTTACTTTTGGACATGCACAGGGTTGCATCCTGCAGAGTGCTAGGAGCAGGCAGTCTGCGTCCCTACGGATATTTTACACCAAAAAAAAAAAAAAAAAAAAAGATTTTGGTGTTTTAGCTGCAAACTGAAAGCGTCGATATTTAATTGCATCCTATTGTTTTCCGGCCTTGTTTAGATTTTAAACGATTCGGTGTCTGGGAGGTACTTATCATTTAATTATTTGTCCGGTTTCCTTGGAAATGCTTTTGTGACGATGTCAGTGATGATTTTTCTTTCAACTAAATAAGCCGAGAGTGTTGCCTCCTCCTTAAGTACGTCCCTTAATTGGCCTTAAAGGAATACAAATGTCTTTTTTTATGCTTTTGCCATTTTCTTTAGTGATAGATTTGACATAATGAATTAAGAAATCAAAAGTATAATGGGAGAATTATTTTAACATTGATATTTTACTCTAAGAATTCAAAATCCGTGTGATTACTGGGGGTGGAATATTCTTTCATTGCAGGACTGTTGCAACTCAGACAGGTGAAGAGAGCTCAAGGTAACGTATAACAGAACGGATGCAGGTGTTTTGTTTGAAAAATCTCCTCTGTGGGCTGTAAATTATGTTCACATTAAACATGCAAAGTACGTATGGAAATACGCCAAGTTCTATTTTTATTGTCGAAACCTATCGTTACGTCAAAAGCTGTAACAGCATCTCCCTTCCAGCGCTGAGTGTCGACGTCGAGACATCAGGTACCGATTTTTGGTGAAATTCAGGTAGCATCAGACCCATCTGAAAAGAAAGCCTGATGCTCGCGAGACATCCAGCCATAGAAAAATACCCAGTCGGCTGCAAATTGCCTTACGCTGCTCGAGCCTGGCTTTAAACTGCCAGCGGAGGGATTGCGTTTGAGACGTCTTCTCAAAGTCCCTTTGAGTCAGGGAGTGCAGAGCCGAGCAGCTGGGCTGGCACCGAGCTCCCCCAGGTTCCCCTGATACAGACGCAGAAAATAATGAGAGGATCCCAGCAGCTTCTAGAGAAGGAAAACCAGAAAGTAGTAGTGAGCAAAATTAGAGGCACGCAACACAGAGCTTAGGTTAATTTATCCAGTTAATTTATTTCAAAAGACAGAGTGGGTCTCGATGCAGATTTTACCTTTTTTACCTCTCTGTTTGATTCTAAACTTAGCCGGATGGTTGGAGAGTCGCTGGCCCAAGTAATGCAGGTATCTTGGCTTCATGTGAATGCAGCAAATTGTGCTCAGGCACTGCTCATTTTTTCTCTCTTTTTGTTTTCCCCCCACCACGCCTGAGCTTTGAACAGTAGATGAGCAAATAATGGGGGTGACAAAAACTTCCTGCCACTAACAAAAGAAATATTCCTGGGTGAAAATGGTTCCCGTGATTATTTTATTAGCTACTGAGAGTAAAAATGTCCATCTTGCTTTTAAGGTGTTTAAGCTTTATTTGCAGAGATGTTTAAAGCGAACATGTTTTTTTTTATTTTCCTCTCCCGCAGGATGACTTCGGATGGTGGAAGCGTGGTTTAATGTCATCATGAATTGTTGCAGGACAACACAATGTTTGACATTGGTTTTAATTTAACTCTTACTTAAGAATTTATTCAAATACCCATACAAATAAAGTTCTGCTTATCTCATTAATAATTATTCTAGTCCAATTACTATTTGAACAGCGTAACAGACCTGGGGCAGGTTTGGGTACCTAAGTTTAGTCAATAGGATTGTCCCAGGATTATGGGGGTGCCTATTTTAGGAGAACAATTTTTATCTCGATTATTTAAAAAGGAGATTTTCCTTTTCTCGTTTCCAAGGGGAAGTAGGCCACGGCCTGCTGTGTTTGCTGGCACGTCGCGCGCTGCCGTGTTACAGTCGTCCTCCCCTCTGCAGCCTCTGATCCACGTGCCGGTGCCGCGCATCGTTAAAGCCGTGCTGCTCCGTTCTTCATGTAGGAAAAAATGAATCACCGCCTGTGCGGCAGCAGATAAGGACTGGCTCTTCTGCCAAACCCGAGTAGCTGTCCCGGCTACCTAAAGGATTTCAGAGTAGCTAATCGGAGGAATCGCTCCGTAGGGACGTGAAACAGCAAAAACCAGGGGCGGGTTTGGGCAGAATGCCTCGTGTTTGGAGAAACTGCAGACTCGTGCTTTGCGTAGCCCGTACTCCACATTTTATCCCGCTATTTTCTGTTTGAGCCCTGTGTCAAATACTGGGCTGCACCTTCCTTCTTTCTTCCCACCCCAAACCAGAGGCACGGTTTCGTGCATGTAACCGAACGGATCAGCCGTCTGGCTGGACACGAGCGCCTGCGTGAAATCCTGGAGGCTCGGGCTGAAAAGCAGGCAGCCTCAGGGAGAGCTGAAACTATCCCGATGTGAACACCGCCGTGGAATAGCGCCTGCCTTTTGTCTTCTTGGTGCCAGCAGCAAGCTGACGCACCGAGGTGCCCGGCAGGGTCTGCTCTCCGCCCGTGCCGCGTGTGCCTGCCAAGGTAACCTCTCTGCAGGGCCTTAAGCTGCACGGATCTTTGGTGCTCGTCTCCCTGAAGGCCCTGAAGACCTCAAGGCAGCAGCCCTTTAGCCGGAGAAGTGCCGCCAGCATTTCTCTCGAGTCCCCTTGCTCCCAGCCCGGAGGCTTTGTCACTGCCGACACCGGGACCGGGTCAGCTCGCGGCGAGTGTGGCTCGAGAACTCAGGCTTTGTGCCCGTAAATTAACGTCTTCAGCAATGTTATTTTCCTATCACGTCAGTAAAAGGGTAAAAAATCACGTTAGGCGCAGGAGAGGAAAAGCAGATCGCTGGCAAAGCTAATTGCTTCCAGTGGAGAGGAGCTGAAATTCTTGCAGACTTCAAAAAATAGCGTAGGTGCTCAGAAACAGTTGTGCCCGCGTGTCTCATCGTATTTTAATTCCCCTGGTTTTCGTCGGTGTGAAATAATTTTCTTTCTCTCTCTCCTGTATGCAAGAGAGGCTGCGTAGCTCGCGACGCGGCAGCCCCAGGCCTGGCCTCTGGTTTCTGGGGGCTTGGGAGAGCCTCGGAGCCCTTCTCTGCGCCTCGGTCCCTTACCTGGGGAGCGATGCTCGGGTCTGAGACATCTCCTGCCGTAGGGCTCGGGTCTCCCGAGGAAACGTGCCGCAAGAAGAGGCTCTGGGCAAAGAAAACGGGGTTTGGACGAGGCTCTGTATTTGAAGAGCTTCAGGCCTCCGAAGCCAGAAATGAGTTTGTTTTCCTGCTAGCTTTACGCATCGGCTGCCGTTTAACCCTCTGCTCTTCTGAGCAAAAAGTCATTGCACCACGAGTAGGCATGGCTTTCTTCCTCCTCAATTATCTCTCATTAGTAAGTACAAGCAACTCCATTTAGCTGCCTTGGGAACAATTTCTGCATCTATTGAGCTGGCCTACAGTAAGTCTTGTGGTTTCCTGTTGGCCCTGGAAACTGAGCACACTTCATTATGGGCAATGCTTTACTGCACCTCATTATTTTTTCATAATCTTATTGTATTTCTCCTTTTAACAGCGACGGGGGGGGGGGGGGCCGGGGGGAAGCAAGTAAACAAGCAGAGGTCCTTTTGGGTCCAGAACCTCCCCAGCCATCTTTTGGAATCTGCAAACACACATCAGTGACGTTGAGTTAATTGGCCACTCCAGCAGCTTTTTGGAAAAACTCAGAGGGTTTTTAAGGTAAGGAAAGCTCCTTCATAACCCTGCGAGCTCAGCCTTTTAAGAGTCTTCTTCACAATAGGGTCCAGAGCTCAGTGGTCGAGGCCAGGCGGCGGTGAAGCGGCGCCGCCACGAACCCCGGCAGCGGCAGCCCCGCTCTCACTGGTGCCTCGCCTCCCTTCGCCGGTGTCTTGGCAGCGCTCGCCATCTGTTCCCGTCTTTATCCTCGCCGCCTCCAATCCCTTATCCTCTTTATGGCACTCTTCTGCTTTATCCTGATGTCCCCTGGCAAATCCCGGCGAGGCGCCGCGCTCAGTCACGACCGCGCTTTAATCTTTTTCGCATCCTTGGTGGAAAGGTGCTGGCGTGTCGTGCTGGCGGCTTGTGCTGCGGGTGCTGTAGGGACGAGGGGGGGTTTGTGCTGTTGTCTGGCAGTCCGGAGCATCGCCCCCGTGCCGCGCAGGGCAGCCTGGGGCTCTGGCCTTGGTTCCCAGGGACCAAATGCAGCGTGGAGCTCGGGGAGGTGTCCCGGGACAGCCAGGGCTCGGCCACAGCACCAGCGAGCGCTGGCTCCGTGCCACCAAGCCTTGGGCAGGAGGGCATTTTATCTTCCCTGCTCTCCGTGGAAGGGGCACGAGTGGCAGAGCGAGATAAATGTGGCTCGGGGCTTGAGTTCACCTCTGCCTTTAGGAGCTTTTAATTAGTTTTACGATGTTATTTGGATTTCCAAGGTGTTCAAACCCAGACGGTCCGCCCCAGCTGCCACAGGGGTGTGCCAAGGGTGTTGCACCAGGCCCAGAGCTGACTCCGTTTTTTTCCTTGTGCTTTGGGTAAAAAGGTAAAGGTCCGACCCCGGGGCGTGCCTATGGCAGCAGAGCCAGATATGGGTTTCCCCTGGAGCTCCACATCTGGTTCTTGCCAGCGCTGCCTCACCCTAACTTTTTTCCCGTGTCCTCTTCTCCCTCTCGAATGATTTCTGACGACAATCCAGCCAAAATAACCAGACCACTTTCCTCACAAAGAAACTGAGTGAAAACAGGGTTTTTCAGCTGAGGCGTTTGATGCTTTCCTCCTTGATTCCCCTCCTGTCGTTGGCACTCTCTTCTTCTCCCCGTGCCCGCTCCTTGCTCCTGCTCCCGGGAGGATAAACGCGAGGCGATGCTCGGGCTTTGCAGTTCCATAGCAGCAGCTGGCACCGGGCTGCCCAGGCTTGGAAAAATCCGAGTTTTCACTTTCCACCATTGCCAATTAGGGCTGGATGCGGGGAATGCTGCTCTCCTTTACCAGCCTCGCAGCTGACACGCTGGGAACGCAGACGAGTCCATTAACCTCCCAGAATTGAGGGCTGCCTCCCACGTCTGTGAAGTGAATGGAATAAAACCGGGGACTGTCGGAAGGGTTAATGCATTACCATATGTGAAGTCCTCAGAAATCCTCAGATGAAAGGCTCTTTAGAAGTGCAAAGCACTATTATTTGTCTGGCATCTGCGGAGCAACTTGCGCAGGAGCTGCTGCGAGGTTTCCAGCTAGGAAGTTCTCAGACAGCTTGCATCCAAGTGGAATAAAAAAAAAAGAAAAAAAAAGAAAAAAAATCCAATCCATAAACAGACTCGGGAGGGCTAGAGAGACCAAGTCGGGGCTGAGGTAGGTGGGGGAGATCCCGCACGGCTCCGTGGAGCCGTCCCTGCTTGCGTTGCAGCAGAATTTTGCCCACGAAAGAATTTGCCTGCGCAGGGGGCCCGGTGTTTTGAGTTGCGTTCCCCCTGCTCGCAACGTCCCCGCGGTCCCACGGCAGCAGGTTCAGCTGATCCCACACCCAACCCTCCTCGTCCCTCCTCCTGGGGGTGCTCCCTGCCTCCCCGGACGGGCGGAATTGGGGCAAAGCGGGCTCGATCTGCCCTGCTGGCACCACGCGGGTCGTGTTAGCACCCCGCGGCGCCAGACCTGCGCTCTGCCGAGGGGCTGGGAGAGGAAACGGCCCCGCTGTGAGCTCACCCCGATTTTTCCCAGGGTCGGCGCCCCCCCAAACAGCACCGCCGTGCGGGTGAGGCTGCGCTAACGTCACTGGAAGCGAGCCCCAAAGTCATTTGTCGCTTGGGCACCCCTCGGCACCGCACGGAGAAAACCAGATCCTGCTGGGACCGAGTCACCCCGGTGGGCTCGTGCCCGCCGCTCGTTGTCCCCTCCAAAAAGCCCTTCCCCGTGCTCCTGCGTCCTGCAGACAGGCCCCGTTTCCCACCCAGGGGCCAAGCTGTGTTGTCAGAACCGGCCTGCGCTTCCACGTTTAGCCTGGCGGAGCATCCACCGAGGGCACGGTTGTGGGACGTCCGGCAGGACCCCGGGACGGGGCTGGAAAACCCTGAAGGAGCCGTTTAGGTGCTGTTGGCTGGAATCCTCACACAGGACAGAGGAGAGCCGCTCGGGAGGACGACCCCGAGGTGTTTGCTGGCAGCTCGGTGGGCTCGGCTGCGCGAGCAGGGGTCTGAACGGCGACGCTGAGGGCACGGAAGCGGTTCGAGTCGCCACGAGCGGGTTTTCCTTCACCCCGGCTTCAGCTCCCGTCGCAGGGAGAGCCGGGCCTGGCCTCCCCAGCTCTGCTCAGCACCGGCACGACGGAGCTCCAAACGGGGCTGAGGGCTGCTGAGGAGGTGGAATCGGTGCTGAGCTCGTAAGGCAGCGAGGGCTGGGCACCGTGGTTCGGCCCGGCACCGCCAGCGGGACGCGCGGAGACCTCGTCGTTCATCCCCTCCCTCACAAACCCTGGCTGCGGCGACGGGAAAAGGTTTAAATGAGAGCAGGCAGCGAAAAGGCGAGATTTGAATTTTATTTAGCGCCCTGCTGACCCGCTACGAAGGAGGAGAGGGACACCAAGCCCGGCCTGTGGACGGACGGCCTGGACCTCAGCACCATCCCTCCTCCGACCAAACGCTGCGCTGAGGGGGGTGAAAAACCCCCCAAAAAAACCTCTCCGGAGGCCGGGACCCCGCGGCACAGACGGTTCTTTCTTCGCCGGGCTTTTTCTGCGCCCCGGCCCCGTAAACAATCCTTTTGTGCGAGGCACAAACAGGGCGAGGGCGCGCGGGGAACAAAGGCGGCCATTGAGCGCCGGGATCAGCGCGTGACGGCCCCGCGCCGCTCGGGGCCATGGGGGGAATCGCCGTGGACCCGGCACCGCCGGCCCCGGGGGAACGTCCCGAGGGGTTTTTCCCTCTCCCCGTGGTGAAGCGGCTTTGGGGTCCATCGGGGGTCCTGCTCGGTGTCCGGGGTTCTTGTGGGGTGAGGATGCTGTGTAAGGTGTGCGGGCTCCACAGAAGCCCCACGAGGGGCACAGGCCCCACGCAGACCCCACACAAACCCCACACAGGGGCTCAGACCCCATAGAGGGGTGCAGGTCCCCTTACAGCCCCGTAGAGGGTACAGACCCCAGACAAACCCCAGGGCAGGGCCCAGGCCCTATTAAGGCCCCGCACAGAGGTACAGACCCGAGAGAGGGCTGCAGACCCCACATAAACCCCATAGAGGGGTGCTGACCCCATAAAGGCCCAATACAGGGGTGCAGACCCCATTAAGGCCCCATACATGGGCGAAGATCCCATAAGGACCCCATTAAGGCCCCGTACAAGGGTGCAGGGTGTATAAATGTTTATATATATATATGTATGTATATGTAAGGCACATAGGCTGCAAACAGGGGCGCAGACCCCATTAAGGCCCCATACAGGGGTGCAGACCCCATTAAGGCCTCATACAGGCCCCATACAAGGGTGCTGACCTCATAAAGACCCCATAAAGACCCTATACAGGCCCCATATAGGGGTGCAGACCCCATAATGACCCCATAAAGGCCCCATATAGAGGCGCAGGCCTCATAAAGACCCCATAAAGGGTCCATACAGCGGTGCAGACCCCATAAAAACCCCATACAGGGGCTCAGACCCCATTAAGGCCCCATAAATGCCCCATCCAGGCCCCATAGAGGTGCACAGACCCCATCCGGGCCCTACAGAGGGGCGCAGACCCCACCCAGGGTCCCAGGCCCCGCCCCCCACCCCTAAAGCCCCGCCCCTCCCTCCCTCCTCGCGCCCCCCTCCCTCCCCCACCCACTCCGCGCATGCGCCACGCGTCGCCGCCGGGGCGGGGCCTCACCCGCGCCGCCATTGGATCTGCCCAGCCCGGCGGGGGGCGTGGCGGAGGAGGCCGCGTGCTCCCGCGAAAGCGCTCCGGGCGGCCGCGGGGGCGGCGTCAACGTTCCGGGCGGGCACGGGGGCGGTGCAAAGGGTTCCGCCCCCCCCCCCCCCCCCCGTCCCCCCCCCCTCCCGCCGGTCCCGGTCCCCTCCGGTTCCTCCGGGAGCGCGGCCTCGGCCTCGGCGGCGGCAGCGGCCCGGACGCGGCATGGAGCCGCTCGCAGGTAACGTTCCCGGCGGCTCGGAGCGCTCTCCGGCCACGGCTGAGTCCCGCCGGGCCCCGGTAGCGTTGGGGTGCCCGGTTCGGGCCCCGCCGCCGGTTCCCGGTGGCCGCGGTCCCGGTGGTGTCGGGGCTGGGCGCGGCGGGGTCCGCGCTGCCCTTTGGGCCCCCTCTGCCGGGCGCGGGGAGTTCCCGGTGGTGCCGGGGCCGTGCCCGGTGCCCGGTACCGGGAGCCGGGCACGGAGCCTTGGGGGGTCCCGCGACCACCGGCGGGACCCGGCCGCCCTGCTCCGGGCTTCCCCCGGGCAGCCCCGGCTCCGGGAGGGTCCCGCACACAGCCCCGTGGGGGCCTCGCCGCCGTCGCCGGGCCCCGAGCGCGGCCGCGCCTCGGGGCCGTGGTGCCCCGTGAGGAGCCCCCCGAGGAGCCCCCGGCACCGGAAGGGGGCCCCCCTCCGGACACCCCCTGTCCCCGGTCGTCCCCCCGACGGTGCCCCTGGCCCTGTTTGTCCCCACGGGGAGCGCCCTGAGGATCCCCCCCCCTCCCCGTGTGTCTCTTGCGAGGTTCCCCCTGTCCCCGTTCGCTCCCGTGAGGAGCCCCCCAAAGAGCCCCCATCCCCGTTTTTCCCCCTGAGGAGCCCCTGAGGATACCCCCCCGTCCCCGTTCGTCCCCCCGAGGGTGCCTCTGGCCCTGTTTGTCCCCATGGGGAGTGCCCCGAGGAGCCCCCAACCCCCTGAGGGGCCCCCCCTGTCCCCGTTCGTCCCCCCT
>CM021721.1:666680-705009 GCA_011074415.1 Stictonetta naevosa | reverse complement strand
AGGAGCCCCCGTCTCCCTGAGGAGCCCCCCAGGACGCCCCTGTCCCCGTTCACCCCCCGAGGACCCCCCTGTCCCCGTTTGTCCCCATGAGGAGCTCCTCAAGGAGCCCCCCAGCCCCGTTCTTCCCCGCGAGCAGCCCTCGAGCAGCTGCTGCTCTGCTCGGGTCCCCGCCGGCCGCGGTGCCTTTGCCCGAAGTCGCCCCCGACGTGCCGGTATCCGTGTCTCCTGGCGTTGTGGAGCTGATCTGAATAATTTAGGCTCCAGCAACGCCCTGGGGAGGACGAAGCCCGGCCTGGCCGCGCCGGTTACGGTGACGGAGCCGGGCACAAAGAGCTCGGCCGCCCAAATAACCGGGTGCGAAATAACCGGGCACGGCCTGCGGGCCGCTGTGGGCCCGGAGTAGACGGGACGAAGGTGTAGGTGGGTGCAGCGTGGTGCTGGGCTGTTCAAACGCCCTCACCTGCAGCGATTTCGCAGCGAACGCCGGTAATCTGCTCGCTTTCCTCTGGCGGTGCCCGAAGGGGATTATCGCTCGCAACCTGGAAATCCACGTGGCTTCGAAACGCCGCCTCGGCGCTCAAACCGGAGCGAACTCTGCCGGCCCGCCTGCTCCTGCCGAGGGTTTTGAGTTTGGCAAAGCCGTCGGCTGCTTCCTGGGCCTGTTTTTGGGCGCTGAGTTCTCTGGGCACCGTCGGGAGCTGTGTCTACTCGGACGGTGCACGTCCCCCTCGGAGCGTGGCGGCCCCGCAGCGAGCCGGTGCCACAAGCTTCAAACCAGCTCCGGAGTTTGCTGGGCTTCCACCTCGGGAGGATAGGAAGGGAGTTTCTCATCCGGCTAATGACAGGTTGCCGAGCGGCGGGCTCCGTGTGCTTCCCTTGTGGGCCAGGAGGCTGGCGCGGGAGTCACCAGCTCGCAGGCTCGAGGGAAACGTCGCCGCCGCGCTCCGCAGTGCGAGTCGCTCGTGGAAGGAGCGCGGTAACGGGCCGCGAGCCTCCCGGGAGGCCGAGGAGAGTCGGCTGCTCTCGGTTTGTCCGGCTGGGAAATGGGTCCAGCGCTCAGCGGGGCGATGCCGAGGGCTGCCCCGGTGGTTACCGCTTCCCCGACGCGCTCGCCGTGCGCGGGGGGTTTGGTTTCCAGCTTCGAGTCGCAGGGCTGAGTACAAATCAAGCTGTTACCGTCAGCTTAAGTCGCAGAGCAGGAGAGGCATAACGGGGGGGGCTCGGATTATTCGCCTCGGGTTGCTGACGATGCCGAATTTCTCTGTTCTAACCCCGCTGCACGTTTTTCCAGTCCTCAGCTCGGCTGCCGGGGGCCGACCTCGGCGGGGCTCCTGTTCGCGTGCTGCAGCCAGGCTCTGGAGCCAGGGTTTGCTTTCTGCCTCGCCGTTCTCGCAGCCCCTGGAGCAGCAGCGTCGGTGTTCGGGGTGTGAAAACTTTCTATCGCAGCCGAGAGCAAGCTGCTGCGCTGGGCGTTCACGCTTTCTTTGGAGGGAAGAAAAAAAAAAAAACAAGGCAACAACAAAACAAAAACCCGCCTTGTGGTGCTAATTGTAAGGCCAGGCTCGGAGCAAGAGTTTCAGCTTAACAAAAGCTGACATTTCAAGTGGGTGTGAGGAAAACAGTTGGCGGGGTGACATGCAGCGTCGAAGTTTGGACTCGAGTGCGGGCAGCGAGCTCCTTTCTGCCCCTCGCGAATCGTCCCCCCAGCGCAGCGAGGAAAACGCTCTTTGCTCGGGAGATGTGAGGGACGTTCATGATGGAAAAGGTACTGGGGAATCTGCACTGTGTCGCTTTTTGGGGAAACGTGGCGTTGAAAGTAGCCGAGCGCGTGTTTTGTTGGTTTTTTTTTGCCTGCTGCAGAAGTTGAGGGAGCAGAGGGGGGAGATGGTGAGAAGCTCGTGGCCGTTACTTGTGATGGAGGAGCCGTCTGTTGAGAAGCTTGTCCCGAGCACGCAACCCGGAGGAGGATTCCTCCAAGCTCTCCTTGCCTCCCGCGGGGCACACACGGGGCACAAATCCTGCCGCCAGCAGAGCGAGGGGAACTGTGCGCCCAAATCCTTGCGCAGCCCGGGGCCGAAATCCTTCTAGTGCCTGAGTTTTGCCTCCCGGTGCCGAGGGTTTACCGTCCTTCTGGCTCTCGCCCCGGTCCCGCGAGCCCCGCCGATGTCTCCGCCGTGCTGCCCGCTGCCTCTCCGGGTGAAATTTCCGCCGAGGCTTCAGTGGAAGCGAGGACGTCTGTTAGGGAACAGAAAGCTTGGGTTGAGGATTTCTCCTGAAAAAGTTTGGAAAGAGGAGTTGATAAATGACAGCGCCGACGGGGCAGGAGGTCTGCTCCGGCTGCGTTTGGAGTTGACTTTTACGTGGCTTTGCGGCTCTGTTCCCGTGCTGCTGCAGGTTCTCAGCCCAAGTTTGAGAATCATCTGGAAGTTGAAATGAGCGCAGCTGTATTTAGAGCACAGGAGAGCAGGTGGCTGCAGCCCGTGGAAATAGGACAGGCCTTGCTTTTAAGGGAAGCTGCGCGTATGAGAACGGTCGCAGCGATACCAGTGAAAGTTTATAAAACGTGACTCCTGCCTCACTGCTGCGTCCCCTGTGCCCTGGCTTTCTGGAGGAGCAGCGTTTTAGGAAAGCGTTTCCCCGTTGCGCAGACGGCGCAGTGTGCTGTCCTGAAGCAGCCCGGGTCGTGCCAAAAACGTGCGGTCCCGTGGAGGCTTTCTCGTTGCAAAAATCCCGTTTCGAAAGCCGCTGCACCCAGCACAAAATGCCGTAGCCCCACGAGCTCAGCGCCCCATCCGCCCTGACCTCGGCCCGCCCATTGCTTCTATTTAGGAGCAAACATTTCTGTCTTAACTTCGCCTCGTGGGCTGGATCCCTCTCGTGCCCGTGATCCCGCACCTGCCTTGGCACCGGGAATAATTTGCTGCTGTCGGAGCTTCGGTGACGATCTGCCCCTTGGAGTTTCACCTTGGCGGTGCTGTGCAGGCTGCAGGTTCTGTTCCACAGCCCCTGGTTGGAGCTGAGCGACCGCGATAAAGGTGCAGGATCAGGCTCCTTGCACCGTGTTCGGGCACCCCGGGTGACCCGAGTCGGAGCGGGGGCTCCCCGGGGACTGCGGGCAGGAGGCAGCAGTGAGGAGCTTCCCTCGAGGCCCGCGCGCTTCCCGTCTGGCTCGTTTGGAGCGGAGCCACGCGAGGAGCTTATTTGGTAGGAGCTCTTCTGATAAGGCTTATTAAGTAAAGAGCAGGGCTTGGGCAGCACGGCCGTGGGGCTGCTCAAGGCGCTGAAGTCTTGCCTCTGGTTCGCATCACGAAGCTTTCGTCGGGGCAAGGCCGGCACGCGAGTCTGCGGAGGGCGCGAGGCAGGGCCACGCAGGCAACCTCTGCTTTGGAGGTAAGCGCCGTTCAACGCAGGTTTTGGGGTAGATTTTTTGGTTTGGGAGCTCCGTAAGCCTCGCGTCGAGGTTTGCTGCTTGCTTCGGCTGCTGGGACCTCGCGGTGGAGCCCTGCAGGGCAGGAGAACAGCGGCTGGGCGATTCCTCCCAGGGACTCCTGGCGGTGGGGAGCGGCGAGCTGCAGCTGGGCTTCGGGTCCTGAGCTGGCAGCGATAGCTCTGTGGCACGTTCTGCAGCGGAGGGATCCACAAAACCTCGGTTTTCTTGTGTTTTTTTTAGCTTTCAGGGGACTTGAGCCAGCTTTGAAAACATCTCAGGTGCGCGGTGCGGGCTTTTTTGGCCCGTGTGGCTGTTAAAAACCGAAAGAGCCGCACGTTAGTTCTCAACGGAGGGCCCCGCTCCGAGGTTTGCTGCCTCCTCGTCCTAATGTTAGGTGGAGGCATCCCGGCTGTGGCTGCACTGCTTTCACTCTCTGTTTTTATGGGTGTGGTGACCGAGCAAGAAATACTGTTTGAGGATCAAGCTCATTACAGCGCCGAGCCGCGTGTGACTCACGGCCTCTCGGCGTAATCTCTGCCTTGCTCCACTGGGTCCCGGTGCGCGGCGGGGGGCAGGAGCACGTCGAGACCTTGCTGAAAAAGAGCACGGAGCAGCCCGGAGGTAATGTGAGAAAACCTCGGTGCCGTCTGTAGGTGGGGAGCTCGCAGAGCGTGGAGTGTCCCGGTGCGAGGCTTCTACCGGCGTCCCGTGCATGAGAACAATAAATTATGTGAGCCTAGCAATGGATCGGGCAAATTCTGTTTCCCAAAGCCCCTGTTGTGGTCTCGTGCAGCCCCACGTAGCCCACGGCCTCACTGTTCTTCGTTCCGCTCCTCGTTAGCTAACGCTTGTTGACTCAAAGGCTCCCTGCGACCCCGCGGGCTCAAGCGCGGCGTGACGTTGGCATGCCCCAATCTTAAGGAAACAGATTTCAGCGACCAGCCCGGGAAGCACGCCCGTCCAACCCAAATTCGGCTTAAAATCAAAATACTCGCAGTGCAGAGGAGGTATTTAAATGCACTCCAAGATGAAAGTCACCTTTGGTGGCTAATAGCTTTTAAGATGTTGACTTAAAAGCTGGAATTTAAAAGTGAAAGGCGAAGTGAAGTGTCTTTGGACACAGGAGGAAGCATTTTCCTTGGGCTGAAGCCGTAAAGGTTCCTTACGTGGTTTTGGTTGCTGTGTCCTGCTGCCTCGAGTGAACGGGAAACGGACGCCCAAGCCCTGAAGGCGAACACCTCCTTCTTACTTTCATTTTATTTTAGGACCCAGACATACGTAAGGCACGTCCGAGAGCCCGGTCCCGTGCTGGTGGTCGGGTTTGGACCTTGGGAGCTGGGGCTCATGGGTTTGCCGCCGTCCGACCTCTTCCTCAGCATCAGCCTGATGGGCAGCTTGGTGAGACTGCACAGGCAAGTCGAGTTCTGACGGCTCCTAAATATCTGCAATTCGGAAGGTTTTTAGCAGCGGAGCTGAGTGTCCAGGTGTAAGTTTGTGTCCCCGTGCTTCCCTCCCTCCCGTGTTTGCACAGAGCTGATAAAGCAGCTGGCAGGTACTGGCTGGGGTGGTTCGGTGCCAAGCAGAGCCCTGGGAACAGTTTCTGGAAGCTCTCGGTGCGTCACTGTGAGGTGCCGAGGAGAATTAATCCTCTCTGGAGGTTGCGGGGATGAAACCTCTGGTCTTGGTTGGGGGGAGAAGGTTTTCTCATGCAGGAATCATCTCTGGCATGAGCTAACGCTGGTGGCTCGTTCCCTTCCGAGGCTGGTAGAGGACCATGCTTCTGAAGTATGACGGCGTGTTCAGACACGACGGCAAAACAGGGTGAAATATTTCCAGTAGCGATGAACTCAGTCATCCTTTCTGGACAGGACAATGAAAAACAGTGAATCAGGCTGAAACCATTCGCTGGCAGTTCTGTGAAACGCCTCCGAGCCCGATGGGGGATCTCGGCGTGGCGGCCTGAAGTACCCACGCGTACCAGGAGGGGTGCTGGGTGGTTTGCTAACCTTTCCTCTTCTCTTTTCCTTCCTTTTGTTGATTTAAGCAACACCCTGCGGCTTTGGCATTTTAGAAACAGCTCATGTTTTGGGGAATAATTTGGTAATAGCCTTTCAGCTTTGTTTTGAGTCTGCATTGCTGAAGCCCAGCGCAACAAGAATGGCATGAGCAAACAAGGGAACACAAGATATAATGCCAATCTTTTAAAACAAGCCAAAACCCCATTGAAACTGAATTAATACACTCCCGAATACGGTCTTCAGAGATGCGAGCGACTAATTCTGCCATACCTAAGCCCAGGCCTCTTTGGGATCTCGCCTGCGTGGAGGAACTTCGCACCGCGGCATTCGTGGCAGGCTCGGGGGAGAAGCTCAGCCCGCACCCGGCCGTGCAGGTGAAGGCCACTTGGCCCCGGTGCCAGAGGCTGCGATCTCTGCAGATCCTCCTGGAGGATCCTGCTGTGAGCACTTTCTCTCCCCGCTTTGGGCAGCGGTGATCCCCGAGCGGAGGACGGTGACGTTACGGGCGCAGCGAGCGCGTCCGCGCGGGGTGGCAGCACGGGGCGCTTAGCGCCTCGCCAGCTCCCCGCGAGCAGTTACTGCGGCAGCACTGAACGCACACCGATGTGAGCGGGTCGTAAAGTGCTTTTTATAAGCTTTGCTAGCTGAAGCCAGGGAGGCTCGTGGCAGCGGCAACTCTTCAGTCGTGCAGCTGGTGCTCAGTCACGTCAGGATCCGGCCCTGCGCATAGTTCGCTTGTTATTTGTTAGATCTGAGCATTGGGCTCTTTGGCAGGTGAACTTTTAAGACTCTGACCGGGATCCTTGCCTATGACTGCAAGGTGAATGTGCTTGCTGCTTTTTTGGGGTTTTTCCCCAAGATAATTTCTGAAATGTGGACGCTTCCCAGGCTCGTGCCCGTGCTGCGCGGCGCTGGCTGCTGCCTGCGCAACAAGCCTGAGAGTCCTTCCAGTGTCTCATAAGGGCGAGGCTTAATTAAGCTTTTTATAGCATTTTACAAGCATTAGCTAACGCAATATTGTGACATCCCTGTGGGGTAGGTGTTTTTCGCTCGTCCTAATAAAGCTGTTTCTGTCTGCGGGGGCACTTGGAGAATTGCTGGAAAGGAGACGCCTCTGAGGTGAGGGGGCTGGCAATGGCCCTTCGGTAAGTCCAGCGTCATGCCAAGCTGCTCTAAAAAAGCGTGAATTCCCAGAGGTTTGGGTTTCCTTACGTTATCGCATGCCCACGTGCAGCATCCCGTGGCAGGCGATGTTGGGAAGAGGCACTCGGAGATGTTCACATCCTCAGAAATGAGACGGTTTTGGGACAGTGGTTCCTTCCCTCCAGGTTATGGCAGCCTCCAGTGTCACCCGTCCGTCCGGGCCTGGCCTGTCGCCTGTTTGGGGGCAGAAGCTGAATATTTGGGCTCTGCCTCGGGGGATGCTGTGCTGAAGATGAGGAGCAGCAGCCCACAGATCTGCCGAAGGTGCTGCTGGTTACCTGCTAGGGGGGGTGGCTGGACTTCATGTTGAAAAGCTGCACTTTTCTGAAGAAAAAAGAGAATGGAAAGTTAGGTGAACGTGCGCCACGTGGGCTCCGTGTGAGCAGCACTGAGCTTTTAGCTGATTTCTTATCTTTATGGCCCTCAGAGAGAGATTGTGGGGTATGAAAGGAGCACGGAGGTTACGGGTGCTGGTGTTGGGGCTGAGGGAGAGGAAAGGTCAGCTCTCTGAAACACCCAGTCTGGTTTTATCTGGCTGGCGACACAGCAAATTGTGAGGAAAACTGTAACCCTGAGACCTGAAGGATACCAGTGTTCGCTTCGGACATAGGCTTTTCCTCGTCGGGAGGCGTGAGAGGCGAGCCGTGCGGCGCCCGCTCCGCTCGCGCGCATAGTTCCGAGCTGGCGTCATGGCAGCAGAGGCGGCGAACTCCAGGAATTCCTAACAGTCCAGGACATTGTGGTTTCTACAATGAGTCGGGCACGCTTTAAAGAAAATATTGACACCATTGTCAGTGGGCTGGGGCTCGGTTGTCGCGTCCTTCGTGGGAGCCCCCGGCCGAGCTGCGTGCCGCCGCCGAGGCGAGGAGGAGGTTGGCTGTCTCTTGGGCTTTTCAGACCCTTCTGCCTTGGTGGGCCTGTGCCTTTTGGTTGGTTTTCAACTTAGCTTTATCGCGTCGCTTCTTGTTTTGGGTCTGCCTGTGTTCCCCTGGGGTCTGTCGCGTTGAGGAGGGGGCTGAAGGCCACGCGTGGCAGCGAAGGAGGGCAGCAGCCAGGCCGGTCGCCGGTGCAGCCTCAAAATATTTGATAAGAGTAATTGGGATAAAAGCCTTCCGTCAAGTCAGTGCTTTACAGCTTCTGGTGGGGGGCAGCTTCTTGTAGCGGGCTGTCGTGAGGTGAATAATCCTCAGCTCTGGTGTTTCATCAAAGCGGTTTGAGGAGATGCAGGCCATGGAAGAGGAAAATGTGAAGGAAATGCAAGCAGCTTTGCTGCCTGGCAGATAGGAGCCTGCTCGTGTAGCTTTGAGAAGTGTGTTAGTGCAAAATAAAGAATGCTTTCTTATAAAATAACAAAAAAGCCTCTCAATAACTAATTCACAACTTGACTTCTTGCGTGGGCCGCGGCTCGCTGGGCAGAGGCGGCGGGGCAGGTGCGAGAGCAGTGATACGACTGCGACCTCTTATCTCTGATGCTTTAATAATCTTTAATAATCTTAATAATCCTATTAAATAATTTAATGCTTTAATAATCAGTATAAAGGGCAAGGAGACAGTAAAATTGCAGAACATCTTTGAGGGGAAGCAAGCTGGAAAGAATCAAGGAAGCTACTATGCAAAGGAAATTAGGATAGCAGCCAAGGACCCAAAGCAAAGCCCCAAAAACCCACGTTCTGTGGTGACCAAACCGTGTTACGGTCAAATTATTCCCATGGAAGGGAATTTCTGCACCTCAAGGCAGAGCTGAATGTGAGGGAAAGGGAATAAAGGCACTGCACCCATCCCTCCGCCATCCCTCCATCTCGCTGCTTCTGTTTGCATGCAGGGAGACGGCCCAGAGGCCAGCGGATTGCAGGAACGGGTAACTCCTCTCCCCTGGGAGTCTGGAAATCCAGCTGGGTGTAGACTTTGCAGCATTCCCCGCCAATACGCTGGCTGCTGGGTGAATACGGTGGCTCCCTGTGCTCCGTTCCGGGCGGTTTTACCGACGGGGTGCCAACAACAATCCGCAATTGTGAGCTTTACAGCAGTGTGTTTATTCAAACAGAAATCTTTCCGCAGATTTCAGTGCAAATGAGGCACTCTTCTTCCCCGATAATCTATTCTGGTCCTTGATGCAAGTTTTTCAGGAAGGATGTGAAACCTCGTTGATGCGAGGCCAGCCCTAGATGTAAATCCTTCCTAGGCAGAGCTGCCTCCGCGTCCCAGCTCCCACGGCGTGGTAGAGGTGGTGTCACCGATACCCCATCTGCAAAGAAATGGAGTTCCGTGAAGTTTTGAAAGCCTCAGCGAGGTAAGCGTGACAGCCACCCCGTTGCTCTTCTTCCTTAGATAAATCGTTGAACGTAAATGTGTCTACTGTTTCCCAGCGCGCTGCCAAGATACCGCAGGTACATAGCCCATGGGGCTGCGTGTAATAAGCGATGGCTTTGGGCCCGGAAAGCTGTTCACAAAGCATTTACCCCAAGGTGCCTGCCTGCCTGGCACTTGCGCTTGCTTTATCCGAGCACCAATCCTGCGCCGTTCGGGCTGCAGCGCCGTGCCGGTGCCAAAAGCGGCGAGAAAGCCTCTCGCTTCTCGCCAAAAAGCGATTTGAAGGAGATGATAGGGCCTTATCACAACAGGAGGATTGTTGGGAAGCGCTCCTGCTTGGCGTTTAAACGTGATGACTGTTTTGAAACTCCAAAGCACGTGGTTGGATTTGGAGTCGGTAACAAAGCTGGTCCCGGGCTGCGTGAGCTCCCCGAATGCCAGGAGCTGGTTGTGCTCCACGCCATCGTTTTCTCTCTCAAACCAAGGTTTTTATTGGTTTGAAGGGCTCGGAGATAGTACTCTCAACTCCTTCTCATGCCTGAAAATGCAATTAAGGAGAACACGTTGGCTTTCCATAATCTTAAATTAGCGCCTTGCGGCTCTGCAGCCCCGTGATGAAATTAAACAAGAAAAGCTTTGGAGGGTGTGCAAGGCTTGGAAATACCTCAGGGTCACGTGGAGGCTGGGGGCTGTCTGCTAGGAGGGAAATAGAAGGAATCTGGGGACAGTGGCTTCTCCCAAAGCACCATTTGTGAGTGTCTCTGGGTGTTGGGAGCTCCCCTTCCACTCCTGGCAGCCTCAGCAAGGGCAAGGAGGGGACCTCCGGGGGACAGATCCAGTCCCTTCCACGCTGCCGTCTACCTGACCCCGTCCTCGCCTTTGGCAGGGAAACGTCTCCCAAATTCCTCCCTTCCCTCCCGTGGCCAAGCAGTGTGCAGGGAATTGTTCTAATTTAAGTCTCTGCGAATTAAGGCAATTTGGTTTTGGCTCTTCACCAGTGGAAACGGGGAGATTTGGACGCCCTCCTTCTGACGGGAGCGCTGTGGATAGCAGCGGGAGACAGCGCTTGGGAAATTCAGCTGGTGCTTTGCACAAAGCCTTAAACAGCAAAAGCTTTGGATGTACAGAGCAGTGCTTCTGGTGGCTTTTTTTTTCCCTGGAATAGCTTAAAATGTAAATATTTGGAAAGTAGCATTTCGTTGCTGAGTACTGATTATGAGGTGTTTCTGGGATGGCTTAAAGAAATGAACTGTATAATATTGAAAAAAACAAACAGTATCATGGAATTTGATGGCTTTTTTTATTTAGCCATGTCGCCGCCTCCGGCTTTGAGAGCGAGCGGGGTGGCTGGCTCGAGGGATTTGCACGTGTCCGTGTGTGGCCCTTGTGGAGAAATAGATGATTGCCGAGGTGCTTTTGGGATCGCGTGCCAGGGGCGACCTGACACCCGTGGGGTCGGCAGCGACATCCGTGCGATGGGGGTGCTGTCCTGGACCTGCCTGGGCTGGAGAGGAGAGCCCGGCTTCCTGAGGAAGATTAAAGCATGAATATTCATGAGTTAATTTGCTTAATTCCTGCGTCCTGCAAGTAACGGTCGGTACTGCAGCCACCGCCACCGTGGAACCGCCTGCGTCTCGGTCCCGCGGGCGCCCGCCGTAGCACCCCGGTGTCGGTGACGTGGCGAGGAAGCTGCCGGCGGATTCTAGCCAGCGCTGGAAGCTGCCCTAATCGCATTGGAAACGCCTACGTGCGCTCACACGCGCGTACGGGGGGGATTTTGGCGTGCTTGACACCCGAAAGGCTTTAGCCTTTGCTGGACAACATCATTGTGGTCGCGGAGCTTGGGTCTCCCTGCGGAGGAGGTCGGATCCTTCCCTCCCTCCAGGCGGAGGCTCCGTGGGACTGATCCTGCCCAGCATGGGCATGAGCTGCGGCTCTGCCTGCTCCAGCCGTACCCCGAGCGATGCCGGCAGTGTGTGGAGCTGCCTGGTGTGTAAAAAGAAGCATTTACTCCTAAAAAGTGAGCACGGCGGGAGAGGCTGATCCTTCGTTTGGACCCTCGCGGTAGATCCCTGGCAGCTCCTGGCTGTGCCGGCGGAGCTTTGCGGCTGAGTTTTGGCCTCGCAGCACCGAGGTGCCGCCGTTTGTGTGTGTGAGGAGGTGGCGAAGCGGCCACGAGTTGGGGGCTGCGGGCCGTAGGCTGCTTTTGGTGCTCGGTGAGGATCCCATTCGGCGAGGGACCGGGGATCCCATTCAGGGAGGAACACGGGGTTTGAGGATTGCCTTTGGATGATGACAGCCCCAAGATTGCTCCGGTGATAAATGACATCAAGAAGCTTTTCTGCAGTTAATGAGTGTACAATTAGAGAATGTGGAAGATAGCAAGCGGCATTTAAGCAACAAAGCAAGGAAATTCCAGATTAAATCACGCTCGCTTGCTGTGCCTGGGTTTGGGAGTTGGTGCCGTTAGGGACTTTGGCCCATCTTTAGGAATAATCCTGACACGCGATGATTTTGAGGCGCCAGCAGAGAAAACGGGTTTGCTCATCTGCGCAATATTGAAATTTCCTCTCCTGCTCTCAGGATGGCAACGCCGCTGTCAGCCAGCCTTACGTGGTTTTTCCCTTCTTATTCACGTGCCAAATTTCAGTTTAGGAGGAGTTTTTTCCAGCGGGTTATGTTCCTTGACAGTCCATTTTTCTTTTTTTTTTTCCGCGATAACCCTTGTACTGCACAATCCCACCGAGTGTTAGCCCGGTCCTGGCCTCGGCCGAGCGTGCTGCTCTCCGTCTGTGCCGCGAGGAATGCAGTAAATCAGGATCTCAACGCGGCACGGCACACACCTACGTGTGGCTTTCTGAATCTTAGGACCTGCTAGAACGGAAGGTTTACAGCGTGCACCTTCGCGCTGGCTGGTTTTGTTCCCTCCTGGGAAGGAGATCGGCTCACGGAAGGATTTCTGGGGCGCTGCCTTTGGAAACCTTTTGGCGGAGACTTTGGTGACTTCTGGGGGCAGCAGGGTCTTGCAGCCGGGGCTGCCCACTGCCTCGCGTTTCCCCCATCACGTCCTTGCTGCCTTTGCCAGGTGGATCTGATGGGCTTTCGAAGCTGCGAAAGGCGAAGGAAGCTTTAGGAAACAGCCCCGCAGGTCCACGGCACCGGGGCCGGTTAAAATCAAGCGCAGGCCGAGATGTTTCCCCTTCCTGGAGAGCTGGGCTGGAGCGTTCCTGTTCCTCTGAAAGAAGAGGAGGTTGCCTTTTGTGCCTGAAAGGCTTCTTGGTTTTATTTTCCGTAGGCGACATCTGCTAATTGCGGCGCTTTGTTCGCGCCGTTGCGCAGCGCAGGGCTGCCTGCCCCTGGAGGGGTCGGGAGGTGTGGGCAGAGGCGAGAACCTCGCTGCTCCCAGACAACCTCATTCCTTCTCCTGGGTGTTCTTACGAAGAGGGGCTCCCCCGAGTTGCTTGGAAATGAGAATTTTTCCTCCCTAAAGCTGCCGAGCCTTCGGTGCGCCTGCATCCGCGGCATCGCTCCAGCTCTGCCGTCCGGAGGGCAAAGCCCGGGGTGGCCAGGCAGCGGTCCTGCAGCACGGTTATTTGGGGTTATCTGGGGGGTGGGAGCCGTTCCCCCCTCTGGGGAGACGGGGGCACCTGCCATCGGATAGTTTGCAGCCAGCTCCGAGGCTGCTTCCCCGGGTTAATTATTTGATGCCCTGTAACGCGAGCCGCACGCCGTGTTGCTCTCTCGTTCCTAGATTGAGGCCGAGGTGCTGATCCGGGCGCCGCCGACCCCAGCTGCCGGGAGGAATCCATGAGCACACGGCCTTGGATATGGACATCGTCCTGTCGGATTTTGTTCGCTCGACGGGGGCAGAGCCGGGACTGGCCAGAGACCTGCTGGAAGGTAAATAAAGCCGGGAATAAAAGCAGGGAGGAGGCTGCTGGGGGCGACGGGGCTCGCAAGAGGGGCAGGGAGGCTACGGGAGGGACCCGCGGGGCTGCAGGTGTCGAAGCGGCGCCGTCAGCAGCGTGGCTGGTGAAATTCTGCCCCGGTTTCTTGTTACGTGTCCAGCGGCTAATGGATTTCAAATATTTGGAAGGAGAACGTGTCAAAGAGAGCTGCGATATCCCTTCGCTCATCCTCTCTCTTCGCTGCCAGCAGCGGTCCAGAGCGGTGGCAACACCTGGGGGTTTCTCCCGTGCCTTCCGCAGGATTGAAGGCACAGCGCTAGGTGAAGGCTGCCTGTACCTTCCGAGCAGCAGAGGAGTAATTATATAGGCAAAACCGTGCTTTTACTGGTAGATCTTGTTCTGCTTGTGAAGGTGGTTTGATTATGCCCGTATAAATTGCTGTTTTGTTGGTATCTCTCCGTCCGCCCTGCGAGCGGCGTGCTGCCGAGCCGCTGACCTCTCCTGGCAGCGTCCCTTCGTAGCCCAGCGTACGTGGAGCCACGTCCAGCACCCATCACGGGACACTCCCAACAAACCTCCAGTCCTGTTTGGTAGGCATGAAGATGCTGAGGAATCGCAGACAAGTCTCAAAAATCCGTCATCATCATCATCACCTGCGCTCAGTCCGTTCGCTTTTAAGCAGGCAAGGCAGCCCTCGGGAGGCTCAGCACCCCGCGCTGAGCGCTCCAGCGCTCTGCCTACCTAAAGAGCCCGTGTGCTTGCCCTAAAACACAGCGTGTTGTCAACGCTCCTTCCCCCAACCTGCATGAGATCGAGAACTTGCCCGTTAGTGGTCGTGCTGAGCCTGGAGGCTGGGGGTGATCTGTTTGTTCACTTGTAGCTGCAGGAAGGGGGAGAGGAGAGAGGCTGCCAGGTCCGAATTTTGGGACTGGGAGCTTTCTGGCAAGCGTTGCCTTTGGGTTCGTGCTGACAAAAGGCTGGTGAGTAAATATTGGCCTGTGCCGTAATGCTGGAGGACAGCAAAGTTGCATGTGGAGCAGAGAGGGCTATGCTTGGCAGTTAATTAACCAATACGCAATTGTGTAACACAAGACCACGCTTGCTGTGATACCTCAGCTATAGAACCATCCTCTCCTCTGCGGAACGAAGGTGAGCGTGCGAGTTTGACTTTGCTGCAGAGGCCCACGCACCCAAACTGCTGCAGGTTGCTGATGGGGAACAAACATCCCCAAAACGAGGTCCAAAAACAGGGGAGTTTCTGCCTCCCATCCCTTCTCTTGCATAGCTCGAGCTCAGGGCTTGCTCCTGAAGGATCCACACCACCCCTCTGCTTGCTGCCGCTCGGTGCCGTGACGGCGAGGCAATCAAAGCCCTAAAATCTTTGCTCTAATCCCTGTTTTTGGGAGGTTTGCTCCAGCTCCCTGGCCGGAGCGCTGCTCCTGGCACGGGCCAGCAGGCGGAGGGTGCCGTTCCTCGCCGTGCTGGGTGCAGGACTTTGCCCGCTCAGCGTGCGGCTGCATCGCCGCAGCGGAAGTCTGGCAAGTTGTGGCTTTTGTGGCGTGTTTACGCTCTGGTTTCTGGTTTTAGGTTTCTTTGTTTCACATCAGGATTTCTAATGGTATCTTTCAGAATTAACATTTTCGCTTGCGATAGAAAAAGTTAAAGCAGATATCCCTCCAAATTTTCTCTCTCCCGTGCTGGCACACTGGCTGATTTATTTTGACAGCAGTTGTTTTACCTCATTTTCACGACGTGCTGCTGAGCGCTGCTGTTTTTGCTGTAGTCTCTGTGGAACTGACAACTCCACGTGTGGAAATGAGGCGAGACAGATTTGTCTTGTCTTTTTTTTTTGGTGTGTCTTAGCAAGGTTGTAGTGTGCAGTCAAAGGAGCTGTATGAAGCGAACTCGTCAGACGTGAAGTTTGAGGGCGAATTGAGGAATTGGTGAGCTGTGCTTTTCTGCCCGTGCCCGGAGTTCTGTGCCCGTTTCGAGCAAAGCCACTGTGGGGCTCGTGCCGTGCTCCTTGCTCAGCGCCAGGTCTCGGCGTCTGCTCCGTCGTTCGGATCTCGGGCTCTGTTGGATCCCAGCGCCTCGACGGCAACGCGCTCCAGCGTCCTCGTGCACGCAGAGCTGAAGAGCTGGGGGAAAAGGGACACGTTATCGGACAACGCTGTTTGGATTCTGCTCCGAAATTTGTCCCACGTTCTGCCAGCGTCACGAGGAAAATGGGCTCCGGGTCTCTGTCTGGTTGAACCCTGGCCCCGCGTGTCCCCGGAGGATTTCCCCCTGCCTGCTTTTGCTTGGTGCAAGAGCTGCTCCTGGGCCTGCCTCCTCCTGCTGCCTATGTCTTGAAGCAGGCGACGATGTGACGGCACCTTCAGTTTCAATCCGATGGCTCGTTCTCGTTCCTTGATGCTGATTCTTTGGTTCGTTTAAATAATAAAATAAAAAGGCTCAAAAGGCGAACCTTAAAATCACTTTCTATTCGGAGACAGTGCCTAAATGTTGCGAATTACATCTCTCAAAAGGATTGAAATACTTGAAAAATGTATTTCCTTTTGGGAATTAGGCATAACGATTTCTTTTTATTGTCTGTGAGCTATCATATAAACCAACTGACAGTTTATATCTCTCTTCTGTAGTGGAGTTACTATATATAAAGCTGGCTTGCTTTCTACGCTGTCTGCTAACTTGCAAATTTAAGAGCTTAGATTAACAGTGTTCATAAAAATCACAATTTTTGCAAATGTAAGCCATATGGTAGACTCTTTTTTTGCTATATATTCTTGCTTTCGGAAGGCAGTGGCTTCTAAAAGGTCAATTTATTACATACTGAGAGGCTCGAGTGTAGTAACATGTATTCTTTCAGCCCGCTGGGTAGTGTTAGCAGGAAGTGGAACTGCTTTCAGGATTCACCCGACTCCACTAAGTTCAAGCTGAGTAAGTTTTACTGAATAATTCATCTGGCTAGTAATGGCTTGAGCCTGCTGAGAAGTGTTGCAGCTACTGCCCAGCCTGGCTGGCACCTTGCTTGCTCTTCTGTTTTGGGTGTCAGATGGAAGAGAGGTGGGTGGCTGCCTCCTAAAAACCCCGGACAGGCGCTGGAGGACTTAGGAACCCTCAGCTGCTGAAGTCATGCTTGCTCGAGCCATTATCCTGCAATAACGTGGGGGAACAGAGAGCTGTCAGCTGCTCAACTTGGTCAGCAAAGGAGTGGTGTCGGCATCACGGTGGATTATCTTCACTGCAGCTTACGAAACAGCGCTCGGCGTGACCTGGGGCAGGGGGCTGCTCGGCTGGCGGCGGCGGACATAGCGCAGCCCGACCTTCCGTGTTATGGTGGCCCTGCCCTTCGTTTCCCAGCCAGAAGGCTAATTCTGGCAAAACCCGGGGGTCTTCGGAGCTCTGGGGAGGTTTTGTGGACGTCCAGCCCTGGGAGCAGTAGCTCCCTCTGAGCTCGGTGCGCTCGAGGCACGCGTCGGCCACCCCCCGTGGCACCGGTGGCAGCACACCCAACGTCTTCTGGGCACTTCACGTTGAGTTATATTTCCTTCAGAAACCCAGATCCTGGGTAGGAATACAGCTTCAAATCCAACGGGTAGACAAAGGGCTATTAGCTTTTAGTGTGGATGGTTAGGAGCTGACTTGATTTCTCCCTCGTGATGGTGATCGCTGTCGATGCCTCCCAATCCAGGTAAAAACTGGGACCTGAGCGCAGCCCTGAGCGACTTCGAACAGTTACGGCAGGTGCACGCGGGGAACTTGCCGCCCTCCTTCAACGAAGGACGCAGCTACAAACCCCCAGAGAAGGAGGCAGCCCGTGCGGGGCGACCGCCGCTGCAGCGGCAGGATGACATCGTGCAAGGTAAGCGTCTCGCTGCCCCGTAGCCGAGTCCCAAAGCTGGTAGGGAGCGGTTCGGTCTTCTGGTGGCTGAAACATTTGTCAGAGCAATTCAGCTTCTGGCAACCAAAAAATGCTAGCTGAAGGCAGCGATTTTAAGCATAGCCTCTGTGAAGTTTGCTGCTTCTGCACCGTTCAGGTGGGTTTTTCATCTTCCTTTTCCTCTCAGAAAAACGTCTGTCTCGAGGCATTTCCCACGCCAGCTCTACCATCGTCTCTCTGGCCCGTTCCCACGTCTCCAGCAACGGCAGCAGCGAGCACCTGCTGGAGATGCCCATTTCCACCTTCCAGTTGCCTGACCTCACGGTGTACACCGAGGAGTTCCGCAGCTTCATCGAGCGAGACCTCATCGAGCAGTCGATGCTGGTGGCGCTGGAGCAGGCTGGTGAGCATTTACACCCCAAATTATTATTATTTTTTTATGCTAATTCAACCGGCGGTGGCAGTTTGCAGCAGTACCGTGCTGGCACACAAGCCTTAGGCAGTGGAGAACCGAGCAAGGGCACGTATCTGTGCTAGGTATTATTTCATCCCTTTTTATAGCGTGGTGCAAGAGTTGAGCAAGAGCCTGCTTCGCTTCGCCTGCAGACACCAAATGTAAATTGTGTGCGCGTGTCGTCATCGCTCATGCAGCTGAATGGTAATGCTCGGAAAGAAAAAAAAAGGCTGCATTATCTCACCACCTAAGCTTCCCCGTGCCCTGCGCTATCCCAGCAGCCTTACTGTGAGAAGCGAGGGGGGAAGAAATCATTGCATAACACCAGCAGCAGCTAATCATCACGGACAAATATCAGCAGTGATTACAGACGTTTTAGATCAATGATGCATTTTATACGCTTGCTGCTTCAGCGCAGGGAAACTCGTCGGCTGGCTTCGTGTGTGCCAGGAGAGGAACCACGTCGGGGGCGCGGACGGGTTTGTTTTCCACCACGCTGGTTTCCTCCTGAATAGTTGCTAGGTGATCAGTAAATAAGATTGAGCTGGTGAATGAACGGGACCTCCGTGCCGGCGGGGAACAACCTAATCCGTGGTATCAGGACAGCGTGCAGCTGGGACAGGGTGGGGAAAGAGGCAAACCAGGAGAAATGTGGGGAGCCCTTGCACCTCTCCTTTATTTCTGTCAGCAGTCCGCGTACCTAGAAAACTGTTCCTTCAAAGAGAACGTGTGTTCTTCACGTCAAATTTTAGACCCATCCCGCTCGAGTGCTCCTGTAATAAATATTCTCATGTTTTGGGAATGAACACTTGATCCAAGCGATCTCGTTACAGCGGCGTTGCTCTTGGTGGACTGTCAAGCTGTCGTGTCTAATGCAAATTCAAATGCACTTATCTGCATCTCTGCATCGAAGCAGGGCCCCGGCTGGGCATTGGATTGCCGCGTTTCAGGACAAACTCTGGCCCAGAGAACTCCGGTGCTTTCAGGTGGTTAGGATCTAGTTTTCAGCATAGATCTCTCGAGCTGTAATTCACACGAATCCCTTTTGTGAACACAAAACACGTTGGAGGCACGGCTGTGACCCCGGAGGAGGAGGCGCGAGCTGTCAGCAGGGCAGGCAAGAGATTCCTGTGGCTTCAGAGGGAGCTGGATCAGGCCTCTTGGCTGTGCTTTTTCATACGAGTGCTGGTGACACTTCCCAGTGTTAATGTTTAGTAATTGATTTTTTAGAAAGCGCCATCTGAAGGCAAAGCGTGCCTGCATTATGGATGTGGGTTCGTTATAAGTGAATGCTTATCTTTAATAAAGGGCTGCACTGCATACATGAACTCTTCCAAGCTCAATTTGAAGTAGGGTTTTGAGCGCGGTGCTGTGATCTGCACCGATACCCTTTATTAATTTAGCATGTGCTGTCCTTGGGGGATTAAGCAAATATTTTATAGACCAATAAATGTGAAGATAACTCTTCGTGTTCTATCCAGAGCTCCCTTTACGCCAGTGTGGCAGAGCAATCAAGCTCTAAAGTGGCTGTAAATCGTAACGCCGTCCTCTGGGGAAGCTGTTAACGTGCTCGGCATTCTACAAAAAGGTCTTGGTGGAGCTGAAAATTTGGCCCTCGCTTCAACCTCAGTGCTTTTTGTTCGAGCCCTGCATGGTTTAAGCCTTGCCCCGTGTTCTGCAGGCGCGGTGTTTTTCTCGCCGCACACCCGGGGAAGCAGCAGGCAGCGCCTTGCCCTGCGCTGTTCAAAAGTCGGGAAGAGTTGGAAGAAACCCCAGGCTGGGTTGCTGAGCCTTTGCTCCAAGGTCAGGCTTTCTCCCTGGGGTCAGGGAAGCAAGGCCAAGCGCTTCTCCAAAAGTCCCCCAGCGCATTGGCAAGAAGATTTCTGCTTCGCTGTCCAGGCTGGTGCTGCAGTAAACATCTGTAGGTGGACTATTAAAAACTGCTGAGTTAAGAGCACGGCACCTCTCCTCCCTCCGTGCTTGCCTCACTGCCGGAGCGGTGGCAGAGGACCGGCGAGAGCAGGTTCCTCGTTCCTGGAATGCAAATCTCCTGCGTCTCAGAGCGAGCCATCAAAGCCACCGGCGCACGTCCGTCCCTTGGGAATGCATCACCCGGCTCCCGAGAAGCTTTTCAGCTGGGTCTAGCCCGTGCGTGGTCAGAGGCACGTGTGTGCACGTCCCCCCCTCTGTCTTACGTGCTAGCGGCCGACTTGCAAAGCTCCTGCAAATATTTTAGCCTGTCAGTCACTGGCCAGCCTGGCTTCCCCGACAGGAGAGGCGAGCTCACGGCTGGGGCCGCCTTGCTCCGAAGAGCAGCTGAAGTTCTCTTCCTTCGGCAGAGCGGCAGCACAGCTGGTCGTAACACACCGCAAGCCTTCGCTTCTCATCCCTCCTGACCCGTGGAAGAGGCTCAGGGTTCAGGGAGAAAGTAGCTACGGATGTGTCCATGCATTAGGACCAGCTCTTGTTGCTGCCAGGTCCCGAAACAAAGGGTTTTTTCCTGCAGGTGTTGTTTAAAGGAAAATTCAGATCAATTGGAAGAGGGAGGCTACGGGTGTATTATCGAACTTTAGAAGCGATAAACCAGCTAGCCGCTTCCAGCTGCTCTTCTCCTATTTTTTTTTAATCAATAACCTAGTCCCAGGTTGTGGCCCCGCTCCTTCATCTCCAGCTTCAGCAAGGGAAGAAAAATCTTTGGCAGCAGCCACCCAAGCGCTGTGGCGCTGGACCCGTCGCGTCAGCCCGGGGAGCCGGAGGACAGCTCATCCCCGGGAACGCTGCCTCCGTCACGCAGGGAGCACGGCCGTGTCAGCACGGCTCCGGAGTCCCTGGGTAGCCCCAGGGAAGCCATTTGGTTTCTCTGTGAGTCAGGGCTCGGCGCTGGGCTAGGAGGAGCGTCGTGTCTGCTCCTTCCTCTTGGCGTGACCCTTTTCCACGGTTCCTGTTAGAAGCACGTGCGGCATTCCACGAAACAGCGTTTGTGCGCGGGTTCCTGATCCCTGCTGGAACAAAGAAATGTTCTCACCGTGCCACGAAACGTCCCGAAATACCCCCAAACCAGCTGTGTGGCAGGGCTGGATCCTGTGGGAGCGGTGGTCCTGGTGTCCCCTGCAGAGGGGAGCCCCTGCTACTGGCTTCAGATGCACAGAAAAGCTGTCGCTGACCTCCCGGGCTTCAATTCTGGAGCTGTGTCAGCTCTCGGCAGGGCTTTTCTGCCAGCCACCGGGGACAGCGGGGTGACAGCCTGGAGCTGAAAGGCAAAAGGGCAAGCGAGAGGCAGCCGGGAGCTCGGGACGCTGCTGCGAGCGAGCTGTAAGCCAGCACCAGCAAACTTCTTGGCGCTCGTGTCGGTTTGTCCTGCTCCTTGCAGCAGCATTTCTTGTGCTGCCGCGGAAGCGCTGATGGCAGGAAGATCCATTGTGCTCCTGAAAGCTATTGTTTTCCCTTCTGCCCGCGCGCAGAGCTTCCCGGACCCGCTGCTAATAGCTGCGTGCAGAGAAATAGGTTGTTTTAAACACTTGTAGGGGGCCTCTTGGCCCTTTTACCGCCTCGACGCAAGCGAAACGCCCGGGGAGCGGAGACGCCCCCGAGCTCCGCGGTCGAGTCCGGAAAAAGAGCAGCAAAAATCCTCCTGGAAGAAAACGTGCAGGGGATAAAAAAGCTCAGTGCTCAGTGCGGTAGCCCCGCGTTCTGTTTAGCTTTTGGGAGACGCTGCTTTCGCTTCTCGCTCTGCTCTCCTGGCGCCGCGCCACTTGGCGCGGGTTTGCGCCTTCGCCGTGCCAGGAGCTGTGCCGAGCGAGACCAGCGCGCTTCTCCGAGCGGAGCTATTGTCCCGAGGCTGTGCACGGAACCCTCCTCAGCTCCAGCGGGTTCCTTGCCTGACGCTGAGACGAGAAATTAGCAGCATCACGCCGCAGTTAGCCCCGCGTGCTGTGTTTTCCTGCGTTTATCTCCCGGTGGCGTTCGAAAGCAGCCTTCTGAAGGCCGCGCCCCTGCTTCTGCTGCACAATTTCAAGAAATCCTGTGCTCCCGTGAGAGCCGGGGTGGCTGCCAGGGGCCGTGCTCAGGAACAGGAATATTTGTTAGAAATGTACGGCCGGGCGAGGCGCAGCCTAGCTGGAGTTGTGAGCCTGAGGTGGTAATTTCGCACAGTTCTGTTTCCTGGATAAATGTTTAACTTCTAGCGTTGAGTTTAACTGCAGAGGGTTTGTTAATTTTTCCGAGCTGCTATTTTTAGACGGGCTGAAAACCTTCTCTCTTGACTCGTAGTAATTCACGTGCCTGATATTACCCAAAAGCTGCTATTTTTAAACCCGGTAAAGCGCCGTCAGTTTGCATTTTTGTTGGTAAAGCCGCTTAGCTGCTTGGCTCAGCAAAAGCTCTTGACGATCGTACCCAACCTAGCCAGCGGGGAAAAAACGACCGATGCGAGATGCTTTACATAGGAGGGCTCTGGTTGCTAAAAGCAACTCCAAGCAGTCTCGTTATTAGCTGGAGAAACTGGAAAAGTTGTTGGGCGCCATCTGGGACCGGCGTCCTGGAGGTGTTCTCAGCAGGATGGGTTTTTTTTGGGGTGGGGGGGAACTGGATAGAAAGAGAATGCTGCTCTGGGTTAAAGCCCTGGCTGGACTTGCTCCTGTTTTCAGCTTTATCTCTAATTTGTGTGACTTTGAGTAAGGATTTTGTGTTTCCTGCCTGTCCTTGCAGCCCGGCCATCTCCCCAAGTCCCCACACTCTGCCCTTTTTGTTGCATCGCCTTGGCTCCTTTCTTCCAGCCTCAGACCGGGCACGCAGCTCGCATCCGTGGGTGTCCCCACCGCAAACCAAGCAGGCTGCACTCCTCATCTTTCTTTTTTTTTCCTCTTTCGTTTTGAGCAGATGAACCCAGCGGTCCCGCGGCGCGTAACGGGCCCCGTTTTCACCCTCTCTGATGTTTCCCCAGGTCGCCTGAACTGGTGGGCGAACGTGGACCCCAGCTGCCAGCGGCTGCTCCCCCTGGCCACCACGGGTGACGGGAACTGCCTGCTGCACGCCGCCTCCCTGGGTAAGAGCCTCGTAGAGTGTGGGACAGGAGAAATAGCAAAGTGGTTCCCTTCGGCCCTGGTAAGGAGCTCCGTGCGGGGAGATGCGCGGCCGCAGCCTCCCTTCTCCTCATCAGCCACTTTGTGCCATCGGACCGGGGAAGCTGACGCTGCTGGGGGAGGCGTGGGGAGAGCCCAGGACCCCGGGCTGCCTCGGGGACAGGCTCTGCCCGTTGTAGGACCGAGCATTTCTCGTCTGCCCCGCGGGGAGCCGTGGGCCCGCTGCTCGTCCCGGGTGAGCCTCAGCAGGTGCCCGACTGCTGGGGCTCGGCGGGAGAGGCTGAGCTGAAGGCGACGGGCTGCCAAACGCCTCTGTACTCCCAAAATTATTATTTCGGGGTTCAGCTTTTCCTTTGGCAAGTTTCCCCGTGGAAATGGGAGATACCAGAGGGCCTGTTCGCACTGTGGGGCGGCCTCGCAGAGCAGGGCACTTTCCAGGGCCTGGGTTTGTCTGCTGTGACTTCACCTTGTCAAACGTGACGTTTTTGGAGGTTTCTAGACTTCTAAATCAGCTGGGTCAGGCATTTCCTTCATGTGGCCGGCTCTGTTCAGACACAGCGAAACCACAGCCTTGTTTTACCTGGTCTAAACTTTCCCTCAACGGATCAGCCTGGCAGAAAGCACCGTGTGATTTTTGCGAGCAAATATTTTGCTTCATCGGGGAGATTCCTTAGAGCTGAAGGCGGCAGCTGCTGCTTTTAGCTGTGTAGAAGCTCGCTGCGGGTGGGAAAGGCAGGCTTTGGACAGGGGGCTGGGGGCTGTTGAATTTTTTGCTCAGTTTGGCCCTGCTCGCCTCGCGTTTCTCAGCCCTTGTTTCCCAATTTACCCACTTCCCCTGGTTTTGTGGCAGGTTGTAGGAGTTCAGATAGCAGAAGGTGGAGAAATGCCAGCTCTCACTAATCCTCTGCTGCTTTTTCCCCCTCCCCTCTGTGCAGGTATGTGGGGTTTCCACGATAGAGATCTCATGCTTCGCAAATCCCTTTATACCTTAATGGATAAAGGTGTGGAAAGGGAAGCCCTGAAGCGGAGGTGGCGCTGGCAGCAAACGCAGCAGAACAAGGAGGTAGGAACCAGACTGAACGCGGCCCTCTGAGCAGAGGGGAAAATCCTGATAAAACATCCCGTAGGTCTGGGAGGGAAAAAAAAAAAAAAAAAAGGTCTTGAATTTTGGGCAAGTCTGTGGCTTGCAGTACTCAGCTACGCCACGATGAGAAATATCCTCCCCTCTAAACTATGGCTGTGAAGCTTTGGCGAAATGCTCCTTATTACAAGGGAGGAGAATTCCTTTATTGGCGCTGTGTTACAGAATCACAGAATCACAGAATTTCTAGGTTGGAAGAGACCTCAAGATCATCGAGTCCAACCTCTGACCTAACACTAACAGTCCCCACTAAACCATATCCCTAAGCTCTACATCTAAACGTCTTTTAAAGACCTCCAGGGATGGTGACTCCACCACTTCCCTGGGCAGCCCGTTCCAATGTCTAACAACCCTTTCGGTAAAGAAGTTCTTCCTAAGATCCAACCTAAAGCTCCCCTGGCGCAACTTAAGCCCATTCCCCCTCGTCCTGTCACCAGGCACGTGGGAGAACAGACCAACCCCCACCTCGCTACAGCCTCCTTTGAGGTACCTGTAGAGAGCGATAAGGTCACCCCTGAGCCTCCTTTTCTCCAGGCTGAACAATCCCAGCTCCCTCAGCCGCTCCTCGTAGGATTTGTTCTCCAGGCCCCTCACCAGCTTCGTCGCCCTTCTCTGGACTCGCTCAAGCACCTCGATGTCCTTCTTGTAGCGAGGGGCCCAAAACTGAACACAGTACTCGAGGTGCGGCCTCACCAGAGCCGAGTACAGGGGGACGATCACCTCCCTAGCCCTGCTGGTCACACTGTTTCTTACACAGGCCAGGATGCCGTTGGCCTTCTTGGCCACCTGAGCACACTGCTGGCTCATCTTCAGCCGACTATCAACCATCACTCCCAGGTCCTTCTCTGCCTGGCACGTCCACTGCCGATGGAAAAGAGCTGTCGTAGGTGTCTCCTGCGATAAGATCACAAAGATGCGCCTCCGTCGAGGCGAGGAGCAGCCTCCCCCACTACAAAAGGAAACGGCGAGCCTGCCACATGAAAGGCTCCTAAAGCTGCGATGTGCTCCCCCCGAAAGCAGGGACATGGCTTTGTCAAGGCGGAAAGTTACCAGATGTCCTCGAATCGCGCGGTGGTGTTGTGAGCAGAGTACACTTTTGTTTCCACCTGACACTGAAGGATGTTGTTTACTTTCCGACTTCCTTTTTATTTTTGGAAGGGCACGGAGATTAGCATCTTGACAGGCTGAAAAAAAAAGATCTATTTCCCTGTTTGAAACAAAGCCGTTGATAAATAATTGGAGGTTTGACTGCTATTAAAAGCTTTTGTGCATCCCCATGAACTGCGTGCTCGGGGCAATCTCCAGCACTAGCCATCAGCAAAGCACTGTGACCTGTAGAGCTTAAAGGAAGAGAAAATACTCGGCGTGCAGACTCGGTTGTGTCGTTCCCTTGTAATAACCCTCGGCAGAAGCTTCTCGGAGGCAGGCGGGTGTAGGTGGTGCCTGCAGTCAGGTGCAACAGTCCAGCTTCAGCCGGTGCGGCAGGTACTGTGTAAGGGGTTGGCTGGGAGTTGGGGATTAGGAGCTCTGCCTTTCCAAATAAGCCTGGAAAGAGGCAGCCCGGGGTGATGGAAGTCGCTCCAAGTTGCCTAACCCACTCTGGGTCCAACGCTCTCCTCCCTCGCTTTGCTTTACGCTCGGATCGATGATGAAAGAAGTCCCGTTGGAGGCTTAACCAGGAGCAGGGAAACTTAATTAATGCTTTAAACAAGCAGGGAGCTGGCTGGGCTGTCAGCTACTTCAGGTTCATGGCTTGAAGGTTTTCTTGGCAGCTTCGAGGACTGAGGATGTTGTGTTTGGATGCTGGAGCTCCGATCGCTGAGCCCGGGAACAGAGGAGGAGGGCAGGGCTGCCTGCCCTTCCTCGTGTCTCAGCAGCTTGCCTCCTGGCCTTAACATGGCAGGCTTGAGAGTAGCTTTGTGCTTTGTGTTTTGAGGTATTTCTCCCCTCACTTGGGATTAATAAGGCTTAACGAGCCTTTTAGCTCCTTTGGACCGTGTTGGAAAGCTTCTCCATCGAGGAGAAGAGGGGCAATTCCTGAAGCTAACACTTGCTGCTGACCTTTGGGAGTGGAACGGTTGTGCTGGAGGCAGGGTGCTGTGTTCACGGGCTGCCATGAAGACAACGATGTCTACAGAGCACTGCAGCTTTTCGAGGAAAGGGCCGTGCTTTGCGGGGGTTTTCCTTGGGCTGTTTTTGGGCTGGGTGTCTCACAGCTCACGTGGTGCGACTGCAGGGTCGATGTTTGGTGATCGTAACGTGCGTGCTCAGGAAATGTGAGTAAAACGTCGGTTTGAGTGCGTGGACAGACAAGAAAGGACTGAAGGGGTAAACAGTTCAGCGTGACTGCGGTTCATAAAAGAATCTGCAGCGACAGAAAAAATCCATCCCACTCTTACAATTAGCCATCGGGTCCTGCCTGTGCTGTGTGCCTTGTGCCTCTTTGGAGAGCTAAAAAAGTATCAAGTGTGTCAAAATAGCTCAGCGAGCCTTGTATTGGATCCTTCTGGGCGTTACGGTGTCCTTTTGTTTTTGTAGTTCAGTAAGGAAGGAGAATAACTTCTAAAGGCAAACTTGAGCAGGTCCCATCCCCATCCATCCCCCTGTCCCTTGTCTGCAGGTTATGTCAGCGGTAATAGTGGAAGGGTTAGAGTGAGAGTAAAGCTTTCCTCTCGTTCTGCGGGTTGAAGTGTTTACTTCCACCCCACAAGGATGAAAACTCTTTGTTTGAAGCAAGATTATCTCCCTGCTGGCTTGAAAGCGCTGACTTGGAAATGTGTGCCTTTTTCACAAAATATTAGGGACTGGGAGGGGCCCTGAAAGATCCCCCAGCCCAGTCCCCCACTCCATCCCCTCATCCAGGTCATCGATGAAAATATTGAACAGCGCTGGTCCCACTGCCGACCCCTGAGGGACTCCACTAGATGCAGGCCTCCAGCTCGACTCCATCCCATTGACCACAACCCTCTGGCTTCTTCCCTTCAGCCAGTTCACAGCCCACCTCCCGCCCCCCGATGGTCCAGACACTTCCTCAGTTTAGCATTTTTTTTTTTGCGTAAAGTATTGATTATTTTTGCGTAAATCCCTAGAGAGATGTTGTGGCTGCGTGTACAAAGCGTTGCTACAGAAATTGGGAAAGAAACCTGACGTTGAGGACTCTGTTCTGTCGTCCCTTTCCCAGTCTGGTCTCGTTTACACCGAAGAGGAGTGGCAGAAGGAATGGAACGAGCTGATCAAGTTGGCCTCCAGCGAGCCTCGCGTGCACTACGGCACCAACGGAGGCAACTGCGGGGGGTACGTGGAGCACGCGAGCGCACGAAGTGGCTGGGAGGCTTTCCAGCCTTCTGGCTGGGATGTCCAGGGCTTAAGTGGCCACGATTAACATGGGAAAGGGGGGAAAAAAAAGGAAATATCTTCCTTAAATGTACAGCTTGGAATAATTTTCCCGAGGGCAGGTCCAAGCTGGGAACAGCAGAGGGGTTTGCTGCTTTGGTCGCGCTTGTATGGGAGGGTTTTAAGGGGAGGGTTGAAGGATTGTGAAAAACAATGAAAACATCCATTAGAATGTTATGGAAAGCCATCTCTGTAAATGCTGCCTGACCCCTTTTGTGGGGCAACAGCTCTTTTCCAGAATTGAACAAAAATCTAATCTCTTCTCACGTTTCATCATGTTGTTGGCTCCAAAATGAAAGTGATAAACAAAAGCTGAGAATTTCTGCAGCATTCTCTCTCCCTCCGTGTTTCAAGGGCACTTTATCTCTGCAGCCATCCCAAACAAACACAACTTTTGAGGCTTTTTAGATAAGAGACTCCAAAAAGTGCCAAGTAGCAATGTGGTAGTTCCTGGAAACAAACCCTTGCCTTAGAACAGGAGGGTTTTTTTGGATCTGTCTCTGTGTCCAAAATATGAAATTAGAGAAAAGATGAAACTTAATGCCATTAACATGATCTACGTCCGTGCTGTTGCCTGTAAAGAACTCTTCCTGCCTTTAAAAGCGATGATTAAGCGCACAGAGGATGAAAACTGATTTAGTTCTTGTTTCCCAGCGTTGAAAGCTCTGAGGAACCTGTGTACGAGAGCCTGGAGGAGTTTCATGTCTTTGTCCTGGCCCACGTGCTGAAGAGACCCATAGTAGTGGTGGCAGACACGATGCTGCGGGACTCGGGGGGAGAAGGTAAGAGTTGCGCTCGTTTGTCTTTATTAATTGTGCGTGCTCAGGCTGTTTACTGCCCATGCACTGCTGTCACGGGCTCCTTCTGCTCCGTGGAGCCTGATTTTCTGCCCTGTCGATGAGCGTGGGGCGGGCTGCTGGGCGTGACTCCGCTGGAGGCTATGAGCCATGCAGCTGAGCATCACCGGCTGATCTGCTGCCTCTTCACGATGACTTTTCTACTTCTTTTGCCCCTACACGTGTGTACAGATGGGAAATTCCGTTCCCTGCGTGTAGTATTTTCCACTAGCAGACTTAATTTCCTGTCAGAAAAGATTCATCAATTACCATCGCTCTGTGTGCAAATTTAAGGGTTTTTTTTGTGTGTGTGGAGGAGGGCTTTTGTAGAAACTACAGATTCATTCTGCAGCTGTGTTCATCCTGGTATAAAATGGATGCCTGTTTGGGGTTTGTTTCTGTTTCGTTTTTCTTTTTTTGCCCCTCAAGTTGATAGATATTTGCAGGTAAAACCTTGAGGTGAAACAGCCTGTTCTGGAGCAGTTTCAGGATAAACAAGTCTTAACTCTTTAACCTATTACGAAAACTAATCAGCCCGATTTCTTTCCAGCCTTTGCCCCTATTCCCTTTGGAGGCATCTATCTTCCCCTGGAAGTTCCAGCCAACAAATGCCATCGTTCCCCTTTGGTTCTGGCGTACGACCAAGCCCATTTCTCTGCCCTGGTCTCCATGGAGCAGAAGGAACCCACAAAAGATCAAGGTAGGTGATGAACAAGCCCAGTGATTTACGTCCCGAGCCCTGGCGGTCGCAGCAGCGCTTGTGCGCGATTTGGCCACCAGCAGCCGGCGGAACCGACGCCGTTCTTGGTGAGCGCTCTGAGCTCGGCTGCCGCTGCTGACGCCGTGAGAGATTGCCTCGTCACGGGGGTTAGGCAGGCTGGAGGAGCGGGGCGACGTGAGGAAAGCTGAATTTATGTGGGGAACACGCTGGTGGTAGACGCCGGGCTTCTGTGTCAACTGCAGTTCGGGCGACTGATGAGAGATGCGGCGCAGAAGTGGCAGGCGCTGTCGCCTCGGCGCGGCGTGCCAAACCTCCTCAATTCGGGCAGTAAGTGGGCTTTCTGTTCTCCTCCTCGTGCAGCTGTGATCCCCCTGACAGACTCCGAGCATAAGCTGCTCCCGGTGCACTTCGCCGTGGATCCCGGGAAGGATTGGCAGTGGGGGAAAGACGACAGTGACAACGTCAAGCTGGCCAGGTCGGTTGTCTGGACGCCGGAGCGGTCGCAGCCGCGTGGTTTCATCTTTATCCCCGGCCGCTCACAAGCACTGGGGGGGTTCTTGTGGCTGGGTGGAAGTTGTGTTGGGGTACGAACCTGTTCAGAGCAGACAGAGCAGCTTTTTCTTTTTTATTTCTTTTTTTTTCTGATGTCCTGAGTGTTCTGGTATATTTTGGGAAGGGTAGTGACATCTTACCGGCTTCGATGAGGAGGATCAGGTATTGTAGCTTGTGTTCTCAGGCACAAAAAGGTGCATGTTTCCCTTCCTGCGTCCCCAGAGACAACAAACACCTTTGCCCGTGAGCCCCAGGAGCCGGAGGGCTGCTTGCAGACAGACGCCCCTCCTAGGTTGGGCTCAGACCACGGGCGAGCCGCGGCACGGTTTGGTAGCAGCGAGTTTCCTGTTATTGAGCCAGGAGTCACCAATAGTGGGCGTCGTGGTCGGAGAGCTGGAAGCATGACTTGTCCATCATATGACTTCGGGTTAGGAAACGTAGAAACCTCCGAGATCAGCGCGTTTATTAAAGCTCAGGGCAGGTCTCAGCGACACAGTGTTGCGTGGTACAGATATTTCATTCTGAGGGGGGTTTTTTAACCGATAGGAAATACTGCGTGTTTTCAATGGAAAAAAAAAATGACAAATGGAAATTGTTGAGAAAACATCTTCGCTTTTTTTTTTTTTTCTGAAGTTGTTTTTGTGGAGAGGAAAATCATTTTGAAACTAGCTCTGTTTAGACCTGTGACATCTGCTTTTTTGTTACTTGCCTCGTGTACCAGTAAGATTATTTGCCAGGTTGATATTAATTTGTTGCAAACCCGATGCTGACATGCAGCAATCTTCTTACTTATTCGTTCCCTTTTTAATTAAAAGGCTTGGAAGGCTGCAAAAACATTATCTGCTGCCTTGATGGTTTTTACCTGTTAAAATGTGTTTTAACATAAAGACAACAGGCAAATGCCTTGGTAACGATGGAGAAAAGAATCGTGGTTCTTAAAGCGGGACTCGACTGTGACTTCTTGTGCTTGTTTCGAATTTTAGTGTGACGCTATCGTTGGAGGCCAAGCTGCACCTGCTGCACAGCTACATGAATGTGAAATGGATCACGTTGCCTTGTGACATGCAGGTAAAGAGACGAGGGGTGTTTTCTTTACTTTTGAATTATTTAAGCCTCCCTTCTGCTGGGCGGCGGAAGCGAAGTCGTCGTCTGCCCAGCCCTCCTTCACGTGAGGTTGTCTGTGCTTCCATTGGAAAAGGCAGCTAGCGCGGCTCCGAGCAGATAAACAGCGCGTGTTTCTGTGCGTGCGCGTTTCTCTCGAGCTTTTCCTGCCTGTTTTTATCCTTCCTGCAAAGCTGAAGCGCAGCCCTCGCACGTCCTGCTGAGCAGCGCAGCCTGCTGTGTAGGTGTCTGGCAGCGAGGCCGACTGCTGCCTATTCCAAGACAAACACAAGCTGTTGGTTTGTGGCCACCAGAAGCTGACTTGCGGCTTGACTGTAATTTTCCTGGGACCTTTCGTTGTCGGGACTGACTCGTAGAGCTCTGGGAACTTCTGCCTGCTTCCAACATCCCCGTGGCAGCTGCCTTAGCAGTGCGGGTGTCACCGGGCTGCCAGGCGTGAAGGATTTCTTTGTTTGTTAGCTTTTTATTGTTTGAGTTGCTTTTTTTTTCTCCTCTCTTTTGGAGAAAACTCCCCAAACTTACACGTGAGCTGTTCTGATCTGGATGAAACCAGCACACGGCCAGGGCGTGTGCTGAATTCTGCGGGTCGCTCTTTGGCTGCAGCATTGACATGAAATAACTCCGGATCTGAGAGCCACCACTTGTCCCCTCTGTTCTCCTTGCAAGTGCTTGCTTCTCCATTTATTTCACCTTCAGCCTGAAAAGTCGTATCTGAGGAACTTATTTGACTTTTGATATGTGTTTTCTTTCTCCCTAGGCACCTCTGGCCCAGCCAGAATCCCCTACAGCCTCTGCGGGAGACGACGCTCGATCAGCTGCGGAGTCAGGGGAGTCCGACAAGGAGTCAGTCTGCAGCAGTTCGGCAAGCAACGGTGGCAGCAGAGGTTGCAAGGACAAAGAGAAACCAAAGAAAGACCGAGAAAAAGACAAGGAAAAGGATAAAAAACGGGCAGACTCGGTTGCTAACAAGCTGGGCAGCTTTGGCAAGACTTTGGGAAGTAAGCTAAAAAAGAACATGGGAGGGTTGATGCACAGCAAAACTATGAAGGGAGGCGTGAGCAACGGGCAGGGAGATACCTTGGAGAAGAAAAAGAAGGGATCCTTGAAGTCAAGGAAAGGAAGCAAAGAGGAATGTTCCCAAGGAGACTTGTCGGCTCCCGTGGAGAAAACCTGCCCGGGGAAAGCAGCCCCTGAGAAGCCGTCGGACCCCTACAAGTACAGCAACGACGTGAGGCTGAGCCTCAGCATCCTCCGGGCTGCCATGCAGGGAGAGCGCAAGTTCATCTTCGCCGGCCACCTCAAGACCAGCAACAGGCTCCAGTACCAGGAGGAGATGATCCAGCAGTACCTGCTGGATGCCGAGGAGCGCTTTTTGGCCGAGCAGAAGCAAAAGGAGGCAGAGAAGAAGGCGCTGGCGAGCGCTGCCCCCGCCAAGAGGCTGGAGCCGGAGCTGAACTCCCACAAGGGCGAGGAGGCGATGCTCAGCCCCGCTTACCCCCAGCCTCCTCCTGCTTACGCCATCCACACCCCGGATCTGGCCCTCGGCGCTAAGATGGCAGCTTTTCCCTCCAGCTACTCGGGCGTCTTCACCTTCCCCCGGCCCTCCGTGGCCAGCAGTACGGAAGGATCTCATCCTCCTGGCTTCCCCGACGGCCGGCGGCAGGTCGCAGGGGGGCCCTGCAGCAGCCTCCCCCCTTACGCCACCCTCCCCAGGCACTGCGGCCAGGCCCGGCCGAGCCCCCACGCCTCCAGCCCTTCGCACGCCGGGCGATTTTCCCCCACGGACACGGATTCTCACCCCGGCTTCCCGGCAGAGCGCGACGGCCCGGGCGGCTCGGCCCCGCACAGCAACGGCTGCCGGGATCACGCGGAGCAGGACGGCTCGCAGAAAGGAGCGGACAAAGCGAGGGGCCGGGCTCTTTATAACGTCCAGCAAACCAAATGCAAGCAGCCCAACTGCAGCTTCTACGGGCACCCGGAAACCGGGAACTTCTGCTCCTGCTGCTACCGGGAGGAGCTGAAGCGCAAGGAGCGGGAGGCTCTGGTGCACAGGTTCTGAGCGCTCTGCCCGCGCTGCTCTCCGGACCCGTGGCACGTGGGGGATGCAATAAGGCCCGTATTTCCCCCCCCTCCCCACGTTCCTCTCCCTGTCCGTGGAAGGAGGGAGGCGGCGGGCGCTTGGCCGGACGGGCCGAGGAGCGCGATGTGGCCGCCGTGCCGCGGAGGTGACCCGCGGCCAGCCCTCCTCCCCGCGGCATCGCCACGAGCACGGGCGCCTTGGACGGGCTCGGGTTAGCCGGGGGGGGGGGCTTGGGTTAGCCAGGGGGGCTCGGTAGCCAGCCGCCGTGGAGGGCGAGCTCAGGTCGGAGCGCGAGGCGCGGGGGCTCCTCGCCACCACCGCCGAACCAGACCAAAGCTTCGGGAGCAGCGAGCGCCCCGCGGGTCCTCCGGCCGGGCTCGACCCTCGCTCCTCGTAGCGCTTCTCCCGAATCGAGCGAAAATGCCCCAGCAATTTCAGTTAGAAAGTCACAGACCTTTTAATTGAGAGGTTTTTCTTTTTTCTTTTTTTTTTTTTTTAACACTGTTTTTATTTTATTTGATGTTTTCTGGTACTGAGAGGAGCTTAGTCGGAAGCGGACGTTATTTTATTTTTTTTTCGGTTTGAACTCGTCTGAGCCCGGCGGACGTCTCCCAGCGCCCCGCTGCAGCGGGCTCGGGGCGCTGCCCTTCCGAGGGGCTCGGCTCTTGTTTTTAAACGTTACTTTAAAATTCTTCTTGGGGTGGGAGGGGGACGGGGTGGTCACAGCGCTGAGTGGCTTTGAGTTTTCCTGCAGAAGTTCTGTGCGGAACCGTTACCGGTACAGTCAGACCGACGGAGAAACGAGGTCAGTGTCTCCACCCAGCAATAACCAACGGCGTGGAGAAGCAGGGAGGACAAAGAGCGCCCCGCGGCACCGGGAGGTAAATCTGCACCGGGCTGCCCTTAGCTTACAGCTGTGCGTGGACACACACACGATAACTCTTTCTACTTGAGCAAGCTACTTCCATACTACCTCTGTTCTGCTGAATAGAATTAACTCGGCTCCATTTTGCTGAGCCACGTAACTGACCTTAGGCTGAGTAATATTAAAGATATTTTTGATAATAGGGCTAAAGAGCGAAATGTAAGAAAAACGAACCCGTACCTGTGTTACTCCCACACTCGCTGTGGTCCATCCACTACGTCCCCTTCTCCCCGGCCGAGCCCCGCGGCGCGGCACGAGCGCTGCCCTGAGCTCCCCGTTTTTCAGGGCGGGTGTAACTTTAGCACTGCAATGTTTGCACAGATTTTTTTTTTTTTTTTTTTTTTTTGTAACTGTAGATCCCGAACTGGACTCGATCCTCGTTCCAGTCCTGTATAGAGCAAAGGTTCAGCATTTTACCGCGTGGAAATAAAACGTGAATTACACTGATGAGTCAAAGCTTTACAACATTCCCTCGTTTTGGGGTTTTTTGTTTTTTGTTTTTTTTCCAAAAGGCATCAAACTATGCAATCCCTTCCCACGCTGATCCCCCCGCCCGCCACGGGGAGAAGGGAAGAGAGACCGGAGCAGAGAGGGTGAAAGCGTACTTAACCCTGGGGACTCACCTGAAGCCTTATTCTCACAAATACACTAAGGCTTTCTTCTAACGTACGACTTTTACCGGTTTAATGGACGTCTAAAAAAAAAACAACCCAGCCCCAAATTAAGGCCTTTTCTGCCGGAGGTGCCTGCTTTTGGCTTTGTGAAACGCCGGGGCCGTCTCTGTGCAGGAAAGGCCGTGGTGGAAGCGGTGCCGACGCCTGCTGCAGGTGCTCCCACCTGGGCGGCTCGGGTCAGCCCCGCTCGGGCTGGGTTGGGGCTGTCGCGCTCGAAGGCAACGGCCTGTAAATATCCCAGCTCCCTCACCCCTCTAACTAAAGCTCTTCTTTTGGGTTTTGTTAAATCGCTGCTGCTCGGAGCGTAGATAAGCCTTGCCCGGCTGCGAGAGGGGCATTGAAGTAAGGTCGCTGCAAGCGGGGTTTTCCTTAGGGTCCCTTTGCCCGGCAGCGTGGGGCTCCGGGGCTGGCACGCGGTCGGGGAGGCGTGCAGGGTGGCTGCCGTGGGCCTGCTCTGATCCTGGAGTGATGCAAGGCAGCGAATTTCTCCCTGGGGTTGGGTTGAAGTGCGTTGGATTCACTGCAGGGGCGAGAGCGCGCGCGGTCGGTTCCGTGCCGGAGGCTCTCCCCCCGGTCGCCCCGCAGCAACTCATCGGCGGAACCCAAATATCAAACCCCAGTGGGTTTATTTAAAACAAAACAAAACCCAGCTCGCCGGGCGGGGATCATTTTGTGCGGTGGTTTCTGCCTCTTCTTTTTCCTGGGCCCCAGACCAGCAGCTTTATTGTAGAATCCTTTGGGTGCTGCCGTGAGCACGAGGAGCGGGGACGCTCCGCGCCCCCCACCGAAGACGTCAGGCAGGGGAGGGCAGAAGGCACAGATGGGTGCTCCACCAGCTCAGTGCCCCTTTCCTGGTTTTTGGGGGGAATTCTCCCCTCTTCGGCCATCCCCGTCCAGCCGCTGCGCCAACCCGCCCGAGGGGGCCGCGCGGTGCAGCCGGCGTCGGCCAGCTGCCGGAGCTGCTGCCGCTGTTCCTCCTCCCGAGGGTTTTTGGGGCAGAAAAGGGAGTTTGGCCGAGTGCTTTGTGCCCGCTGCTGATGCCGTGGCCCTGCCGGCGCGGTTTGGCCGCGGCACCGCACGATCCCCGACGGCCGCAGCCACGGGACCCTGGAGGTGGAGGTGAGGGGCGAAGTTCCCCCAAAACGAATTCCCCAATTCCCCGTTTTGGGGTCGGTTTTGAAGCCCAGCCCCGCGGCCGTTGCACGCACGGGGCTCCCAGGGTGGATTTTGCAGGATCTTCCCCCGTGGCCTGTGCTTGCTCTGCCCTTTTTATCGCCGTTCCTCGAGTTCGTAGCTTTTTTAAAATCAAAATGGGGGAAAAAAAGACAACTTCAGGCAAAATTAGGTTTCCAATGAAAAGAGCAAAATAGCGAAGAGTATTTTTTCTACAAAGTGCAGAATCTCAGCTGTTCCCTGAGCATCCCTGAGCCCAAACCCTCCTGCCTTACACACCGAATTGAGGGAATCGGCCGCGTTTCTTCAGTACTGCTAAGGATTCTTTCAGGTCATTTTTGTTTCCTTTATGGTGAAACTAAATTTTGTTTTTCTATGGGACTATTAAATACAACTTATATTTATTGCGAGACGTTTACCAACCACCGGTTCCTTTCCGTAACCACACTAAAGCCCCTGCCCACGCCGTATTTTAGGGTTTTGATATATTTTAGGGGCTCGATATATTTTTGGTACCTATTTTGTAAGCGGGGCGGGAGAGCGAGAAGCAGCTCGTGCTCCACAGCACCTCGCACGGAGGCACCGAACCACCCGAGGGTTTTCCTCCCGTGTCCGCCCCGCCGGCGTGCGAAGGAGACGGGGAAGGGGAGGCTGCGACTGAACCCAAGGTCTCGGAACAAGTGCACTTAGCGGTGTAACGGGAAGAAACTTTGCTGCCATCGGGACCTGGGGGTTTCTGCGCAGCCTGGCCCTCCTGCAGTGAAGGCCCACGACCCTTTTGGAACGCTTTCATTTTGTCTTAGCCCCGGGTCCCCTCCTGCAGCCTGGGTTTTGGCCCCATCTTGGCCGTCAGCGGCGCCGCGTCTCGCCCGGGCTCCCCAAACGAGCTTCGTAACGCCCACCCCCCCCGTGCCCCGAGCCCCTCCTGGGAGGGGTGGTGGGATGCTCGGGTCTTCACCGATCGCACAAGAGGTGACCTGAATTAATTCTGCAATCGTTTATTCACAAAAGGCTTATTTTATTTTATTTTTTTTTAATTAAGAAATACCGGGTTGGCGATTTTTACTCCTTGTTCGAGCACTGCTGTACTGAGCACTAGATGGCGCGTTGTAATCGGGCTGTCCGCGGCATCCTTCATTTATGCTACCATAGATTCACTGACAATAAACGACGTTCAACTAATTACCACCGCCGGCGGCCGTGCCTCTTTCCTGCGCTTCAGGCCGAGCGTCGCCCCCGCTCCAGGCCCTTCCACCGCGTCCCCCCCTCTCCCCCCAGCCTGGCTTGCGGGGACGCGTTGGGATTATTGGCTTTTCCTCCTGCCATCGATGCGGGGAGGTCAGGGGGGATTTTTCTCTTTGGGTGCTCACTGGGGGGCTGCTTTTAAAGCCCCCCGCCCGCCCCTCCCCCCGGCTGCTGCTCCTGAACCTGGTCGTGTCCCTCGTCACCCTCGCCGGAGCCCTTCCCCGGTGCTTTGGGCGGTCAGGCGAAGGATTTAAAACCCACCCGAGGCTTAGCACGGCGCGGCGATAAAATCCAGCTCCTTGCCAACGCCGGGCGCTCCGGCTGCTTCGGCGGGTTCAGAAATTGGGAAAACCCGCGGAGCTGCAGCCGCGTCCGTCCAGCCCTGGGGCCGCGCACGCCTGCGCCCTCTTCCCCGCCCCCCCCCCCCCCCCGCGGCGCTATTTTGGGGTGAAACGGGTTTCTGGGTGCAGCTTTGGGTTCTGAAGGCGTTGGCGGGGCGAAGAGCAAAGGTCTGGGTCCAGCCGAGCGCTGCGGCAGCTGGATCGGTCCCCGCGTGAACTCGCGGGACTTTGGCCCACGCTCGGAGGCTTCGCACCGGCTCCGGGTGCAGCACCCCCGTTTTTTTACCCGTGGGGCGTTAACGGGAGCGCTCCGGGCTGGGTGGGACAGCTCCGCTCCCTGCTGGAGCAGAAAAAATGCCAGCTATTTCAGCTGCTCGCTCCACCTGCTCCCACGCTCAAGCCAGGCCCGGCCGGGAGCCCGAGGCAGGGTTCTGCTGATGGCCCCGAGTCCCGGCCCCGCTCCTCCCTCTCGGGGACATCCCACAGGCATCCCGGTGGCGTTGAGCTCCCCGCCGTTTGGAGCTGGTTCCGACCCCCAAAACAGGCTGCTCCCCCCCCCGTTTGTGCCCTTAATGATGCAAAGCGGGGGGTCGGGGGCGTTTGCTGGCTGGGGGACGCGGGGTGAGGTTTGGGGGCCGGTTGGAAACGTGCCGTGGTGCTACCGGGCGCTGAGAGCCCCTGTGGGGTCGGAGGAGCTCAGAGCAGGTTCCTGCGGGGTTTCTTTGCCCCCCCTCCGTCCCCCCAGCCCTTATAGCAGTGGGATTTTTTTATTCTTGCCCCCAGTGCTTTCCCTTCCTCCCAGGGCCGTGCTCAGTGCCACGTCGGTGCCGGCTCGCCAATTTTCCTGCAGCTCCCGGGGCAGCCCCACGGCCCGGGCTGACCCCGAGCTGGCGCAGACGCTGCCCCACCGCCGATCCCTGGCCTTGGAGCCGATCCCTGGCCCAAAGCCCCGCAGGAAATTCTTCTCATCCGCAAGGTGCTGGAGCCGGGGACCCATCCAAGCCCCCCCCGGGGGCCCCGGGGCAGTGCTGCCGGCTGATTTGCCTACAGGTGGAAAATTGGGGTGCGCAGCGCTGAGGCGCCCCCAAAAAACTGGAGGCAAAAAGGGGCCCAAAGAGGATTTTAGTGCTCCGATGCCTTCCCACAAGCCTGGTTCTGCCGGTGCCAGTTCTTGGACCTCGGCCACCCCGGTCCTGCCCCAGCCAGAGAGGCTGAGCCAGCGGGGGGTCGGGTTTTGGGGTCCCCGGGGGGTTCCACCTGCTGCCGGGAGCGGGGTCAGGACCCCCGGAGCCCCCAGCGGGGGCCCACGCGGTGCCGCTTGGCACGGCCCGGCCAGCGCTGGCTTTTCCGGGGTTGGGAGGAGATGGCGATGCCTCGGCGATGAGTCACGGAGCGGCTCGTTCCTCCCCGGCACCGCCGCTTGGCCTCCGTGGGGAGCCCGCGGGGGCCGCACGGTGCCCCCGGGGGAAGGTGCGGGGACGGGATGGGGGCACCCGAACGGGACCCGGTGAATCCCGGCTGTGCACGGCGCCGCGCGTCCCCCGTGGGGTTCGGGGATCTGAGTGCCCTTCCTCCGGCTCCTTACGGGGTGTGGGGAGCTGAGCATCCCCCGCTGGCACCAGACGTCCCTTGTAGGGTTTAGGGAGTTGCGTGTCCTCCCCCCAGCCCCGTGAGCCCCTTGTGGGGCGCCAGGAGCTGTGCATCCCCCTCTGGCACCAGTGATCCCTTTTGGGGTGCCAGGAGCTGCAGGTCCCCCCATCTCCCCAGTACAGGGCGTCCCTTATCCAGTCCGTCCCCCCAGTACCAGGCATCCAGGGAGCCGTGTGCCCCCCCCCCAGC
>CM021721.1:544490-641635 GCA_011074415.1 Stictonetta naevosa | reverse complement strand
GGAGGCTGCGGCCTGTGGAAGAGCCCTGCCGGAGCAGATTCCGGACCTGTAGGCCGTGGAGAGGAGCCCACGCAGGAGCAGGTGACCTGGCAGGAGCTGCTGCCCATGGGGGACCCAGGTTGGAGCAGTTTGCTCCTGAGGGATGGACCCCGTGGTACGGACCCATATCTGGAGCAGTTCTTGAAGAGCTGCTGCCTGTGGGCAGCCCACGCCGGATCAGTTCGGCAAGGACTGCATCCCGTGGGAGGGACCCCCCAGCACAGGGGACGAGAGTGACCGAGAAGGAGCGGCAGAGAAGCGCTACAGACTGACCATAACCCCCATTGTCCCGTTACCCTGCTCCACTCGGGGGGAGGAGGTGGAAGAGGGTGGATGGGGGGGGGGGGAAGGTGCTTTTGGTTTCTTCCCTTTGTTTCTCACTTCTCTAACTTGCTAGTAATAAGCAGTAACTCTTACTGTCTCCCTATGCTGAGTCTGTTTTGCCCGTCACGATAATTACTGTGTGATCTCCTCATCCTTATCTCAACCCTTGAGCCCTTTTCATCATATTTTCTCCCCGTTCCTCTTTGAGGAGGGGGAGTGAGAGAGCGGTTGTGGTGGAGCTCGGCCGCCCACCCGAGTAAAACCACCACAGCCTCATATGCTGTGAGGATGAATGGCGTTCCCTTTAGGCCTTTGGATAAATTGCCTTCTTTTGTCCTGTAATCATAGAATCATAGCATACAGCAAGGTATTTTTTGCAAAGGCTTTTTTGCAAAGGCGATCAGCTCCGGGGCAGACGTGTTCTGCAGCGGAGCAGGGGACCGAGGCGGGCAGGGCTTTTTGTCCGGCATCGAGGCCACTCAGGGGAGCCGCCGGGACCCGGCAGTCCTCGCGAGGGAAGCTGACGAGGCGCGGGCGGAGCCAGCAGCGCCCCCTCCCAGGCTGTTTAAAAGCTGCCCCTAGGGAGCGCGAGCGACCAGGACGGGCAAACAGGGCGTGGCGCGTCGAAGGGCGCGTCGAAGGGCGTGGCGCGGCAGTTTGCACGGCAGTTCGCGCGGGCAGGGCGAGCGGGGGCCCCATCGTCGCTCTGTTGCAGCTGCCTCTCCCTTCGGTGCTTGCTTGTAACCTGCTTGCGTAGAAACTGACCATGGTATCAACCAGGCAGAAAACCGTGGCCTCCGCATCTCGTGCGGCATCTCCAGCCACGGTCACCAGTGTGGCTACTCAGACGGAGGGCTCGGGGAAACACGCAGCCGTCCAGGTCCTGGGCTGCAGAGTGTGCCCCAGCCTTCTGTCGGTCTCCGACAGCAGTGGAGAGTATGCCTGTGGGAGGTGTGCCCAGGTTGAAGAACTGCTCAGCCAGGTAGCGGAGCTCCGGGAGGAGGTGAACAGGCTCAGGATCATAAGGGAATCAGAGATGGAAATTGACTGGTGGAGGTGCACTCTACCCTCTCTGAGGCAGGCTCACGAGCCTGCCACAGCACAGGCGTCTCCTGTTATGCAGAAGACGGAGGTTCCCTCCTCCTGCCAGGCAGCGGGAGGAGACCTAGATCAAGGGGGGGAATGGAGGCAGGTGCCCATTCGGGGTGGTAGGCAAGCCCTCACTCGGCCCACCTCACCTTCTCAACTACCCTTAAATAATCGTTATGAAGGACTAGAACAAGACGATCTGAATGACAAAGTAGATAAAAACCTGTCCCGGTTGGAGGGGGCGCCTAAGACAAGGCGACCCAAACATTGCATTGCCACATCATCCTTCAAAAAAGAAAGAAGGGCTATTGTTATGGGGGGCTCCCTTCTGAAAGGGACAGAGGGACCGATATGCCGACCGGACCCAACCCGCAGAGAAGTCTGTTGCCTCCCTGGGGCTCGGGTGAGAGACTTTGCCAAGGAAGTCAAGCACCTGGTACGGCCCGCTGACTACTACCCGCTACTGGTCTTTCAGGCTGGTAGCGATGAAGTAGCAACGAGAAGTCCGAAGGCGATCAAAAGAGACTTTAGGGATTTGGGGCGACTACTTAGAGGATCAGGAGCGCAGGTTGTGTTTGCCTCTGTCCTTCCGATAGGGGGGATCGAAGCTGAAAGGCGTGCTGTTCACATAAACTCGTGGCTTCGAGACTGGTGTGACCGGCAGAATTTTGGGTTCTTTGATCACGGGAAGGTCTATGCTACACCGGGCCTGATGACACCGGATGGGACGCGCCTCTCTCGGAGAGGAGTAGGGATCTTTGGTCAGGAGTTGGCAGGGCTGATAGACAGGGCTTTAAACTAGAGTCGAAGGGGGAAGGGGCTAAACCTGGCACACTGGTGAAGACCTAAGGGATGGTACGCTAGAATCAGAGGGGCTGTGTGCCAGTGAGGTCCTTCGGTCAGATCCACAAGGTGCTGAGTGTAAGGAGACGCACCTGAAGTGCTTCTACACGAATGCACGCAGCATGAGGAATAAAATGGATGAGCTAGAAGTCCTGGCCCAGTCCCGAAACTACGACATCATCGGCATAAGCGAAACCTGGTGGGATGAGTCGTGTGACTGGGGTGTTGTGATAGATGGTTACAGGCTCTTCAGGAGGGACAGGCAGGGTAGGCGAGGTGGTGGGGTGGCAATGTATGTGAAGCAGGGGCTGGACTGTGTGGAACTTCAGGTCGGCAACGGCAAAGTTGAGAGCCTCTGGGTAAGGATCAAGGGACGAACGAATAAAGGGGATGTCGTTGTGGGAGTCTATTACAGACTGCCTGGCCAGGACGATAGCGCCGATAAATTGTTCTTTACAGAACTAAGAGAGGCCTCGAGATTAACTCCCCTTGTCCTTATGGGGGACTTCAACTTGCCAGACGTTAACTGGGAGTGCCACACGGCTGACACGAGCAAGTCCAGGAGGTTCATGAAGCACCTAGATGATAACTTCTTGGTGCAGGTGCTAACGGAGCCAACTAGGAAAGGTGCCCTCCTAGACCTGTTGCTAGAAAACAGAGAGGGTCTGGTGGGAGATGTGGTGATTGGTGGCCGCCTTGGTCATAGCGACCATGAAGTGGTTGAGTTCAAAATTTACGGTGACAGAAGGAAAAGTGCCACCAAAACCTCATCCCTAGATATGGGGAAAGCGGACTTCAGGCTGCTCAGGGAACTAGTCAGCAAGGTCCCCTGGGAAACTGCTCTTGAAGGCCTCGATGTCCACCAGTGCTGGTCATTCTTTAAGCGATGCCTCCTAGAAGCACAAGATCAGGCAATTCCTAAATATCGCAAATCAGGCAAGCGGGGCAGGAGGCCGGCGTGGCTGACCAGGGACATTCTAATGGAGATTAGGCGGAAACAGAGAGTGTTTCGCTACTGGAAAGAGGGCCAGGTGTCATGGAAAGAATACAGGGATGCTGTTCGTGTTTGTAGGGAGAAAGTTCGTGGGGCCAAAGCACACCTAGAGTTGAAGCTGGCTGTGTCTGTGAAAGAAAACAAAAAGTTTTTTTTTAGATATGTGAATGGAAAAAGGAGAACTAAAGAATACATAGGGCCGCTCCTTGATAGGGATGGTCTCCTCACAGACAATGACATAGGCAAAGCAGAGACGCTTAATGCCTTCTTTGCCTCTGTCTTCAATGTCGATGATGGGCTTCAGGACCCAGGGTGCCCCGAGCTGGAGGACCGGGACGGTGGGGATGACAAACTCCCAACCGACCCTGAACGTGTGCGGGATTTGCTACTCCACCTGGATCCCTACAAGTCCATGGGTCCGGATGGGATTCATCCCCGGGTGCTGAAAGAGCTGGCGGACGTCATCGCGGAACCTCTCTCAATTATTTTTCAACGATCCTGGGAATCTGGAGAGGTCCCGGTAGACTGGAAGCTGGCAAATGTTGTGCCGATTTTCAAGAAGGGTCAGAAAGAAGACCCAAGCAATTACAGGCCTGTCAGTCTCACGTCAGTGCCTGGTAAAATCATGGAGAAGATGGTTCTCGAACTTATTGAGGCGCACCTGGGGGACAAAGCAGTCATTGGTCCCAGCCAGCATGGGTTTGTGAAGGGTAGGTCCTGCCTAACTAACCTGATTTCCTTTTATGATAAGATCACCCGTATGGTGGACCAAGGGAAACCAGCTGATGTGATTTTTTTGGACTTCAGCAAGGCTTTTGACACGGTTTCCCATAGGATCCTACTGGACAAAATGTCCACCATACAGCTAAATAAAAACATCATCCGATGGGTGAGCAATTGGCTAACGGGCAGGGCCCAAAGGGTTATGGTAAATGGGGCTGCGTCAGGCTGGCGGGCGGTCACCAGTGGGGTCCCTCAAGGCTCCATTTTAGGGCCGGTACTTTTCAATATTTTTATAAACGATCTGGATGTAGGAATAGAAGGTATTTTGAGCAAGTTTGCTGATGACACCAAACTTGGAGGAGTTGTGGACTCGAATGAGGGTGGAAAGGCCTTGCAGAGGGATCTGGACAGGTTGGAGAGCTGGGCGATCACCAACCGCATGAAGTTCAATAAGAGCAAGTGCCGGGTCCTGCACCTGGGACAAGGAAACCCTGGCTGCACGTACAGACTGGGCGATGAGACGCTGGAGAGCAGCCTAGAAGAGAGGGATCTGGGGGTCGTGGTAGACGGCAAGTTGAACATGAGCCAGCAGTGTGCCCTGGCAGCCAGGAGGGCCAACCGTGTCCTGGGGTGCATCAAGCACGGCATTGCTAGTAGGTCAAGGGAGGTGATTGTCCCGCTCTACTCTGCGCTGGTGCGGCCTCACCTCGAGTACTGTGTGCAGTTCTGGGCACCACAGTATAAAAAGGACATGAAACTGTTGGAGAGTGTCCAGAGGAGGGCTACGAAGATGGTGAAAGGCCTGGAGGGGAAGACGTACGAAGAACGGCTGAGGTCACTGGGCCTGTTCAGCCTGGAGAAGAGGAGACTGAGAGGAGACCTCATCACAGTCTACAACTTCCTCGTAAGGGGGTGTCGAGAGGCAGGAGACCTTTTCTCCATTAACACCAGTGACAGGACCCGTGGGAACGGGGTTAAGCTGAGGCAGGGGAAATTTAGGCTTGACATCAGGAGGAGATTCTTCACAGAGAGGGTGGTTGCACACTGGAACAGGCTCCCCAGGGAAGTGGTCACTGCACCGAGCCTGACTGAATTTAAGAGGAGATTGGACTGTGCACTTAGTCACATGGTTTGAACTTTTGGATGGATCTGTGCGGTGTCAAGAGTTGGACTTGATGATCCTTAAGGGTCCCTTCCAACTCAGGATATTCTATGATTCTATGATTCTAAGGTGGAAGGGGCCCACAACGATCATCAAGTCCAACTCGTGGCTCCACACAGGACCACCTATTAGCCACAGAATCACAGAATCATCTAGGTTGGAAGAGACCTCCAAGATCACCGAGTCCAACCTCTGACCTAACACTAACAGTCTTCCACTAAACTGTATCACTAAGCTCTGCCACGTGTCTGAGATCATTGTCCAACGCTTCTTGAACTCTGGCAGACTTTGTGCCCTGATCGCTTTCAGCAGGAGCTAGTTCCAGAGCGTGACCACGTTTCTAAGTAAAGACACATTTCCTGATATTCAGGCTGAATGTCTCCTCTTGCAGCCTCATGTTGTTGCCTCTGGATGTTTTGAAAAAGAAAACAACAAACAAACAAAACAGCCCTAACAGCATGTTTGTGGAGCAAACCATCAGTATAGAATAGTTTTCATTTTGGAATTTCATGGCCATGAAAAGCAGTCGTGTTGTGTGTGGGCTTGCGTAAAGGCTTCCCAAGGGAGTTCAGGTGTACCCGAAGGCTTCCGTTGGGAGCACTTCTTGATGGGAGAAAGTGGCGCCATTCGTGTTGTCTAGGGTCCTACTTAGGGTTCGGCTCAGTGTTCCCGTTAGGGTTACGTTTAGGGTTGTTTGGAAATAGAGAAAGTGCAGAGCCGTGTTTTGCGTGGAATTGCATAAGGGCTCCCAGAGTGAGTTCACTTCTCCCCCGCCCCCTGCCCCACTGCCCGCTGTACAAAAAACACAGAGCATGTCTTCGAACAAACACTCACCTGGGAGATACGATGTGTGTGAGCAGCAATTGCACACATGCGTACACACACGTGCACACAGGGTGTGCGCCACTAACAGTCACACAGGCAAGCATAAATCTTCACACTCAAGTGCTTTATTGGGCAGCACATGCAGGAAACCAGAAGCATCTCTGTCAATATACACGGAGGGACAGTGCAGGCCGGGGAAGGGACATGGGGACACTCATTTGCCTGATTTCCATGGTGCCCTTGCGGGGGCAGCAGTGGGTTTGAGGTGCCCCACAAGCATTCTTTCCTGGTGTGCATCTGATGCATGTGCAGATGGTCTCCTGGGGAGTCCCACTCACTGTTTCACTCCTTTTGGGTCTTTGCCCCCTGCAGTGAGGACATGGACAGCAACCAGCCCAGACAGCAGGGACCCCAAGGCTGCTAGCAGCAGTGGTGCTCTGATATGGCAGTAGAAGAGTGAAGAGACACCTGGGAAACAAACACACCCTGAGGACTCAGGTAAACTTGGAAACACCACATGGGCCTGATGCTGGAACTCATGGACTTCAGAGAATTATCCAGCCGAAAACAGGGAGCCTCTGTTATCCATGCTCCAGCACTAAGCCCTCAGCTCCAACACCAGCACCACAAATACACTCATATGGGCACGGAGAGATACCTGAATCTGGAGCTCAGCCAGTCCTGTGTGCCCAATGCAAGGACTCGGGAATGGAGAAAAACTATTAGGTGACGTCAGCACTGCTAGATGTCAATTAGACCGTCTTCCTTTTCATACAGAGAGGACCAGCACATGGCTGGAAGACTCTCTGGGGGCTGAGCCAGTTGCTGACAAGTGCTGTTAATGTTCTACGCAGCCCAGCTCCTTGGCCTCAGTGTACAGGACTGGCCTTACAGGTGGAGCTGGGACCAGCCCTGCTCCTGCCCCTTGTGCAGCCATGTGAAGGACACTGAGGCAGTGCCTGCCTGCACCCTGCAGCTCAGATTCAGCCTCTTTCCAGCTGCTACTACCAGGTCCAGCTTTGCCAAGACAATGGGGGCCCTAGCTGTGGCACTACAAGGTAGGATGAAGGTAGAGGTGTGAGAGCAGAGCAATGGGTTATGGATGATGGACCATCCCCGAACCTACATCCAGCTCCTGGCTGTTATGCAGCCATGTGAAGGTGGCGCCAAACTGCATGGAAAAGCTCAGGTTGAAGCTTTCTCCAGCCATTACCACCAGCTCTGACCATGACAGGAGATGGTGCATGGCTACGGGCCCTAAAGAGTTCTACAAATGCTCTTCCATCAACTCTGGTGCCCAACCTACTGTAGGAGGCCCCTCAAAATCCCTGTTTCTGTAGCCATCCCCTTTCACGGTGCCCTTTGGGGAGCAGTCCTGGGTCTCCCCCTCCCAGCAATGTCCCCTCGATGCCAGCCCTGTGGTGCCAACACCCCGTGCAGACATCCATGTGAGCACAGCCCATCTCAGCCCACGCGATGCCACTCACCCACAACCGTGACCTGCAGCCGCGGGCTCTGGGCTGGGACGTCCCCGTTGGAGGCCATACAGTAATACTGTCCATCGTCGTTTTGCTGGGCTGACAGGATCTCATAACGGGTGCCCTTTCCCAAAACCTCTGCAGAGCCCTCTCGGTGCCAGGAAAAGGAGATAGACCCCGTGCCTGCAGCCACCGAGCAGCTCAGCACCAGGTGCTGCCCCTCCATCACCTGCCCCTCATGGGGCTGCACGTCCAGGGACACCCCTGAGATGGGGACTCCTGCGAGATGTGGGGGGAGAGGAAACATACTGGTTTCCAGTGTAGACATTCCCAATGAAACTGGGCTTTTTTTTTTTTTTTTTTTTTTTTTTCAAAAAACAAATGACTGGGAATGTTGGGTAGCCGGAAGCAGAAGGAAGAAGCGCTGGCAGGGAAGCAGGTATTGAAAGAACCAAAGTCAGTGGGACAGCAAAATCCCAGCCCCTCTAACTGAGGTTTTTCAGGATACTGGGGGGGAGGAAGTGGGCAGACGGACAGTTGATGGCCCAACCCAGTGGATGGCCTGAAGCAGGACAGGCTGCCGCCACACTGAAAGGGAGACTTTACGCCAGGGAGAAGGTGATACCAAGGGAAATGACAGGACTGAGGCCTTAACACGCCATGAGGTGAGAAAGTCCCAGGGTCCAGAGAGATGAGACAGGATGGAGACACAGCGTGAGAGAGAACAGAAGTCATACCCCAAAGTGAAACTGAAACACACTGAAAATAAAACCCCAGAACCACAGCAACACGGGGGATGGGACCTGGCATCCCTTGGCTCTGTGCCGGCAGACCACTGGACAGGTGAGCGTGTAGTTGCAGCCATGAGAAGTGTGGGGTTTTGTAAAGCAGCATGACTTTAAGCCAAACCACGCAGACTCCACGCATCTCTGGGACCCCCTCAGGGGCCGCCCTTCCCTGCCTGCACCCCCACCAGCACCCCAAACACTCACTTCGGACAGCAATGGGGACCTGGGCACTCCGCTTCCGTATGCTGGAGTTCTCTGCCCGCACCTCACAGAAGTAGGAGCCCGTGTCCGCCAGCCCCACCGTCGGCACCTGGTACTTGGAGGAGGTCTTGGGGCCTTGAAGGACCGTGCTGTTTCGGTAGAAGAGGTACCAGAGGATGGTGTGGGGGCTGTGGGGGCTGAGGTGTGTGACACAGCTCAGGTTCAGGGGGCTTCCCTCAACGGTCTCCGCTGAGCTGGCCACGCTCAGCACCGGGGAGGAGAAGAGCTCTGGGGAAAGGAAATAGGGTTTTTGTTCTTTCTTTTGAATTGGAAGGTTATATACAACCCCCCTGGGAGTCGTCAGGGGGCATCTCCTTGGAGGAAGCTTCTGGGGCTGCATCACTGCTCAGGATGCCAGAGGGAAGGGACAGTCATCCCACCCCACCAGAACAAGGCTGCACAGGACCAAGACCCCAATACGGGTGCCGGGAGCATACCAGAGCCAGGGTTGGATGTAACTGGGCAGGTCTCTGTGGTTGTGGGCACAGGGTTTGAGTTAATTCCTGCACTGGTAGCATGGACCTAGCTCAGCTGTCATACAGAGCCCCTCACCCTCTGTCCTGCAGCTCCCAGCACATGGGACCCTGGGAAGATGGAAGGCCCAAAGACTCACAGGAATTTCTTACCTTTGATAAAAACATGTAACTCTTGAGATTCCCTTTTTATTACTGACAAGAAGGAGTTCATCTCTCCCATGCAGCGATACCTGCCGCTCTGGTGGGTCTCGGCCCGGGGGATGCAGAGCTGCTTGGCCGAGGTGTAGCGGGTGGTGATGTCTGCTCCATCTCTGAAATACTGCACTGAAGTCATGCTCCCCGGGTCCCATCCCCGGCACTGCATGCACAGCGGCTCGCCCTCGAACACCACATGAGACGGGATCTGGAGGATCAGCCAGTCTGCAAGAGACCCCGAGAGCAGTTGCTGAAGGTCCTGCACCTGGACTGGGGTAGTCCCAAACATCAGCATGGACCAGGTGATGAATGCATTGAGAGCAGCCCTGCAAAAGAGGACTTGGGGGTACTGGTGGATGAAACACTTGACAGAAGCCAGCAGTGTGCACTCGCAGCCCAGAAAGCCAACCCTATGCTGGGCCGAACCCAAAGCAGTGTGGGCAGCAGGGCAGGGAGGGGATTGTGCCCTCTGCTCTGCTCCCCTGAGATCCCACCTGGAGCCCTGTGCTCAGCTCTGGGGCCCCAGCACCAGAAGGACATGGAGCTATTAGGGCCAGTCCAGAGGAGGCCACAGGGATGGCCAAAGGGCTGGATCACCTCTCCTATGGAGGCAGACCGAGGGAGCTGGGGCTGTTGAGCCGGGAGAAGAGAAGGCTCCGGGGAGACCTCAGGGCAGCCTGCCAGTCCCTCAAGGGGGCTACAGGAAAGCTGGGGAGAGACTCTTTGTCAGGGGGTGCAGTGGGGGGATCGGGGTAACGGCTTGAAGCAGAGGAGGGCAGGTTTGCGTCAGGGATCAGGAAGGAATCCTTCCTCAGGAGGGCGGCGAGGCCCTGACGCAGGCTGGGGGTGCCCCATCCCTGGGGGGGCCCAAGGCCAGGCTGGACGGGGCGGGGGACAGCCTGCCATCCCAACTCACTCTATGATTCTATAAAAGAGATGCATTGTGGAGAGATAGGGAGGCCAGAAGTCCCCAAACCCCAGCTCGCTGTGCCCCAACCCCAACAGCATTGCCTTCCTTATGCTTGCAGGAGCTGCATTTGTCCCAGAGCAGGATGAGCAGGTCCAGAGAGAAGCTGTGGAGCACGGGAGAGCAGGGCTCATCCCAGGTCATGTCACTCACCATAGGAGACGGTCAAGGTGATGGGGTTGCTGGACACAGAGCCGGGGCTCTGGCACTTGTATCTGCCCGTCTGTTTCTGCCTGGCGTTCGTGATCCTGTACGTGTCAGTGTCCGTGCGCGCCAGGATCCTGTCGTTGTGGTACCAGGTTGTGGGCTGCTGCCCATGGGGGTGTGCGCCCCGGCACCGCAGGGTGACACTCTCTCCTCGGAATATCGTGCTCCAGGGGGGGTCCATGGTTAGCAGAGCCATCTCTGTGGCTGTGAAGGTCCAAGCAGGAGGGGACATGAGGGCAGAACAGAGATCAGCGCATCGGTGTGTGCGGAGGGGAGCCCCCTGCCCTGAGCACGGAGGGTGGGGTGGGGGAAGAAGGCAGGCCCTTGCTGCTGACTAGGGTTTCTAGGGTGTTGGTGGGATTTTGGGGGGGCTGTCTTGTCTTTCAGAGGGGCAGCTGAGCTGGTGGCTGGTGCTGCTCGGGGCCCCTCAAGACAGGCAGCATGCGGAGGCACAGCAGAGCCATGCTGTGCCCTGCTGCCGGGTGAGGGGACGTCCCTGCCACCTTGTTCAGCAAGAACTGCCCAGGGCCCCATGGGCTCTCACCAGAAACCTGCCAGCAAAGGGACTCACCAGCCACACCGAGGACTTGAGCTGCAAGGAGGAAAAGAAGAAGGGATGAGCACCACTGGGAAGCACCTGCCAGGCATTCTGCAGTACCCCTGTACAGAGAGGAGCGAGCCTGCCCTTGGACATAAGCCATTCTAAAAGAAAAGTCTTAGTAAGACCTGCCAGGTCGCCGAGACACCCACCAGCACCTCCACATCACCCCATGGCATGGTAGCCCCAGGCTCACCATGCTCATGCCCACCAGCCTTGCTGGACCCTCATTTCCCTCTTCCCCAGCAACAAGGCCACCCCAAAGAGGAAGCCCTAAGCCTATGTTGTGACGGGGCAACCACTGCTCCATCCAAATCTCCTCCACCTGGCAAGAAAAACAAACATCTCCCCTTCCCTGGGCAGAGTGAAACCCCCTCCAGACATGCCCCAAAGGGATGTGGGGGACACCCAGCAGAACCTGTGCTGGAGATGGAGTCACCTTTGCCCTTGCTGATGCTCCCTGGGTCCCTGTGGCTTTTTGGGGACACACGTCCATGCCAGCAGCCCCCAGCCCCTGTGGTTGCACTTACCCAGGAGGAGCAGGGCTCTGCTCCCTGCCATCCCAGACCGGGGGTCCAGAGCTTGGTGACCTCCCCACACAGAGGGCAACAGTGATGTCCCCTGCGTGGAGATGGTTTTCTGAGAAAAAAGGAAGGAAATAGTGTTTGGTTTTATTACTATTATGCAAAGAAACAACCCCAACAACCGGAAGCCTTTGTGTCCAGTCCTGAATGACACTTTTTTTTTTTTTCCTCCACACCTCACTTAATAGCAGATTCAGGGCTCACTCTGTCCCTTGAAACCACAGCCCCATCCAGCCCTTGCTTCATGCAACCCCTCTGAGATGCCTCCTCTGCTCCCTAGGGAGACTCCAGTCCTCCTGGGTGACTGTCGGCATTTGCTGTTTTTCTTTGTAGGTTTTGTTTGTTTGTGTGTTTGTTTGCCTCTTTCTTTCTTTTCCCCCCAGAGAAAACGAGTTGCAATGGATCCTCTTCACATAAGGCTTTTTGCTCCCCTCCTTCCCCAGTGTCTTGGAGTCCATCCACAACCCAGCGGCATGATTCTCAAGCTCTTCTGAGGCTGTATTTGCCATTTCTTTGGACCTTTCTCTGTGCTGGAGATCAGACACCAATGGGAAACAAACAGGCAGGTTTCTGCTGCTTGCCCCCTGGATGGATCATGTTGAATGGGTTGTGAGAGGCACGGGACAGTTTTGGGACCCATGTACCTCTCAGCTTCTTGTGGAAGCCACATTTCAGCACAGCTGCCCCAAAACATGCGAGAGCAAGGTGCAGACCAAGCTAGCCCCGCTGTCTTTGCCTGAACCTGATTTTATCATTTGAGCACCATTGGCTTTGGGACACACAGACTCAACACACAACCAAAAGCACCAACACAACCCCTGAACTTGAAGCTCATCTTCACTAATGAAGCCATGAGATAAGGTGTGATGCAGGGAGCCCCTCGGCACCTCCCCGAGCCCTGCAGAGGATAGACAGTGCCAGCACAGAAGGAAAGACAACAAAAGAAAAGCTAATTCTGATTTTTGGCACCGGCTGACTTGCTATGAGGAATTTGTAAACTTGGAAAGAAGGAAAAAAGTCAGAAGGACCTTTCCCTGCCACCCCCACAGCCAGGATCTGACATCTCTGACAGCCCCGTGGGAACTGCTCTCTGAAGAGCACATGAAGCTTTCGGGTCAATGGCTGGGGGCTGGAACTAGGTCATCTGTAGAGGTCCCTTCTAACCCAACCATTCTGTGGTCCCTCCTTCAACCTTCAGCACTTTGCCACCACAAACGACTGCTGCGGTAACCTGGGAAAGTCCTCTAGCAGCTCCCATTGAAACCCAGTTAACTACAAACCCCAGCTACAACCGCATGCAGCTCCCCGTTTTCTTTCTCACTGCTTATAGCAGTGAGGTCGCACGGGAGGTTGTATACTCACAGCTTGGAACACCTGTGAAAGAAGTCAGTTTGCTACGTAGGATGATAAACTTCCATGGGGCTATGGAGGTGGTTGCCAGTAAGCACAAATCTTCTGCATAAGAATATGAAAGTCAAGAGCACTTTCAAAGGATTTCTATGAGGTGGGAACTCAGAATACGGACCTACATTGTTGTTGCCCTACACTTGAAACAAATGACCGTATCTATCAAAGGAAATCTCAACGCGAGGCTCTAAACCACTTCCTGAACACCTGATTTCTACTGGAAAGCACAGTAGTTTTCTTGATAAGGCATCAAAGATAGGACCCATGAGCAGTTTGGGGGGAAACAAATGGGGTTAGAACATCAAGGCATTCAGGAACTACCAAAAGGAATGAGGGAAGGGGAACATGGCGCAAGAAACACACCTTAGATGGGGGGTGCCTGTACACCAATGCACCTAGGATTGGGAATAAGCAGGAGGAGTAGCGAGGTGGGCTGTGAGCTGGCTGAAAGGAAGAAGTCAGAGGGTTGTGGTCAATGGGATGGAGTCGAGCTGGAGACCTGTAGCTAGGGGAGTCCCTCAAGGTTCAGGACTGGGACCAGCGCTGTTCAATACATTCATTGATGAGTTGGATGAGGAAATGGAGTGCGCTGTCAGCAAGTTTGCTGATGACACTAAACTGGGAGGAGTGGCTGACATGCTGGAAGGTTGGGTTGCCGTTCAGCGGGACCTCAACAGGTTGGAGAGTTGGGCGGGGAGAAACTTAATGAAATACAACGAGGGCAAGTGCAGAGTCCTGCATCTGGGCAAGAACAACCCCAGACATCAGGATAAGTTGGAGATTGCCCTGCTGGAAAGCAGTGAAGGGGAGAGGGACCTGGGGTCCTGGTGGACAGCGGGATGACCACGAGCCAGCACTGTGCCCTTGTGGCCAAGAAGGCCAATGTCATCCTGGGGTTTATCAGAAGGGGGTTGGTTAGTAGGTCGAGAGAGCTTCTCCTCCCCCTCTACTCTGCTCTGGTGAGACCGCATCTGGAATATTGCATCCAGTTCTGGGCCCCTCAGTTCCAGAAGGACAGGGAACTGCTTGAGAGGGTCCAGCGCAGAGCCACGAGGATGATTAAGGGAGTGAAGCATCTTTCTTACAAGGAAAGGCTGAGGGAGCTGGGTCTCTTTGGCTTGCAGAAGAGGAGACCAAGGGGTGACCTTATTAATATTTACAAATATGTAAAGGGGGAATGTCAGGAGGACGGAGCCAGGCTCTGCTCGCTGACATCCAATGACAGGAGGAGTTCCTGTGTGACCTGGTCTAGGTGTTCCTGCTCTGGCAGGGGGATTGGACTAGATGATCTTTCAAGGTCCCTTCCAATCCCTACCATTCTGTGATTCTGTGATACACAACCATTATGAGCATCAGCAGTAGAGACGGTGCCGTGAAAAGTCATTATCTCCCCTCTCAAGCCTTCCGGGGTGTTATAAATGTGATGGATTGGTATCTATGGAGGAACATGCATAAAATAAAAGAGACACCTGCCTGGAGATCATCTCTGCCGGGACTCGAACCCGGAACCTCTGGATTAGAAGTCCAGCGCGCTCGTCCATTGCGCCACAGAGACCTCACCATGAGCACAGCATCGGCACCAGAACTGAAAAATCCCGCACCCCCTGCATCACTGGGGGGGTCTTGACACCCTGCTCCTGCTGCGCGGCACTGAGGTGGCACGAAAACCCGGTGCCCAGATCCATCTCCCTTGCAAATCGACATCTCTCAGCATCCCCTCCTTTCACAGGGACGGGCAATAATACTGGGTATGATCCATATCTCCCTCAGCAGCAGGGATGCAGCAAAAACCTGGATGTAGGATTGTATCTGCATCTCTGGCAACCTTTCCGCAGCATCTCTCGCTCAACCAAGGGCAGAGCTAAATCCTGGAGTAGAGTTAATTGCTGCATCTCCCAGCGCATCATCGCAGCATCCTCATCGCAGAAGCCAAGAGATAAAGATGAAAGAGGATTTAGCTTGCGGCACCGAATGCTGACAGTAATGAAGAAAGCTCCGTTTGTCATGATGAAAAATGGAGAAACCTGTGGTTTAAGCAGAGAAGTAAAAGAAAAAGCAGCCATCGTATTTTAAGCAAGCCGTCGATCAAGGTTTTAATTTTTCTCTAAGTGTATCTTCCGTTGGAAAAATTTTAGAAGGTGACAAAACAAGACGAAACATTCTTTTACATCCTTTTACATCCTCTGAGTTACTACACAATTGATCCAACAGTGCACACGATTCCTTGCTGTGACAACCCACATTCTGCATTTCTAAACTGCATGATTTCTAGAGTATCATTTACTCCCAAACACACTCTTAATTAGGGAAAAATTGGGCCATGAAGTCATGCGGTGCTACAGAAAAGAGGCACAGCACTAACAACCTCAGCGCATCCCGGGTGAAACCAAAGCATTTGTTTTTCCCATTACTGATGTTCTGGGGCCTTGAGAGGGTTTTCAGTTGCCTTGATGAGTATTTTTCAGTTGGCAAAAGGGCAACTGAGGCTCTGAAGGGCAACACTGCAAAATGTTGGTAGGACCGGTGCGAAATTAGAACCACCATTTTCCCCTCTTTGCTTTGATTTTCCATGGAAGAAGCCGAAATCTTGCTCCAAGTGGTGGGAAGGAAGACAAGGGTTTAACCTCTATCAGACAAAACCCCACCTGCTGCAAGAGATACCCAGTAAATCAATAATCCTTGAAATAAATTACTCTGTGAACCAGATGCAGTGCCAGCGTAGTGCTGTAACCCCACGTGTACCTTGCGAAAGCATTAAGTCTAGAAAACACCAATCTGCAGGGTGAATAAAGGCAGAGCTTAAAAAATGCCATATAATAAATCTTCAACAAAGTAATAACGTGCTGATATAACGCAGAAAAGATGAAACAAATCTCACACAGCCCATGGCTGCACTGTGTGTGCTCCTCATGCGAGGAGAGGACACCAACCAGCTCTTTTAATACAATTTTGGGAGGCTACGTCCCCCAAATTGGAGGATGAATCAGGTTCAAAAGCCCCCCAGTGCTCAAGGCCGCTTTCCAGCATCCTTGCACCTTCACCAGTCTGGCCAGTCTCTGGTGCTGCCTGTCCCTCCGTTACCTCCACACGCAACAAACTTGGAAGGAAGAGACGGGAGCAAGCAGCCCAGAGGCTGGCAGGTAATTTTTGGTGCCGGGGGATGCCAATCCCCCTTTCTGTGGGAGATGACAATGAAATTCAGTTCGCTGGGCAGCATGTTTTGAGACCAGAGCAATACTCCCATTTAGATACAGAGACGAAGATGTTTATAATGTTGGTTATAATGCTATGAGGTGTTCATAACATGTCCCCAGCACATAAGGGTTATGGGAGGGCAAAAGCTGCAGGGGGTCCAAGCAAAGCACAACTCAGCCCCCAGCTCATCCCCAGTTGCCTTCAATTTGCTGGAGATGGGAAGAACAGGAGCCACAAGCAAGGATGCAAGGGCCCAGGGTGAACCCAGATAATTTACCTCCTTATGAACAGCTGGGAAAAGCCTTTTGGAAGACAAAGACTCAAGCAGTAAGATGGCCGCTGAAGCATGTCTCACCTGCACAGTGACGGCACCTTCCATCAAAGTGCTCCAGGGCAGCATTGTCAGTGCTGGGAGATTCAAAAACCTCCTTGCACACCTAAGTAAACAGCATAGAAAATCCAGTTCACAGTCGGGACTGTTTTGTGGTATCCATGGCTAAAGGTTTTATGGCACACACAACCACCCCATTACCTGGTAAAACCTCCGAGAGTCACCCAAGAGCCAGCAGCACCACGGCGAGGGTAAAGATTTTGAAGCCATGCGCTTGCAGGCCACGAAGACCATTAACCCACGTGTCTGCAGTGGGGAAGGGTTTTCTCCAAACCCTTACAGCTTGCTCATATTTTCTTTTTCCTGGACTTGTAAGTGCCCTCTTTGTTGCTTCCCCACCCCCCTCCTTTTGCCTTCAGTGCCACAGGCTGGTGTTGGTGGCTGTAGTGACACTCGTGGGCATGGCCACAACTCAGCAAGTGGCTGATTTTCCACTAACTTACAGTAAAATTACAGCAGATGCTCTTTAAAGGTAGCTCAACTGTGATCTTTTATGACCAGGATATGTACAACCATTTGATTTGCATTTTGCAGGAGTTAATCCCGGCAGGAGTTATTTTCACATCCCAGATAAGACAGATGAAACAAGAGGGCATGACCGGCTCCTGTCACGCTGCCGAAGCAATAACCGCCAGGGCAAAATAAAGCACCTGAGCAGCAAAAGACAAGAGCAGATATTTCTAGGGAGCAGGCTGGGTCCCATCCCCAAAGTGGAGAAGTAAAATTGAGACTGGCTCAAATGAGGGCCCAAGCAAAAATACCTGCAGATTAGTCTTGTATTTGCCACTGTGAAAATCATTGTGGCACTGAGACTCTGATGGCACACAGCAAAAACTGAGCATAGACACAGACTAAAAAGCTCCAAGGTACTGATAGGAAAAGCAGATCCTAGCAGAACCCCCAAATCCAATACCCTTTGCCTCCGGAGCATTTACTTCAAATCTGTGGCTCTCCAGTCCCCCTTGAGCCTATTTTTCAGATGGAGCAGAGCAAAACGGCCAAGACCAGATGCAGGCAACTGGGAGCATTACCTGGGTGTCCCTCATCATGTCAGCAGAGCATCCTCAACAGGGATCCTAGACATGCAGCCAGGGGAAACTTGGAGCAACATAGGTGCCCACCACGAGCAGATTTTACCCAGTACCTCCTCAGCTGGGATCCCCAAAATGTCTGCAGGAGGGAGGGACATCGTGGGCTGGGTGTCCAAGACTGAGCGTGCTCCCAGCCTGGGGCTGCGCAGGGGAAGCGCTGCCCTCTGTCTTGCACCCCCAGATCGTTCGACCCCAGCCTGGCAGCAGCTGGGGTACCCCAGCTCTGCTCTGCTGCCACGTTAGCTGGGTCTGGAGGTTTCACTGAGCCCTCTTGGTCACCCACGCCACCAACTGTCCTAGGACAACGAGGTCTGGTTGGCACCCCATCCCTACTGGCTTGGCATACCTGTGAAAAGTGAATTTCAGTTCTCTCTTGGGCACTGGGAATGGAGCAAATACCGCACTTGGGAGTGAAGCCACCCAGAAAGCAGCAAGCAGCCTGTGCAGAGCTCAGCAGCTGCTGGAGGTGCTCCCCCACGTTAGCAGCTGGAGATCAAGTCAGGCAACAAAAAGTTTCCTCCCATGGCCTGGTGCTGCACAGTTGGTGGCACCACAAGCCTACAAGCAGAGGAGCTGGGAACTTCCAGACCTCAGGACTGGAAACACAAACAGCAAGGATAAAATCCTCCCCTTCGTCTCCCTCAAAGGACTTTCTAAAGCTCGATATTACACCGCGAGCAACAATATCAGCAATACGCTGCTTAAGCACGTGCTGTGGGAGGATGCTCTGACCCTCGCATCCCTCACCCTGCGCTACAGATCTTCACGAGGTACCCGGGCCAGCAGAGCCGTGACAAAGTGCTTGCAGGAACACTCAAATAATCTGCTAGAAAGCGCGTTAAGGTGTAACCCCACCGTTACCCATCAAGAAATACCATCTTACATACACATCCACGATTACAGACACGTGCGTATGTTTCATATGCAAATTCCATCAGCAAGATGCTGTTCCTGAGAAATCTCTGCCCCACAGTCTGCAGTAGTAATACTTTGTTCTGAAGCACCTAGAAGGAAAAAACAGTCCCTCTGTCACATTCCTTACAGAAAAAGGGGATCAGCAATCTCTGCATACTACTAGCACCTCTAGACCAAGAAAAGTTCCAGTTGTGGTGGAGACTGGTGCCTCCAGGAGGACGCAGTCGTGCCCCATGCCTATGTTCAGGGCCCATTTTAGGGCTGGCGCAGGGCACTGGAGCCTCTCCCTGCTCCGAAGAATACCGCTCAGTCTAAGCATCACGCAGTTTTTACTTCAACCGAACAAAATTTTACCCCTAAAACGACTCCTTCAGCAGCGCTTCGCCATCCTCCTGTAGCGCGGCGAGGGTCGTGCCTCAGTTTCCCCCGAGAGCTGGCTGCGTTGGGACGGCGCGGGGACAACCCGTGCCCCCCAAGCTCCCTGGGGGGGGGGGGGGGGGCACGGCGGGGCCACCCCCCGAGCTCCGAAGCAGCCCCAGGATTTCCCAAGCCCTGCCCATCGCTTACCCAGGCCCTGACCCATCACTTACCATCCCAGCCCGCGGCTCCCCGGCTCTGTGCTTCCCCCAGCTCGCTGCTTTGCCTTCGTCCCTCTGCAGCCCCCTCCCCATTTCCGGGCGTGCCCAGAGGGCCCCCCCCTCCCGCCCCCCCCTTCGCTGCGGGGGGCTCCCCGCGCTCCCCGAGCCCCGGCCCCATCCTTTCCCTTTCAGCCTCCCACCTTCGCCCCCCTCCCGGCTTCCCGGCCCCCCCCCCCCCCCCCCCCCCCCCCAATCTCCCTTTGTCCCCTCTCTGCCTGCCCTTTCCGCCCGGGGGGGGGTGGCCCCCGGCGGCCCGGAGTTTCCATGGGGATGGAGGCGGTGGCCGGGGCTGCAGGGAAAAGCACAAAGAGCGGGGGGGACACACACACACAGCGGATGGAGGGGGGGGACAGCGAAGGGGACCCGGCAGAAGGGGCCGGGGGAGCAGCGGCCGCAGCCCGGTGGGCTCACGGAGCACGGCGCCCCGGCTCTTTGCTTGAATTCACGCTTCTGGCATTGTTCTCTTTTCCATCCCGAGGAATAAAAAACGGTCCCGGAGAAAGGAGAATGAGGAAATGGCCGAAAAGAACCAGAAAGGCGCAGCTGCTTCTGCTCGGCGCCCTGCGCTTACGCTAGGGGCTGGCGAGGCTGGACAAGGGGGGCTTTGGCCACCCGTGTCAAGGAAAGAGGGTGCAGAAAATCAGATTGGCCTCGGGGGCATCAGCAGCAGCACGTCCAGATCCCCACATCCCATGTTAAGCATCCGTCCCACCGGACATGGAGGGGATTCAAGCGTCACTCATTCCCGTGCTGTTGCAAAGCAAAGAGGAAAGTTTGGACGAAGCCAACATTTCTGGAGGCTGAACAGGATTCACAGGCACAAGCCCATCCATATCACACCTCTCCCATGCAAATTAACTATGTTATCTCGTACTCAAGGGGGATATTTTTTATCAGCTTGTGAGTTTGGCTATGAAGGTAATTAACACCAGCCTCCCTTACAGTCTGCTCATCTCAGCTGCATTCCATCCCTGCCTGCAATAGCTGTGTTCTCTGCCCTCTTCCTTTAGCTCTCCACTCACACGGTCCTTGCTGGCAGGCACTGATATGGAGGTGAATCTGAATTACACCCTGCGAGGTTGCAGATCTGTAACAAGGACGGCTTTTAATCTGGAAAGGCACAAAATTCATGTCAAGACACCAGAATGCATTAAAACCACATAAAAAATGAAGCAAATTGTAATTATAAAAGGACAATCATTGATTTTACTCTTAATTCTAACAACATTTCACAGTGGTTAACTTTAATCTTTGAGGATTTAACTTTTTCATTAATTATTCAAACACAAAACCAGACTAACTGCTTATAAGGCCCATGGAGAGCATGAAGGCTGGAGGGGGCGTACTGGAAAGGATGGATCCCCAGGCAGGTCGCTCTGCACTGACAAATTCAAACCCCTTTGTTTTAACACGGGCAAACACAGGGTCAAAGCAAGGTGTGCTCGGCCCATTGTCTCCCTACCACCCACAGAAGTTGAAAAGAGGCTGTGAATGCCAGCGAGAACAGAGGGGCATTTCTCCAACACACCCCAACACTGGTTTTTAGGGACCTTCTGAGTCAAAAGTTGCTGAGAGGGTCTAGCATTTTTCTGAGGATGGAAAGAGCAACAGGGAGACACATCAGCAGCGATGGTGACACACTGCAAACACTTCACATAGGTTTCACCTGTGAAACTCATTGCTGCAGCGTGGGGTCCAAAGACCTTCAAGAGGCTGGTACAAGCCCTGGGCATTTATCTGGCTAACAGCAAGTATTTGCCTTTCCTGGTACACCCATGCCACGTTGGAGGAAGAGTCCTCAGAGTGCCTCAACTCAGCCTCCCATTCAGGGCTGGATTTTTGCCAGCTGTAGATACATTATGGATCCTGACCATATTATGGATCCCTGAACATAAAAAGTGTCATGGGGAGTCTTAGTCCCATGCACTCCTGCTCTAACATCCCCTATGCCATGCTTCAGCTCTCCTGTTCCTCTGCATGCCCACTCGGTGCCACTGTTGCTCCATGTTTCTCCTCAGGAGCAAAGCAGCAGGTATGAGAGTAGCAGGGCCAGAGAAAAAGGCCATGGCAAGGCAAACACCAGGAAGTTTAGGAAAGCAGAATAGGGTTGGAGACGATTACTGCAGAGATTCCCTACCCATGCCTCATGCGATGGAGAGGTGGAGGAGCGCACCACTTCGTAACGGCACGGAAAGCTGAACTTGCAATCGTATCATCGTCGTGATTAGGTGCTGAATAGTAGCAGATGCTTTTTCGGCACCTTACCCGGTTAATGTTACAATTGAACAAATCGAAACATCATAAGGGGATGAATAAACATGAGCGATGTCTGCAGAAGCGGGAAGGAGCTGGGATGAAGCAGCTTGTCTCCGTGCTGAGGTCTCAGGCCCTGGTGCAGGTTTGACATCACAGCTCCAGCTGTCACAGGCCGGTGCCATCCGGCACCTGTGAGCAGAGACAAGAAGAAATCTGAATCCTCAGAGGGCATTCTCCTGATCAGCAGCTTCTAACAGGCTGGACCATTACTTGCCAGCCCCAAGTAGATGGACAGTGCAATGATCTCCCCATAGCCCACCCAAACTGCAGCCTGGGCTTCATAAAATTCCTATTTTGCAGTGAATGTAAGGTGACATTAACTGCTTCTTCCTAAATAGACAGTTTCAACCCCCCAAAGATTTTCTAGATCTTCAGCGACAGTTTTATCATCCACAGCTAGTGAGATATGCAATGCCACTGCAAGGATTCATATATATATTTTTTTTAATATATACATCTTTGTATAAAAACCATTCGCACTGCTAGAGCTGCTTGGCTGCATAGCTTTTCATTGATATTTGAGCTTCCTAAACAGCAAACCATCTTTCATGGCTTATTAATAGTCACTGCTGCCAACTTCTACTCCCATTTTGAAAAAAATCTATGAATTTTCCTTCTCTTGCAAGCCAATTGTATGGTTTGTGACAGCAACTCTCCTGGACTGTGCTCGTAAAATGTTGTGACAATTTGTATCATCTATGCACAGCTTATAAATCTGGTTTTAATTGTTATGAGCTGTCTCTGTGAGTTACAGAGAGCTGTGAAAGAGCAGGACGAGCAAGGCATTGACCACGCAGCAAGGATTCATCTGTGCACAGAGCATCCACCCCAACTGTGCTGACAAAGGACCTCCAAGCTGGGCTAGGACAAAGCTGCAGCCTTTATTAACGGTGATTTCTAAAGGCACCGCTGGTGACTGCAAGCAGTTGCACCTGCTGACCTCGAAGGTCTGTGCCAGCCCAATATATGCTCCTTGTCTGCAAACTCGAGGAGTTTGGGGAGAGACTGGGGGAAGGCGTGCTCTGGATGTGATAATCAAGCCCCGGTGACAGCTCAATTTATCACCGGGCAAGTTTCAGCATTTTGACTCGGGAGAACATTCCCCCTTGTCATTGCTTGCTTTTTACTCCCAATGAAAAATCTCCGATGAGATTCCCGGTGACGGCTCTCTTTGCATTCCTGGCGCACGCTCAGCTAGCCAAGCAAGTCTGTAAATAATTGAGCACCCGGCGTTCCCTTTGCAGTCCCCACCAGAACCAGCTTAGTTTGCTCTCAACAGCAAATATTTAGTGAGGTAATCAATCCAAAAAAAAAAAAAAAAAATCTTAATTTGGATAAGAAAATGAAATGCTTCTCCCCGATCTGGTATCTGATTATCTCTGGCATCCATCCTGCCTTTCTTAGACAGCCTTTCTCAGGGTGCTGTACCAGGAGATAATTATGGAGGATCATAGAAGCAGTTCAATTAGCTGCAGCTAATGCTGCTTATTAGCATTTTGCTGGAGCTTTTGGAGTTTTTCAGCTGAAACAGATAAACAAGCTCAAACATTCACATACGAAAGCTCAGACAAACAGAAACAAAGGAGTGGGGGGGATGTCAGGAAAAGCACAGAACAGCGCCCGAGCAGTGGGGGCTGCCTGTAAATATCGGCAATGCTGAGGCTCAGTTCTTGCGACGTGGGTGCAACGCCTGGGCTTCAGCAGCTTGAGCATCCCACCACGCAGGAGCACGTATGGGTCATGGAGCACAGCTGGAAGTCCTCTGAGCACAGCACACAAGTCCTCTGAGTATGTTTTAGGGCCCTTGGAGCAGTAGATAGTGCCAGCCAGGGTGTGCCTATGTTCAGACACCCAAAGTTGACCCCTTGCTGCTTTGAACAAGGTTAGTGCCTTTTGGAGCCATGGGCTTGGAGGAGGATGCTTCATTTTAGATACCCATCTCCCACCCACTGGATTGAATCCTTGGCGGCTGCAGACTCCACAGCAAATAATGCAATTCAAAAACTTGTCAGCCTTTGCCTTCACATCAGCCGTGTCCCCTATGTCCACTCTGCCTGCTAGGAGCCACTTTGGAGGATCCTACTTCTCATACTAGGAAAGTAAATTCAATTTTCAGCGTCAATGAACCCTGACTGCTTTGTGCTATGTCCATGTCTGTGAGCATAGTCCTCTCGCTTAAGCACTTTCCTCTGGTGCATCCCATTCCAACTGAATTTTAGGAAGTGATCAGATGCTGTTGTGCCCTCCAGTTTGTGAGACCAAATACACCGAGTGCGAGACCAAACACGCTGAATGCTTTTACACTTTTTCTCTAGGACTGGCTGTCCCTATGCAGCTTCTTGTCTTAACTAATCGCTGCGGTCATCGCACACTTCGGCTCTCTTGGATCACATTCTCAGCTCCCTTCATTCCTGTCTTCATCGTCTTCCTCATCCCAGTTCTCTGCCAGTCAGTTCCTGCTCTCCTTTCTTCCCTTCTTAAAGGCCTTTTTCTTCCTTCTTTCAAAAAACAGTGTTTAAATTGACTTTATGAAATAAACCAGCTGTTTTGTCAACTTAGAGTCGAAAGTCAACAGTTATTAACCATCTGCAAACATCTGAGGTGAAGTCATGAGCTGCAGGGGGGCTGCAATCTTGATTAAAGACAATATTTTCCAAAGAGAGAGAGAGAGAAGAAGAAGAAAAGCAGACACATCTGAGAGCTCCTGAAGATGAGCAGCAGGGACAAGGGTGGCCTTACTGTCACCTCCACATGGAAGATGGAGCTGCCTGGCCAGAGCTGAGCACCCAAAATCCAGGTCCTCTCAGGCCCTGCCGGATTCGTCCCAGAGGCCGCTGGCAGCTGGCTGCCTGGCTTTGTTTGTGGACACCTGCAATTGCTAATGCAGCAGTGAGAGAACATCACTCAAAGAAAAGTGTAGGCTTTCAAGGCAGTGCCATTGCCTGTCCCTCAGAGCAGGACTGTAGGTGAACACAGCCTGAAAGACATCACGTTTAAAAGCAAATAACCATGGCTTTTGTCTGTGGAGAGCCCTACATTTACACTTTCAAGCTGTGTCCCGCCCCACAGGACAAACCCGTGAGTTCTCCCACCATTTGGAGATTGGTGCAGCATGAAGATTCGTGGCTTAGAAACCCTTCCCCAGCAAGCCCTGCCACATGCTCAGTGGTGGCATCCACTCCTCTGCCCAGGGACATTGGCCCACTACAGAGGGGAGCTCCCTGCTAGCATCCAAATCCTTCACGGGCCGTGCCCTCAGCTTCCCTATTTGCCTTCCAGGCTGCCTTCCTTCCTTCTTCTGCTGGCTTGCTTGCCCCATTTCTAACAGCCACATTTTTCTGATATTTTTCTATGGCTTTGCTCTCCAGCACTGGTATTACAGGGAAGGAGAGGCAATGCTTGCAACCCAAACTATTGATGAGGGGGTCATAGGATTGCAAGTGAGAAATTCGTTGTTTAAACAGCCGTGCCCTGACTTCCTAAGGTGGACTTGTTCTGAAAACTGAAGCTTTCCAACTATTCTGTCTTCATGATTTAATGAATTATCCAGTATTTGAAATGAAATAACTTCATAGCTTTGGCAGCAGCACAGTTGGACTAACCTTGACCGAACTCCAGCGGAAAACAGTCCTGCACTGCAGCAGGAAAGCAAGCACAGCTTTGGTTTGAGTCTGCAGCATTTCTATCACAGCTCAACATCTGCTACTGGCGGCTGATCACAAGGGCAGCACTGCTTTGCTGCCCTCGGTCATGCGGGTTTTGGTGCTGATTAGAGAACCAGCTGTTTTTTGCGACATCTTGAGGTAGGATATCAAAGTGGTGCAGAAACAGGAACTGCCCGGCAGGGTGGGGAGCATGCAGCTCTCCCAGCACCTCTGTGATTTCCTTTGGTGCATTCTGGTTTTATTGCCCAGGATTTTATTTGGTTTGATTCTCTCTGTGCCACATCTGCCATTGTTTCTGTTGCATGCAGAGCTGGGGTTTGCCATCCTGAAGCAGCTGGGCTGGGTTGTTTCAGATACTGATCACCATCTTTCTGAGAGGAGATGCTGCTCCACCTGCACGGCATGGGTAGAGATCTCACAGTCAGCTCCTTCTCTCCAGTCAAAATATCAGAGCATCTTCTAGGAAGCAGGCTCCCAGTCTGCTCTGGCCTCCTGGACAGCCCAGCATCACATTTTTCCTTGGTAGTGCATGACTGAGCACCTTTGCCAAGCCCTTAATGATGGCATTAAGACAAAATAATGTCCTGCTGCCACTTAGAAGGACTTTGCTCAGTAAATGAGGGAGCAGCTGTGAGGGAAAGCGCTAAGGCAGAATGAGATACCGCGTACCATCTGTGAGCTGCATGGTGAAAGCCTGTCCTGCCCTTGGAGATGGGGGCAAGAGGAAGCAACCTGGGCTGAAGAGCAGAGAAGAAACCCAGCCTTTTGCGGGGCTGACACGGGTGCTGAACACCAGAGGTTTGTGCTGGTGCTGCCAGGATGCTACCACCTCCAGGATGGGCAAGCGGCGGGTGAGGAAGGGAGGTGGATGCGTGTGGCTATCGCTAGCAGCCAGCTCTGCGGAGGGAGCCTCGCCTGGAGCACACACATCCGACACAGGTTCCTGCCTTATTAAAAATAATAACCCACATCTATTAACTCCTCTGCTGCCTGTTGCCTGTACACCCACAGTCGTCAGAGGAGATGTACGACAGCTTGATGCCAGGCTGTCAACGGATCGCGGAGCTGAACCCGGACAGAAATAGCATTTTCTGCCACATCCCTTCCGCTCTAATCCCTGTGTGCTTAATCCACACCACTACCAAGGCAAGCATGGCACTGTAAGGACCAGTGTGAGCTGGAAGTCTGTGTGATGTTATAAATCAGCGCAGAACCAGTGAACTCCTACAAAATCACCGAAAGGAGCCAGCCAGTTAAACCTGCCCCACGTGCCAGTGGCTCAGGTCTTGAGATGGTTGATTACTGCTTGATCTCCTAGGGAATAAATCTCTTACCCAGGCAAAGGGCTGGCTGTCAGTGGATGATGCAGAACCATGCTGCCTGGCAGGGGACTGTAGAGCTTTATTATAAATGATGGGCATGGGCTTTTCTGATGGGAATTTGCTCTTAGCAGCACGAACAAAAAATCCAAACAAATCCAGTACTGTGCATATTGCTCCAGAGAGGACCAGGAACCTATTTGAAGAAGGCATTTTGCAGTAATAAAGGTCCAGGGACGGCGTCAGTCAGGTGGAAAACAAACCAAAGGAGGACTCAGGCAAAGCCCAGATGAAAATCCTTGTTGTGCCTTGCAGAGATTCCATCAGCTCTGGCAAGCTGCCGGAGAGCAGAGGGTGAGAACAGCCAGAGCTGAGCACAGCATGTCAAATCAGCAACAGGGGAATTGATAAAGCCCATAATAATGGGCAAATTAGGCAGTACTTTGAATAATTATGGTATAACGTGGGAAAGCCAAGTCACTTCAGAGGAGAATGCCGTAACTCACGGCTATAACAACATTATCGGCAGTAGGGTTGTTATGGGCAGAAATGTTTTGTTGGGCCATGGAACTTATGTCCTGGGATGATGTGGAGGCTGGACACACAGCCAGCTATGTGTGGTAGATCCAGCAGCACCTTCTACTGCAGCAAGGACCATTTTTCCAAGAGCAATGGCCTTGTCTCTGACTGAAATTTGAGGAATCCAGGCGGGATAATGGCAATGCCTGATCATCCTAACTTAGTAAAAATTGAGCTAAAACAAGCCCCCGTCATCAAGCCCAGCCCCTGGCACTCCTGCAATTCTGTGCTAGCCAAACCCCAATTTTAGTCGAGCACTAGCTGTGGTGGGCTAGAAGCGGAAAGATGCCAGATGCTCCCAACAATGAATATTTACACTACCTGTAGAAATGGTTTCTGACAGTAAACCAGCTGATGTGCTCCACAGCCAAATCCCAGTGCAAACCAACACATTGGGAAGTTGGATCCCAACCACCCGGTGAAAGGGATTCATCTCATTTGGAGAGGACAGCCCAAGCCAGGAGACGGAGCCTTTTCCTCTCCAGCAGCATGCAGGGCAACTGGCTCAGACATTCAGTCTTGCAATAGCTAAAGTGAGATGTGATTAATTCTACCCAGAGATTATGTGATGCTACACAGTAATGATGGCAAATCATTTGCGTCTCTGATGAGTTTGACCTTGACGTGGATTTCACTTGGACTGCCAACAACGAGCTTTAAACCCTTTAAAAATACATTTGCCATCAAATAGGAAAAGGATTTGTAATCTCAATTATTGACATGCTCAGGGAGAGCTCAGCTTCTACAGGACATTTGTAAATGGGGATTAGATGTAGGTCAACCAGGTGTTTTGGAAATTGGATCAAAACCTACCTCGGCTGTGAGGAGAACCCTGTGCTACCTCAGTGATTCAGAAGAGTTAATCTTACATGCCCTGGATCAGAGAACTAATGTTCAAAAGGGTGATCCCCACAGCAGTTTACAGCAAGCAATCAGATTTGGCTAAGCCATAAACTATGTGAAAACTCCCTGAGCACCAGTCCATGCTCAGTAAAGCTTGCGAGAAACTTGTATATCATTTTTCTTAACCCTCCACTGAAGCCCAGAAACAACACTGGAGCCAGAGGAAGGTGTAAGCTTTTTTTTCCTAGGATACAAAGTGTGCAACCAATGACTGTTTGAGGTTCGTTCTGTCATCTGCAGGAGTCCTCCAAAACGCCTTTTCCCACTAACCCCACAAGCTTTTGGAGAAGTTCTGCGCACCCATGGCTGGACGTGATGTCTGCGAAGCATGGCCACGTTCTGCCAGTCGATGTTTTAGGAGTGCCGGGAGTTAACCCCAGTGCCGTATGGCTACCAAACTGATTCATCTTACATAAACCCCCTGTTCTCCCTCCTAGTAAATTATTTAAAAGCCCAAATCTGGCCTCTTTGATGCTGCTGCCTCAGCACAGCCTGAGCTGATGGGTTTTGCACCAATTTGCTGTTACCCTCAGCAGACTATCAAGCAGCACACATCATCCGTCTTCTCCAGCCTCTTCTTTCAGCCTGCTCCCTACCCCTTTCTCTCTTCCACCCCTCCCACCCCATCCTCCCAGCCTGACAGCTGTTTTTCTGAAGTTTTCATGAACCCCCTTGACAGACCCAGCTGCCTTCCTGCATCCCTGCAGGCAGAGCTGCCTAATCTTCTCCAAATAAATCAGCCCCACACCAAGTGAGCCAGGCACAGAGGGGAAGATGACTTTGAGGCGTTGCTGAAATAAACCTGTCACTCCGGGAAGCTGCTGTGTTCAATTCACAGGCAATGTCTTTTTAAAATTATTATTATTTTTTCCTTATTATCAATGGGGCAATAGCAGCACATGCAAGACATGCTCTGCTCCCCTGTGCTCCAGGGGGACAGAGCGGGACCATACTCAGAGCTCAGATTCCCATTGTAGCTCCCTGGATGAAGCTGTTTGTGCAAGGAAATGCTCAAATCAGCATGAGCAGACAAGAGGAAGCCTTGCCCATCCTCATCCCTGTGGCAATAAGGTTCCTCAAGGCTACCTGCACACCCCCTTTCTCTTCTGTGCCCTCGTCGTGCACATCCTGCGATGTGCTGGGGGCTCCCATTGCCACTTGAGCCCTGTTTAGGGTGGTGGGGCTGAACTTCTGGAGGTGGTGGCGTTTGAGCATGTCCCAAGGGTCCTGTGCTGGTGTCTTGCTGTTGCCACCTCCGAGGAGGAGATGCGTAATGGCAAAGTCGAAGGAGAGTTTCCTAGGCATTGTCACCTGAGCAGCTTTCCTTGAGTCCCAGGAGAAAAAAGCTGCCCCAGATTTTTGCAATGTGGATGGCTGTTCCTGAGCTGGTCCCTGGCACTCTTTACTATCTACTGATGTACGGAGGCATCCTATGTATTTTAGATGCCTGCTTGGAGGGAGAGGGATCAGCTGGTCCTGGTGATTACAGATTGTCTTCTGTGGACATCTGCACTCAAGCAAATGAACCCTAGCAAGGCTGTCTGATGACCCAGGGATAAATTAGTCTATTAATACTCAGCTTCGTCGCAAGGTAGGGGCATGAGCACCTTCTGCAGCACAAGCTGTAGCTATGGAAAAGCGGCTGTCAGGTTTTAAATGCTGAAATATGAGCTGGTCCATGACAAACGAATTGTGGTGCCTCGCTGCGAACAGGATGGTGAGCAGCACCGTATAGGTGCAGAGCCATGATCCGTGCCCTGCATTTCTGTGGCACAAAGTAGGGATTTTTTTTGGATATCAGCAGCCCACAGTGACAAGTATCTGGAGAAGTGGCCACTATGTGAAAGTACAGGAATAGCCTGACCATGGCATTAGAATAGCTTTGCGGATACATCCCTTAAAACAAAACCTGCCTCCTGTCCCAGCTTCTCTGGGTGTCCTCTTCCAGTGCCTCACCACCCTCAGAGTAAATCTACCCTTCCTTAGTTTAAAGCCATTGTTCCTTGGTTGCACACATAGCTGCACACCAGCCCTCGTGTGGCACTTGGCAGTTCATTCGTGGTTCTTTATAGTGTTTTTCTGATTATTGTATTTGCAAGGGAATGGTCCTGGTGGTGGCTCAGGAGGACCTAAAGCCAAAATGTCTGAATCTGCAGGAATCCCAAATCAATGTCCCCCTGGGGAATACATGAATTTCTTTTGCTGCTTAGCTAGATACTGATTTGAAGTCAGAATATGACATTTCAATGCCAATATTAACTCAGGAGAGTAAAGCCAGGGAAATAAGACATTTCTGGGGGGATGGAAATGAAGAGAGAAAAAAGGACTTTGACTGAGACGAGTTTGGCGGACAGAAAGTGAAACAGTTTCAGGAAAGAAAGAGAAACCAGAAAACATATTTCCACCGAGAGGCCCAACATTTAATTACATGCAGCTCTGCAGAGGGCTTCCTTTTTCTGGCCTTCCTCCCGGAGCTCCTGGTGATGCCGATGGACGCTTCCTGCTGTGTGACCGGCAGCTGGGACCCTGCCGTGGGGACGGCACTGCCAGCAGCCCGCTGCAGGTCTGGGGCAGCATGGAAGACATAGAGGCCTTGGAGGAGATTGAAGTGATCATATTAAATCTCCAGCCCAGCTTTGACCTTTCCGTCTCTTGGAGACAGACGTCTTCGGTCAGAATGGATTAGAAGGATAACGTCTGACGGCAACGCAGGCTGCAGGACTTCCTTCGGAGACTCTTACGATGCACTCAGTCATCTGAAAGAACTCAGAGCACTTCCTCAACGACAGCCAAGTCTTGTCTCCAGATGATGGAGAACTCATTCAACCCACAGGGACTTTTTTCAAGTAGCTCATTAACGGCCCTGGTAAAGCCGTACACCTTTTGCCAGTCCGGCCGCTAGTGCGGGGAGGACTTCCCTGCCAGGAGAGGCTCTTGTGGCAGGACAGAGTCTGGTTCTGGCTTCCGCAGGGTGTAGGACAGCCACGTGTGTGGCTGACACCTGCGACAACTGTTTACCAGCAAGAAATTGTCACATAGAGGCTGGGGTTTCCGAAGTGAGTGTGAAATGTTAGGGCAAATCACGCATGCACCAGTATTGTGAAATCCTGGGCAGCTGGAGATTTCACCAAAGGCTTCCTCCACCCCATGCTGATGTCTGCACAAGGCGTCTGAAAGGGACGCGAGGAAAGCAGGCAGCACCGCTGCTCCCTCAGTGCAGAAGTGCCTCTGATCTACAGAAAAGGCAGGGAAGGAGCTCACCTGCCCCAGAGCCCAGAAACAGAGGCTCCCCCAGGACCTCAGGAGGGGCTGCTGCTTAAGTGAGAAACAACCCAGGGACGAGGGTGCTTTATCCCAGCCAGCACGTGAGCTTTAATCTTCCCCTCCCCCCGCAAAAAAAAAAAAAAAAAAAAAAAGCCACCACTAATAGATGTAAGAACAGATTTCAAAAAGCCAAAGAAAAGATAGCTTATCATGGCCATTTTTCAGAGATCTGAGATAAAACGGAAAAACAAAATTTCTATTTTTATTTTCTAAAAGCAAAAGGATCTCCTCTTTCTCCATTGTCTCTTTTGGAAAAGACTCAAGAGTTGTGGTTTTTTTTTAGGCATTCCTTATGTGGGAAAAGATCTTTTTCTGGCCTAAACTGCTCCCAGTATTGCAACACAACAAAATGATAGCAATTTACAGATATTTACTAAGAAGTTAGATCCTGTTTCTGCAAGCTTGAGTCTTTTTCCAGGAAATCAGACAAGCTGACTGCACTGCTGCAAGCAGAAAGTATTAGTGTGCTAAACCTAAGTTAAATGTCCCCCCATGCAGCGACTTCCTAGCATAGCCAAAGAACCCACAATTATTCCACAGTTAAGGTGCCACTCTGCTTCAGAGTCAGCAAGCAGAAATATAAATTGCTGCTTAAAAATAGGGGGTAAAAAGAGGAACAAATTCAAAATATAATAAAGCTGCAAAAAGCTGAAAAATGCCATGGTATCTTACAGAAAAGAGTTCGAAGATTCTAAATTCTAACTCACAGAAATTCTTCCAGGAGTCTAAATAATGCCATAAAATAGGTAGAAGCATTCAATAATTTATTTCTATTTTGGAGTTGGAATGAAATGTAATTTTGTCCTGATAGCAGATGCCAACAAGCTACATCCCAGCCCATTAGCATTATGATGGAGTTTCCTGGCAACTTGACATATGAAAATTCATCTTTTCTGGTGATTTTGAAAGGTATCAGACAGAAGTTTAATGTCTCAGCAAACCTGCAGCATCAGTTCGTGTAGCGAGGAGAGCTTGTGCCACCTTCTCACCCACCACCTCGGCATCTTCCACCGGTGGAAGCCTGCAGTGATCGTCTGTTGGCGTGGATGTAACAAGCACAGTCACCCTGGGGCTAGCAGAGGGATTTGCTTTTCTGTGTCTGTCACTGTAAGATGCTCAGCAGCATCTGCTGTGGATAAGCTTGTTGGATGGGAAGAAACCATAGAAACATCCACACGTACAACATGCCTGGCAGTGCCTAGGAGGACGGACCTGGAGAAGATTCAAGCACAGAACCCGACAGTGGTATAAAGACAATTCAGCTGTAAGACAAAGCTAACTTCAAACCCCATGAACATGGATTTATTCTGGTAATCTGCTTCCTCTGACCCTGCACTCCATGGTAATGGAGCCACTGTTCTGTGATGAGCATACGGTGTGGTGGAGAACCGATGTGGGTCGTAGCCTGATGCAGGATTCCTGTGGGAACAGAGCCTTTCCTTAGCTTTATTAAAAAAAATAAAGATAAGCCTGAAAGTCGAGGGCAGGCCAGGGTATTATTAGCTATTGGTAGAGCAACAGATGGTGCTGAGAACCAAGTCTAAATTTGTCCTGGCTGGGGGTGAACTGGAATGGAGGTGCCTGGTGGACCTCATGGTAGGACTGGAGGAGACACCACAGGTAGAAGCCTTGTCCTGCATTGCCTTTCTGGCAGATGCAGGGCACAAAGACATATTTCAGGGGTCATAGCCTGTGGCTCACAAATCACAGGGTATGCATTTGCAAAAGGAGACAGAAAAATCAGGAGGTGCGGGATAGAGCTGCGGTATTTTTAAGGCCTGGGAAAATGCCTGACATTGAGAGGCAAAGCTTGAAGATTGTGCAGTGACTTTGATTACAGTGTGTAAGTACCTTCACGGGAAGAAAATAAGAGGTACCAAGAGGCTCTTTATTCTAATATGCGAAAACATAGCAGGAACCACTGGCTGGAAGATGAAGACAGAGAAAGTGGAGTCAGAAATGTGGCTCAGACAACCTATGGTGAAGATGATTATCTATTAGGATAAATTACCAGGGAAGCAAGGCAGTCTTTATCTCCTGATAGAGGCACATGGTGCCTTTCTGGAGAAGGCATTAACAAAAGCCAGTTGTTGGGCTTATTAATAACTCTGTAAAATTCACTGGCTTGTTTTATAGGTGTGACCAGACTGCATGGTCTCGTATTCAATACCTGACGTCTCTGCTGTCACCCAGCTCATCTCCCGTGCTGGAGAGAGGTGCGTTGGCTCTTACAGTGGGTCATTTTCCTGTATTTATCTATCTTTCCCTGGAGTTCCTCATTCTGACACCAGACTCCACATGTCATGGGTGCGGGAGGGTCTGTCAGAAAAATGTGGCTGTTTTTCCTAAAAGCCTTTTGGAGCTTATCAGTCCCCACTCACCACACAGTGCTCAGCACAGGTTGAATATCCTCAGGATGCAGCACTGCAGCATCCCGTGCTACAGGGATCACCAAAACGATGGAAAGTCCCTTCAACAGAGGTGTGACATGACAGTTTTGAGCTGATAAGCGGCTGCTTTCTTGTTCCCCAGCGGCTGGAGGAGATTGTCACCCAAGGAATGTGATAGCAAGGCAGGGCCGATAACAGCACGAGCTGGCTGGGGATCCAGGCAGGCAGCCCCTGAAGACCAGAGCGGGATGTCCAGACAGAAACATGCTTCAATTTCTTTTCTCAGACTGAGACATCCCAGATAAAGCCTTTATCTGGCCTTTTCTCCAATCAATATGATGCTTCAGCCTCCTTCTCGGAGCACAGCGGGGGCAGGCGTCGCAGGAACAGCTTTATCGCAGCGCTCGCTGTAGCTGCAGGAAAGCTGGATTTTCCTCCCAAAAGCGAGTTCGCCGAGTGCTCTGAGCTCCGGCTGCCTGCTGCCACTGCGACTTTTGTTCTTCGTGGTGAGCCACAGCTCCAGACCGGCTGAGGATGTCAGCCCAGCCAGCCCGAGGATGCTCACAAGAGGGATGCATCGAGGCAAAGGAGAAAAAAAATGTGATTTTTTCTTTTTTTTTCCTCTCCCTCCGGTGACCTGAAGGCATGTTTACCAGCAGGCCGGAGCGTTTCCAGCCTGCCTTTTGGACAGGAGAGGGCAGCAAAGTGTTCCTCTTGAAGGAAAGGGAGGCAGGTAGGAAGAGGAGCGTGAGGTCTCCATTTGGGGATGTTTTGCCGTGAGATGTTTTTTTTTTCAGCCAGAACCAATTTCTGTTGCTCTGAAAAAAATATAAAAAATAAATAAAAGGGCTTACCGCAACCAAAATGCACGGAGTTTGGAGCAGGGCCCCAGAGCCGGAATCATCTCCCTCCAGATGCTCCTAGAAGCTGGGACTTTAAAAAATGCCAGGCAGACGATGCTCATGTTTTGGGTTCTGGAGGGAGGGTGCCCAGGCCAGACGCCACCTACCACCTAAGTGTGCTGACTCCTTGTCTGTCCGTGAGATGCCTCCACCCCCTCCCAGCTCCCTGCCAAGCCAAGCCGTGGCGCTGAAGCAAGCACTGGGACACAATCCTGCTCCGTTCTGGGTGGGTTCGTTGCCATCATTGATGCTCAGCACTGGTGCTGTCAGAGGTGCTCATGTTCTGCCCCCGGAGCTGAAGGCTGTGCATGCCTGGCTAGACTGGGTTTCTGCTGGCTTTTCCCAAAAATCAAGAGGGGGTGTGAGTTGCGAACAGAGACGGAGAAAAGCAAAACCGTTTTTCTCTGAGATTTGCCATCCAACAGGTGCTGCAGAGCTGGTGAGCCACCCTGTCTGCTTTCTCTGTGGATAACCCCCCATTCTCCCCGTTGTGGGCCAAGAGGACCTAGAAATTGGGAAGGACTTCCCAGAACACACCGTGAGCCCTGCGGTTACACGTTGGGGTTTCACTGAAACCCTCGCGATGGGCAGGGTTGGCACACAGCAAAGGGTGCAGATATTGCTAAGGCTGAGACAGATGCACGCTTTCTTCTCCTTCAGCTCGCACGCTTCAGCCTGGAAGGACTCGGCTGGGTCAGAAGGGCAGGGTCTAGAAAAATGCTGCTCCAGAAAACCTTCAATCCTCCTGCACAAACTTTGCATCACATCTGCCAGTCCTGTGGGAATGCCCTTGGTACCCCGAGGTGTCTCCAGCCTTGCACACATGTGCCACCAAGTCAGGCACCAGGGGGATGCACACCAGCTGCATGCCACCCTCTGTTTTAGACAATCACAGAATCATCTAGGTTGGAAAAGACCTTCAAATTACCGAGCCCAACCATTAACCTGACCCACTGAGTCCCATCACCAAACCACGTCCCTTGGTGCCACCTCCACATGTCCCTGAAATCCCTCCAGGGCTGGGGATGCCACCACCTCCCTGCGCAGCCCGTTGCAATGCTTAACCACCACCTCCATGGAGAAATTCTTCCTGATACCCAAGCTAAACCTCCCCTGGCATAACCTGAGGCCGTTTCCTGGTGTTCTGTGAAAAGAGACGGACACCTCCTCGCTGCAGCCTCCTCGCAGGTAGTGGCAGAAAGCAGCGAGGTCTCCCCTCAGCCTCTCCTTCTCCAGATTAAACAGCCCCAATTCCCTCAGCCTCGTTTTATTTGTCACCTCCATCAGCCTCCTGCCCCTGCTGTCTGTTTACTACGTGCAGGATTCGCTTGCCCAAACATGAGCATGGGCTCTGCCCATGGTTATGCCTGCTCTTGGAGGAGCCGTGGCATATCTTGCACAGGGACATGGAACTGCAACCGTGGGAAATGTCTGTTTTTTGGGAGAGGCACCTGTAATCCTGAACCCTAGGTGCTCCCAGTCCAGAGCTCAATCCTCCGCGGCTGCCTTGTAAGCACCTTCCTTTAAGGATACCTCTATCTTTGTATCTGCCATCTTCCATCTGTCATTTCAGCTTAGACACTACATGGCTGTCGATAGGGGGCAGGTGTTGCCATCACATCATTTCTTATTACATATCAGAAAGACTAATCCTACCTGGACTAATCCTGCAGAGTAATCCTGGCTCCTCAGGTCCCCCTTTTCGCAATGACAGAGCCCAGGACTCCCAGATCTCACGACTGCGCACCCGGTCACATTCTGCTCTACGTCTGCCAGCCCACACAGCCTCTGGCTCCTGACTCCAGGAGACCACAGACCGGTCAGCTTCGTTGCCACAAAAGCTTGTCCCTTGCTCTCACCGCCCCCTGATCCCATACCTGTGACTGCCTGAGGAGCCCCACGTCCCCCCGCTGCCCATCTTCCCAGCTCCCAGCCAGGCAAATACCAGTCCCCTACCTTAAGTGCAGCCTTGTGCTTCCATCTCCACTGGGAAATTAAGCAGTATCAGATGTTCCTGGGCCCAGTGACTCTGTCATCCTCAGTACTACTTTATTTCAGCACTTTCCAGCATGTTTTTGCCCATGACATGGCACAGCATGCAAATGATCTCTCCCCAGTGATTTCCAGGCAGGGTGAGGGACAGTTCCCAAGAGGCTCTGACCGTGGGCATCCTACTCTGAAGCGAGTTTAATGGTGTGGATACAACCCCCATGGTTTCAGTTTAGCCTCCCTACTCCAGACTGGCCCCAAGCACATTTAACTTCCTGACTCAGATGTGCTGATCCCACCGCATCCTTGGGCCCACCCTCAGGTCCGTTGTGATTCCCAGTCTGCCCAGAGCCAATTTCAGAGCCTCAAAGCCTCTTGCCCCCCCTCCTGTAGGAATGCAGAAGCTCTGCGGAGCCCTCATCACCAGGTTGTCAAGCCTACTGGTGAGAGTCATCTACCCAAATTTAGCTGGCAGCAAAGTAGGTGTCTCCAATGAGCTCATCGCTTTGTGGGCCCTTTGTAGCCAGTGGCAAGAAGCAGGAATGAGCCACAGAGCTGCGGACAGCTGTCCTGGCCAGAGCTGGCTCCCCTTCAGGAGCTGCCTCTTGCTCTCCATCCCCTAGCCCTGCTCAAACACTGACCTCCAAGGCTTAGATGCTGAAATTCAAGCAAACGTGTCCCATTCCCTGGAGCAATGTGTTGCAGGATTGCTGGCTGCTCCTATCCTTCCTTGGAGTCTTGGGAACAGCCCCACAGTTATCCCATGGATCCCATAACCAGGGCTTGTTCCCCCCACCGCAAGGAGCTTCCCCACTCACACCCCATATTTGTGCATAAACTTCATTTTCTCAGGCCAGGATAAAAACTAAGGAGGAAATACGACAACAACAAAGGTCAACTACAAGTGCTAAAAAAACTTCCTTAGTTGGTGCAGCTGAAAATAGAGCTGCTTGCACACATCAGCTGCTCCTGCTTAAAAAGAATCTTGACTGCCTTGAATATATTTGTATTTATAGCTGAGAAAACAGTGCTTCCCTTGCTGATAGCCTGTGTAAATGCAACAGTTTGCTCACTACGTCTGATGGAGAAGCACGAGCCCAGCCGGTGGCTGTAGCGCTGCCAGCACGCAGAGCTCCTCCAGCCCTCCGCAGCCCTCCTGGGATCTCTGCAAGCGGGCGATACGCAGAGCCGAGCGGCAGCAAAGGCGGGCGGCTTGCATCCAGCCCTACTGGGAACAGCGCTCAGAACAGAGCAGAGCCCAGAGCAGGACTTTCAAATCCGGGGAAAAGCCAGCCTGAGGCACGGAGGTGGTTGGAAACGCCTTCGTGAGGCCAGGTCTCCTCTGGTTTTAGGCTGAAGTCAAGCTGATGCCTGCAGCTGATCTCTGGATACAGAACCACGTTGTCCTGCCAGCAGAAAGAGGCCGGGTTTTCAGATCTGCAGATGGAAATTGTGATTAGAGCTGAGACCATGCTCAGCTGAGTGCTCTGGTGTTCGTAGGTAAGTGCTGGCTCTTTCGCTGTTATTGCTGTTGTCATTTTATCAGCTTGCTGCAATCTGCTTTTTTCTATATTTGACTGCTTATAATTAGCCCGCTGGGTCTGCTATTCTCTCAATTTCTTTATCTGTTTCCTGACAGATTTGGAGATGGCTCCATTTTAAATATATACTGTGCTTTAAGAAAAGAAACTCTTCTGCAGCGCTCTTTGAAGCTCAGCACTCCGGGGAGACTGCCAGTAGACAGGCTTTCGGCTCAAAGAATATGTGTAATAAGGGACAATTAGGTGGCAGCAAACATTTAATTATCAAATGTATTGGTGCTTCTTACACTGCCTGAAGTTAAGCAGGTGCTTCATACACAGGATTCTTCAAATATCAAATGTGAAAAATGTTTCAGAGCAAAACCAGATGAGCTGATGAATATTTTTAGGCTATAAATTAAGCAGAGGATTTTAGCAAAGTCCTGGATCAGCCTTCACGTTGTGTTAGCGTCCACAGGGGGGTGGCTTCCTGGGCTAACGCAGGGGACTGCACATCCTGTCCTCTGACAGAGGGGACCAGATCCTGTCCCTGCTGTGTCTGGGAAATGTCCTGGCTAAATGCCACCGACCTTGAGACACCAGGATCACAGTCAAGCCAGCGGCATGCCCCAAACCTGCTTCACTTCCATGGACTGCAGCTGCCCGAAGCTGTCCTACCACCGTGTCCTTGTCCCTTGGCATCCTGCTCATGGAGCTTGCAATCCTGGGGGCAAGCAGGAGTCACCCTTCCTGAAAGCTTCCCCATGCGCTAGATAGGAAAAGTCTGCCCCAAAAAGGGGCTGCTGCTGTTCTCCACCCTTTGTTCACCCACTCAGCTCTTCCTCCAGCCTCCACCCAAAAGGACCATTGCCCTCGGGCCAGTCCGGCTTTGTGAAGCACCCTGAAGGAGAAATAGGGTTGATTTGAACAGACAGAGAGCTGATGTCTACTTTCAATAGCCATCAAACACCTGAATATTTCCAAGGCTATTGCACAACTCCAGAAATTTTATTCACCCCTGCAAACCTTGCGCTCAGCCAATTCCTTGACCTGACCATCGGGTGTCCACACCGACATGCTGGCAACATGGGCAGTAGGCTTTGCATGACAGGTTACTTCTTGAAACAATTTCCCTTGCATTTCGTAGTCCATCTGGGGACTTCTGTTCTTGCATCTTGCAATGGAGAGAGTTCATCAGTCAGCACTGGTCAGACTCGCACACCCAGCCTCTGGCCACACTTATCCCAGGGGCTCTGTGCCCCCTCCTGTGTCCTCTTTTCCCAGTCTTGCCACGTCAGCCACGTCCTCACAGGTGGGCTCAAACCTTGCTTTGCAGACCCACCTACAAGTTGTCTGAGGCATGGAGACCCAGGCAGGCTCCTGCTCCCATCCTGCTCCCCTCAGAGGTCTCTCCTCTGCCCGCTTTCTGCTGGTTCAGACAGACTCAGGTCCCAGGAGCAAAATCCTCTGTAGGCGGTGCATGGGGGACACTTGCTCATGGCTGGAGAGTGCAGCTAAAGCAAGCACTAATTCCACTTACAGGATAAAATTGTCAGGAGAGCCACTGAATTTTCCGTCCAGCTCTAAAGTGCTCTCAAAGTGATCTAATTTATCACTGCGGCAGCAGCAGCAGCCATTCAAATGCTCTCCCAGCTCTCTGGCTTTGCAATCAGGTGATAAGATGACTTCATGTTAGCAGACGGGTCCAAGTCCTTTGTCTTTCTCTGTTTCTTGGGTCCTCACCAGATCTCGCGGCTGCATTTGTCCCTTTCAGCCCTCTGCTGCACCGCGGGTGGCTCTGGCAGGCGCTCGAGCTCCGGGCATCGAGCTTCCATCGCCGGCGTGGCAGCTTAGGGGAGCCGTCCGTCTGCCCAGGGGTAGGGCCATGCTGAGCAAGCAAGGGTCTGCCTCTCTACCTGGAGCAATAAGAATTCACACGTGGAAAGCTTGGGTCCTCCCCTGACTGCGCACAAACCTCATGCCAGGGGGGATGGGTCTGGCCAGTACGCGCCACGTGCTACGCTGCGTATAGCCCTTGGAAAGGGGTTGGAGAGGGGACGTGAGAGGGGTAGGGTGGTGCGTGATGAGGAGCAGGTGAGGACAGGGCAGGGGGATTCGACTTGGGGGGTTCTGGTGGATGAAAAGCTCAATGTGAGCCAGCAAGGCTGCGTGGGAACACAGCCGTGAAGGTGAGGTGGGCTTTGTTGCACCCTATGGAGAGCGTTAGGCACTTCAGGGCTCCTCATGCAACAACAGTAATAATACTACTAATATCAGAGAGACGGATGAACGTTCAGGAGCAGAAACCACCACTGAGGCAACGCCTGCCTCAGGAACAAGGTGACTGGAAGAGGTGCAGAGGGCTGGTGAGAGGTGTGCAGACCAAGGCTGCAGGGGTGCAGGTGCCTCATCCACCCTCCCCAGGACCCAGTGAGCCCCTTCTCCAAACAACCCCTGCCACACACACGTGGTTTCTATCAAGACAGGCGTGCCATGACCAGAAACCTTTATCCAGGTCTTCACCTTGGATTTCAGAGTAGTACCAAAGCTGTTGGAGCTACAAGGCAGAGCACAGCGCTGTAGGAAAAGTGAACACCGTCCCACCCAGACCCAGTACACAGACATGCACATCTGGCACGCGTGGGACCCCTCCACTACATCTCACCTCACCTTGGGACAGTGGGGATCAGCACCCCCCACATGTCTTGGCCGTCACAGATGTGCAGGGCACTTGCACAGATGGAGATGCCTCTTCCCTGGATGACTGGAAGTGGAGAGAGAAACTCGCTCCTCCTGCACGCTCCAGCACCCTGAGCTGTGTACACAACACCTGCAAGTTGTCTCTGCAAAGATAAGCCTAACTCAATCATCAGCCAGAGCTTTAGCGTAATTAGGAGCTGTTTAAGCCTCAGGTTGAAGCCTTGGTAATGGCTTTTGAGAGAACTAACAATAGGTAACAACACAACTACCGATGCATTGTACTTCGCATATTCAAAGGACCTCATTTCGGGTGCCTGCCTACAGCACCTCTTGACACCAAGCACCTGTGGGGCTGGGCATCCTGCTAAGAGGACGGCACGTCTCCTGGTCCCGTACCACAAGCTGCAATGTAGCTTGCCTTAGGAGATGCCCAAGGGAAGGAGAAAATCCCAGTGACCCCAGGAAAAGCATCCTCTCGCGTTGGGATGGGACAGAAGCTCAGCGTGCTGGGAGCTCTGTGCTTACCAGAGAGCAGGCAGGCTGATAAATACCGGGGAACAGGCCCTGTGCTTGGAGAGAAATGTCTTTTAGAGCAGTTTCTGACTTGTGTGCAACTCCCTCCAACAGCATCGTGTGCCCTCCGGACGCGTGGGCCAAAACTCCCTCTCTAATTTCTCCTCTGACAAGAAATAGATAGAGAGGGAGACACCGCTGTGATAAATCACCGCTTTAGTGAGGGCTCTGTCACTGCCCCACATGGCGTCCTCATAAGCAAACTAAAGGAACAAGATCCAGCCAAAGGCAACACCATTTTTACGAGGTCTTCTGGATGTCTGTAACAAGGTTAACCTGCCAGGGGTAAGTGCAGTGGCATCGGCTCTGCTCCTCTGTTAAGAGCCGTGACACGAACTGCAGCTGCTCCACGAGGCTTAACAGAAATATAAGAAATATGGGGTCTCCCTCAGGAAAGGGAGAAAAAGCTCAGCTGCAAGACACCAGCAAGATATTCAGAGACAGTGACCAGGGGCTTCTCATTATCCTATTCTGCAATAATAAATTGAAATAATACGAGGGAGTACCTGAGCAATATGAAAATTGAAGGGTGTCTCAAGGGGGGGATTACTGGGGCAGCTTCCCCAGCTGCGGACAACAGGGGGAAGTGTTTCCCCTGCTGGACCGTGCCTGGAAAAGGAGAGGGAAGGAGCCCGGCCTCCGGTGGGGAGAGGGGCAGGGTGGCCCCTCTCCCCCAGCCAAACAGCAATTTCCCTGTTTTAAAAATCCTGCCACAGGCAGAGACCTCGCAGGTGCCTTTTGAAGGCCACCAGTTGTGCACTGATGTTGCACGGCCACCTGGGCTGGGGAAACTGGAGGGGCGCACGTCCAGGACATCAGGAGCGTGCTGCCATCGCCGTTGCCCCCATGGGAGGCCAGCACAAAGCTCCTGGGCACGAGAATAATGAGCAGGTGTGAAGCCACAGGGTCTAGAAGGTGGAGGAGACTGCCAGGTAGGGCCACTTTCTCTGCGACCCATCTCCTGTGGGGTGTGGGGAGGAGGAGAGAAAGATGAAGCCTTTGCTCAATCTGTCTCGACAGTTTGCACAAAGGGAATCTCGTGTTTGCACAGCCGTTACTTCCAGCCAGAAGTAACACATGCAAATACCAAACTGAGAAATGCTGACCTTTGCTGGCCCCAATGCTCTTCTCCATCTTCTTTTCTCGAGCTGTTTTCTGACTGCAGCAGTTGGGTCAGAGCTGTATCGACAGCATCCTCTCTGCAGCTGCAGTGTCCAAATCTCAATTTCTTGCTTGATTCCATCATCAGCGCTTTCTTCTCCTGATATTTCTTCAGTTCTTTTCTGCTCGTTTTCACCTCTTTTCACGCCCTGTGCTCCTTCAGCCCACCCCCTTCAAACTCCCACCCGGATCCGGGACAGAGGTTACCTGCCCGAGCACTGCGCTTGGCCCCAGGCAGCAGCAGAGGATGGGAACCCCCAGGTGGGCTGGGGAAGGGCGATGCCAGGCGGCTGGGGCATGTTTTAGCAGTGATGTGTTCCCAGCAAACGGCCCCCTTCTCATCCGTGTAACTTCAAAAGCAAGAGCATAAGGAAAGGGGTTTTCCAGGTCCAAAACCTCCCATGAAAGCCTGTGAGGGCAGTTCTTTCCTGGGAGGGCACATTCATCCATTTTGCAGCGGTCTCTTCTGCAGTGTCCCTGCTCCTCGTGCTTCTTCCCCTCTCCTTCTGCCACCTCTCCACCCCCCACTTCTCACCATGCTCCCCTTCTACTAACGAGGAGCTGCCACCCTGCATCCTGACACCCCCCTGTCCCCGAGACCTCCCCCCGAATTCTCACCCCATTGGACACGTCGCATCCTTTTCTTGCACAGAAGCAGGGGAAAGCTGAGTAAAGGGGGTCCTTTGCCTTTCCCCAGCACTCCTCCTCCAGCTTTATGGGGATGGTCACCACCAAAGACTCCCGATGAGTAGAAGATGCGAGTGTTGGAGCTGGAGCCAGGCCATGCCTGTGCTTAGGCACAAAGGTGGGACGTGGGGAAAAGGCGCGAGGCTTTTTTTTTTTTTTTTTTTTTTTTCCTGCATCCACATGTGGGAGAGCTGCAGTGAGAGGAAGGCTGGAGCATGAGAGCTCAGAGCCGGAGATATCCCTGAGATGCTCTGCTGGAAACGGACCCATCTCACGATGGTTCCTCACTTATAATTACACTGAGACCTGACAATTCACCGGGCTTCCAGTAGCGCTGCTGGTGCTCCAGTTCTTCAATCAGGTGATGCCCAGGCAAGCGCCTTACGGAAGTTCATCAAATCCCACTAACGCTTTTATCATGCAAGATAGCAATTTCAGCAAGAAAGGAGAACACGGGGAAGATGTCGAAGGACTGCCATGCGACAGCAAGTGCTGCCATTGGAGATGAGCCCCGGAGCGTGCACCTTTTGTGGAGTTCTCCCACGTGGTGCAGATGAGACTGGATTTATTGTGGACCTTTCCTGCCCTAAACCTTACACGATGGTTTCATCCATCCTGGCTAAATAAAACCGGAGCAGCCTTATGGCTGCTGGCTTAGATGGGGAAGTGAGTCCCCCTCCTTTATGCTGGGAAAATAATGACATAAGGCCACCGTGTCCTGGAACAGAGACACCACGCCACAATTTATACACAAAATATGGTATGAGCTAATGTAGAGATTGCCTTCCCGACCTTGCTGACCCCACAACAATGACTTGAAATGTCCTCACATGTCCTCACAGCTTGCTATTGTGCTTTTTATGTACCCTATCATACACAATTTTTCAGCAACACCGCAACATAAAAGCCCATTTCTCCCTTTATCAACTTGCAATGTTGTTCTGTTCTTTCAGGACTTGCACTCTTTCAAATGAAGTCTTTAGCAGTTTAGATTTTTGCTGGACATATTCCATTGCCAGAAGAGGTTTTTTTTTAAAAGCTTCTGCTACATAGGCGATGCCAGGGTGCAGATGCAGGGATCCACCCAGAGCCAAGACTGCCAGACAGGTTGGAGGCGATGGACCTGTCCCAGGCCAAGCCCCAAAGCAGGCACCGGGACAGGTTTTGGGAACCCCTAGGTGAAGTCAGTCATGGCCAGTAAGGCTGCTCTGTGCCCTCGGGGACCTGGCACAGCCCCATCCTGCTTGGAAAGGAGGATAGTCGCACCAAATCGCTGCTCAGGGCAAGGTAAGAGCAAACACACACACCTCTTCTGCGTGTGGTTGATGTTTTTCTGCATTGCCGTGTATTTTCCCACAATATATTGTGAAAGCAGAGCTCATCAAACACTTTACATGTAGCCAGTTTGCAAAAGCCCTCTCTGGCATTCTCTTTAATAGGAAAAGCAAGATTGACACATTTCATCACAGATTGGCTCACCTCGGAAGCGGAATGCAACCCGGAGAAAGCGTTCAGATGTCTGTGCCCGTGCTTACGACAGGGCTGAAGCTGCGGCGGGGTGTGCACACTGCATTTTGCCCCTAAATTTGTAGTTTTAGAGCCAAACAATTCTCATCCCTGTTCTGGGGTTGCCTACATAATCCAGGCTTAGAAAATCTTCCCAAGCCACTCCTAAATCAGGCGTTTATCATGGTTCATCTGAAGCAGCTATTTTAGAGAGAGACCCCAGGGAGGGAGTCAATTGACTGTTTATAGATGCTTAAAATACAGCCACCTGCATTTCACCCAGGCACCCAAAGCTCCCTTTACAGCCAGTGGAGGTAATGGGTGCAGGTCATGTCATCTGAATGGAGGCATCTAAAATAGCTTAAATGAATCTTAGATGAGCTCTGCTCCCAAATGTAATTTAAAGATGTAAAAAGATAGCAAATCTATTGCTTCCTTTAGGATATGTTCTCCTGATAGATTCCCCTCCTTGTTAAATGTTTGAATCATATTTTGAGCCTGAAATTGCTTAAAATCTTTCATCCTTGAGTCTTAGTACATCTCTGCCTGTTACATTAAATATTCCTCCATTCATATTCTTTGCTAGGTACATAAATAGAGCACACAGTCAAGTAACTTCCCAACCTTTCCCTTTCATTACTTTCTTTCATATTTATGCTAAATCCTACGGAGGCAATGGTGCCTGGAAGCCGTTCCTCTAATATGACATTTTTTAGCTTTTTGTTTTATTTTGGAAACATAAAAAAAGAGCTCCTGTCTCAGTGCTTGGAAACCTCACTAGCCACCAGCATTTGAACTGAGTGGCCACCAGAAGAAAAATCTGCCCTGGACTTTACATCATGGAGGGAGAAAGCCCAAGAACTTCTTTCTTTGTGCAAGAAAAGGCTTCGTTGGTGGATATCAACCAACGGAGGCATAAGGGGACTTCCTGCACAAGCATGAGGCTCTAATCTAATTATACTTTAATCAGGTATAACGTCCTCTGTCCCCTTCTGTCTCGGCAACTCCAGGCACTTTGTATGCCTGTAATTCTGGTGGCATTTTCCCATTTCTTAGCATCTGCCCTTGTTTCCTCTGGGTGAGCTCTTTCAGATCTAAACTCCAAGGCGAGTTCAGAGACGAATCCTACTGATCTGCCGTGACACCTGGAAACAGCTGGGCTGGTTCTGCAATACGCTCTTTGGGTTCTGATCCAGCCCAGAAGTGAGCCGAATGGATCCTGCCACCCGGCCTCCCACAGCCCCCCAAAATCTGCCTCCCTCCGGAGGCTCCTGCGGCGTAGGGGAGGCCAGGACAGCGGCGCAGCCCGGCCCCAGGGTGTGCCTGGAAAGGGGGATCAGAGGAGAGGAATTGGAGGGTTTGGAGGAGAGATGTCAGCCCTGCTCAGAAACGGGTTGCCGTGGAGACTGGCTCATTTAACCCTATAAGGGTCAGGGAGCCCTTCTTGTTCCAGCTAGCTTAATTAAAGAGGGGGTAAGGATAAGCGAAATAAATTGGCACTGACTTCACGTTGGGATGCCATTGCTCAGGCTGGGCAGGATTCCAGATGCCAGGCTTTGGTTGGGCATCCCAAGCATCACAGGGTCATTGGTAAGCAAAACCAGCCACTGGAGAGGAATGGCCGGGAGGAACTCAGGCAGAGGACACGCTGGGCGAGATGGCACCTGCAGCACCTCTCATCCCGCCAGCCGGGCTCCACCGCGCGTCTCTGCGGGGATGAGGGAGCTTCCAGCTGTGCGAGATGCTCTTCTTGATGGGCTCCTTGCCTGAGCCACTGGTACCGTGGCTTTATCTCCCTTCTGAATTTGAAATGTGGATAAAGCAAAGCTGGCAAGGTAATTATTCCTCACTGTCAAACATTGCTCTTGGTTTGCTGTCTGCAGACAGCTGGAGAGTGATGAATCCCTTTGTGTTTGCAGCAGCCTTGGATTGTCTCCAGGAAAAGGTGCAAACAGTCAGGGAAGTTTTGCATTAACATGCCCCGTCGGCATAGATTTCACTGTTACTGCGCCTGAGGAGGAGAAACGGGCTCGTGTGAAGTGAGAAGGCAGCCAGGGCCCGCACACAAAAGCCTGGTGCCGAAAAAGCAAATCCCCAGCAGAGAGCACTGCTGTTGGCCATCAAGCGCCCAAAAAAGTGCCGGGCTCTCTTGAAAGCCGGGCTCTTAATAGCTTGACTTCAACAGTTTGCCCTGCCGTAGCAGGGTCGCTGGGAGCTTTATTCCAAAAATATGTTGCTGCCTGCCACCTTCTTCCTGGCTCGCTGCCCACAGCTCCTCACCTCTGTTCTTCGTGTGCTCCCCACGCACGGGTCAGAGCTGCCATCTGCTCATTGCCTCCTGTCCTCCCTCTTGGTATCTCCGACCTGGGATATTTCTGCTCCAGTCCCTACAGTGGCACCGAAACCTCCACAACCTGCAGCACTTCAGTGTTCAGTCAGCTGCATGTTATTTCTTCTGCTCTTATGTTTAAATGTGAATTGCCTGGATTTGGGGCTTTGCCCATAGCCTCTCACTGGGTCCTATGGAGAAGAGCCTGTCTCATTTTCCTTCCCTTCAGGTATTTAAACACAGGGAAACTCCTACTGAGCCCACATGTAACAGTGCCTGGGGTTGCTCCCCCAACCACTCAGTTTTCCACCCTTTGCAGACTTGCAGGGGGAGCACTCCGGCCCATCGGCAGGCTGTTAATGAAGATGTTAACAAGCAGCACAGAAGCCAGCTCTCAAGCTGAGCTGGGCTCCCAGGACCTTAAAAACCACAGTGGAGAGCAGGTCCCAGAGGGAGGACAGCGGGAGCCTTGGCTCCCGGAACAAAACCCACACCTTCAGCGCCAAGAGCAGCCCCGGGCCACCCATGCAGACAGATTTTTAAGCAGAAAAATCCCATCCACAGCATACGTCTTCCCATTCATCAACCACAAGATCTGGTGGTAGTGCTTCATCCAGTCTTTTGGCAGCTCAGGACCTGTTTCTGTGGCAGGTAATCCTCTCTTTCTTGCATTTTTCTGTTTTAAAAAAATAATAATAAAATACCTTTCCCGTTTCTGAATCTTGTCCAAATTCATTCACTGGCCCTCTGCCTCTCTTCTGAATGACTCCATGGGAGTCCTTGAGTCTCAGCATTATTATATTTTATTTATACAGCATAATAAACGTACGTGGCACTTTTCAGCATACATCAAACAGCAAGGTCCATTTTCTGATGAGTGTACAATTTGATTCAGAAAAACACTGTATATAAAACGCAACAGTCTCACGGCCTGGGGAGGAGACAGAGTTCTTTGCTGTATTTCCTCAACCCCTAAAACTAAAACCAGGGAAAGAAAACCCCGTCCAGAGACATGAATTTCATCCCAAATGGCACCTTGGTGGAAAACGCAAACAGCCTTGGAGGGGCTGAGCACCCTGGGGCAGCTCCAGCCAAGCACCAAGGAACCCCCATGGGTTTCAGTGTCTGGGGAGTCCCCTGGGATGAATAAATGGTGAGGAAGTGGCCAAAGAGGGCTCTCGAGCCCCTGCATGCTCCCTGCTACATGCTCAGCAAAGTGTGGGTCATCCATCAATTAGTGAATTGGATAATCTGGGAATCAGTCTAAGAATACCTGTGGGTAAAGGACAAACAATTAGCTGCTGGCGCTTCCCAGGTTTTCCGAAGACTGCTTCCTTAGGGTACAGCTGCACTCATCTGAACAAGCGGCGCTGGGGAAAGGCAAGGCTTAGACGAACAAACCACGAGCACAGCGCCCAGAGGCACACACGCTTCCCTGCAGGAGCACCGGACGAGCCTGATCCAAAGCCTTTTCCTCCCTGGAGCAGCTGAAAATCTCTCCTGGGAATTTCAGAGGACCCCAAGCCGACCTCGGCACTGCTTTGAAAGCGCGAGGGGCCGGGAGCCAACCCGGGGGACTTCTGAGGGTTGTTTCCCCTCGGCTACAGCAGAAGCCACAGCGTCGGCGCCGCTCACGCTGCCGGGGGGATGTTAACGGCGCGTGGCATCACAGAGGTGACAACGGTACAGCAGCCCTGGGATTTCTTCACAAGGAATCGTGGCAATTGTTCATTTCTGCGCCGCGCTGACTGTATTCTCAGAGGTTGAGATGATAATGCTAAAGTCGTTTATATTTTCTATAATACTTCTGGGCTGGGGGATTCTGTATTTTTTCAAATCACGGGGTTTCAATGATCTCAAATAGCTAGGCAGACTCTTTTTGTTTTTATGATATTTTACTAAGCACCCAGGCATAGAAAGTTCAAGGATCATCCATAACAGAGGATTCACGTCGTTTCGGCAAACAGGCTCCTGCCCCGGGCACCAAAACCACGGGGGCTTGAAAAAAGCCATGGCTGATGGATGACCAAGCGTTGCCTGTGGAGGAATGATCCCAACAGGCAAGTTGCTGGGAGGCTGCTGGCATGGGACATGCTGCTGGAGCAAGGTCCTTTGAGCACAAATGTTCCTTGGCCCCGACACAGCCGCTGTGCCACGAAGTCCCCCGCGTGCTTTAGGTCCCCCGGGTTGTGCCCAGCCCTGCACACCTCACCCACACGCACCAGGGATTTTCGTGGTCACCTGGTTCCTGGAGCTGCTCTCCCCAAAATAAACCTCTCCTGGAGGAGAAACGGGAACACGAGCACGCTTCAGGCACCGCTTCGGTTGCTAAGGGACATTCGTGCGGAGCTCGGCCAGGAAAACCTGCTGCAGGAGGGAAACGCGCGCGCTCTGTGCCCCCGTCTCCCCCACGTGCTGCTTGCGTGCCCACCCACCCACCTCGCGCCCACCCATGAAGGATTTGCCCCCGAGTTCTGCCTGCAGAGGCTGCACCCACACATAGCGGGGGACAGCAGGACTTGTCCTCGTGGGCGAGGATTGCGGATCAGAGCAGATCTGGAGCAGGTTTCCAGGGTCAGCAGCAGCCCAGGGACCACCAGACCAGCCAAGGTCAGCCCAAGAAGCCAGAAGATGAAGACCAGCAAGGTACATGGCCAGACACAGGTATACCAGCAGCACAGCTAGAGCTGCAAATGAGAATAAACTCAGGGCATCATCTCTACCAGGCACAGTTTCAGTCCCAATCCCACACCGAGCTCCTTCCCCATTCTCATGGACCAGTTGAGCTTGCCCTGCGCGTGGTGCAGCCTATGGGGCTCCCGCTGGACTCATTCCCAATTAAAAATGCTTCACACCCGCTGGGCAGCACACCAACACTGCAACACCCCCTGCACATGGCATGACCCCGTTTTGGAGACCCTGCCCAGGGGGTGACCCCCATTTTGGAGACCAGCAGCAAACAGGGCTGCTGAAATGGGGACTTCAAAGGGGGCTCCACCAGCTCATCCCGTGTGCCGCTGCCCACACCAAAGAAACACCTGAGGGCACCCAATATTCCTGCGAGGACCCAGCTCTACTGCGTTGTTTGGGCAGCGCTAGGCAGAGGCCACTGAGGAACAGATCCAGTAAAAAGAGCCCGGACAGAGTCACAAGGATCCCTCTGCATCCTCATGTGTCTCACGGGGGATTTTTCTGCCCTTTTCCTGCTGCATCCCCGGGTGGGAACCAGCATCTCTCCCCGAAGGCAGTGTGGAACAGGGCGAGGGCTGGCGTCAGCAGGGTTGTGAACCTCACACCCTCTGCTCGTCTGGACGCCTGGCCCCGTGCCACCATCCAGAAGGAAAACTGCTCAGGCTGCCTGGGGCTGAAACCGGAGCGGGAGTCCCCGTGTCACCGCGAATCGGTGCCATCTGCCGCTACGTGACCGCAGGACCGCGCGCTCCCGGTGCTGCAGCCGGCTGAGAGTTTGAACACATACTGCCAAATTAGTTACAGAAATGTAATCACATCTATACACCAGAGAGACTGCTAACGGCTGACGAGCGCGAGGCAGGCGAGGACTGGAGGTGTGCAGGAATGCAGATGGACTGGGACATGTCTTTAAAGCCATTCAGCGTTAATTGTTGGGAGAAGTCCCCAGCCGAGGCTCTCACTGGCGCTGGGTTTAAGCTGTCCCGGCTGGGGCCTTGGAGAAGTTCATCTTCAGCAATCACCACTTCACATCTTCCTTCCGAATCGAGGAGGAGAAAGTATTCCATTACCTCCGTTATCGAGAAACATCTTCCTGCTGCTTTTTAAATGCAGAACAGGAACACCTATTACAATGCCTGGCTTGCCTCCGCCGGGATTGCCAGGTTAACTGTTTCCATGTGTGAGCGAGGCTGTGCCAGCGCTCGTATTCCTGTTATTCCTGGTAGAAATAAATAATAATAAAAAAGTAATCTCTCTTAATTCCTCCAGACAGATGCTCGCTTCACAGAGCTCTCAGGTGTCAGCTTGTCATGCTCAGCAGAGGCTTCCAAAGGCGACAAAGTCAAAGAGATCCCAGGCAGCCCCTGATACATTTTTGAGGCCAAACAGCCTGGTTTGGCCAGCCAGGCTAGGCTCCCAGGGACAGAGATGCTCCCCATGGAAAACGTCTTCTAAAGCCCTGGGCTTAATTTATGATGTATTAGTGACAAGTCGTGCTAGGAAGAAGCCTGTGCAGGATGAAGTTTTGCAGTGAGAGCCGGAGCCTACAGAGGCCAATGCAAACACCTCCGACCCCTCCTGCTGCTTCACCACGAGAGCAGGAGCTTGTGGTGGGGCGTCCGTGCCCGTGCCCACTTATGTGTCAGCATGCTACACAACCACCTGTCATGAAGCGCTTGACCTCAGCAAAAAGAAAAGAGTCCTAAAGAGTCAAAAGCCTCAGCTCTCTGTGCGTGACCCCTTGCAGACAGTCTGCACCTTGGCGTCTGTTCTCGGTGCTCTCGCGGGGCCTGACGGAAAGCAGGGAGGGGAGCAGCTGAGCGGTGTCTGCAGCCGCAGGCTCCACGGGACGACGTCTAACACATCAGAGAAAAAAGGCACGGAGCATGGACGCGCTGTGCAGCAGGATCGCTCCCAGGCACATGCCCATGCAGACGCTCAGATGTTTTATAGGGCAGCAGAATCAGCATTCGCTTTACAACTGACCCGGATGGCTAACGCGATGAAACCGGGGGCCAGGCACCGCGCCGAGGGCATGGCAACCAGCGCGCGCCCGGGGCAATGCCCGCTCACGTCAGCCCCGCGTCCGCTCCTGTGTGCGAGCTGAATGGGGTCAGACAGCAGGTTCGGGGGAATTTCTGCACTCGGCCAAGTCCTTTAGAAAGCAGCTTTGGAAAAGAAAAGAAGCAGCATCCAAAAAGTGAGTCATGTGAGGAGGAATTAGTGCTTCATTAGCGCTGGGGTTTAAGAGGAGAGTCCTGTGGATGAGGGCAACATGCAGCTTGCACTAATCCTGCCTCAGGCAAGTGGCAAGTGAAATCACTGAGAAGAGAGAAAAGAAAAAAATAAACTTTCTGGATGGGAAAGCAGTGTGGTGGTACTGCTCATTGACCAAGAGGAACCGGCCCTTATCATTCACAGCATTTCAAGCTCGGGTGTCCCAGGGTACAGCACGCTCCACTAGCTTGGAGCATGAATTTTGAAGTAGTTTTTCTTTTTTCTTTTTTTCTTCATTTTGGATACACTGGCCGCAGATGCTTTTGCAGCACCATGATTCTACATGCTCCAAACGCAGTTTCTGGTGGACCCCACAGAACCAGATTGAAGTCAATGAGGCAGGAGCTGCTGTGGTTATTGCTCTGCTGGCCGAGATTTTGACAGGACACAGAGTGCTGGGGCCAGGCATAAATATCCCCCGAGTATATTAAGAGCCCAGTTGGGCTTTTGCTCGAAGTGCTGATGTACAGCGGGAGATGGCCTGCACTGCAATCGCTGGAAGCCAGAGCATCTCAGCACCAAAAGCCTCAGCGAGAGCAGCTGAGCCCCAGGCATCACCATCATCGTGAACAAATCCATCCTAAGAGCTTTTTGCAATACCAACAAGGGGTGGGGATCTGCTGCAGATCAAAGCCTTCCACTTAGGGATCTTCACGGCTGAGGCAGGGAGCACTGTGTGCGCCAAGGGTGCACATGCAGCTTGTCCAGAAGGTCTCCAGGAAGGACGTCTTGGGCACCTGGATTATTTCAAATGGCTCAAAATGCCTCGAGTAATGAAACTCTCGGCCCTGAATCTTGACCAGTGGATGGAAACCAGGTCAGGCTAAAGCAGACGCTTGCTGGGCTGAATCACCTGCCAGCAGCCGCATCGACAACGTCTCCATTGACTGCGCGAGGGTGTTCAGACACCCGGCGACATCCTCAGCTGGGCGGGTGATTATAGGTTTCCTCACCCGCAAACTGAACGTCTCTGCAGAGCTCCCTGGATTCTGAAGGAAATTTAAGGCAGCTACATTTAAGTTGTCTACACTTAGCCAGATGAATCCCGCCTCCAATGCAAAATGCAAGAGCCTTCACCTCTCTGCACGTATTTGCTGTATTTTTCGCGAGCAGTCAGAGGAATAAAATGGGAATGAGTCATGAAGAAACTTCTTCCTGTAACGGTAACACGAGAGCACAGAGATGCACTTTATTTGGCTTAGTTACTGGCACGGCACTGCCAAAATAAAAGCAGCCAACCACACAAGCCGGCGTCGAAGCACTGATGACCTTCGCCCAGCAAAGGTTCACGGGTGAACCTCTGCAGCATCCTCGCTGGCTTGGCAGGAGGCTGCTCTGTGCCACGAAACTCTCCTACCTCCATCCTCCTGGCCCAGAGCTGATAATTATTTCTTTCTGCAGAAAGCTGCTGAAAACAGCTCTCTGCTATTCGGGATTTGCTTCCTGATGCCTTTATCAGGCTTTCAATACCTTCAGCCCTTCCTGGGGTCTGATTGTCTCACCTGTACTCCCCCTCCTCGGTTATAACCATGTGCGAATTACAACAACTGCTTGGGATGCAACAAGTAATGGCTGCCTGGAGGAATTCACCTCTTGCTACAGGAGCGTCCAGACATGAAATTGCACCAGATTACAGAAAAAGAGTGTAAGAAAGATGCATCTTCGTGTTAAATCTGATCTAGTCGTGTACTCGGTGATCTGCTTCAGCTCTGCAAGTCGAGGTGACTCAGTGCCTGCTGGCCCGATCCAGGCAGCTAGCTGAGACAGCTCGGTGTCGCGGCACCGCGAGTCTGCTTCTGCCAGCACCCTGTTTATCTGCATTTAGTGTATCAGAGATCTTCCATCTTTTTATGCAGGGCTATTTGCTTTGCTGGCTGGATTTGACAGGAGGAGGGATGGAGGACTTGAACTCCTGTGCTTTTTCTTCCCGTGTTTTTCATCTCTGAGCCCAGAGGGGGACTTCTCAGGGGCTGGGGCAGGCAACACTTCTCTGGGGTTTTCGTTCAGTCAGTCTGGCTGCTGCTAAAGTTGGACGTTAGCCCTCAGTCCCGAATAGGAGAAGCAGACTTCTACCTCTAAGTAGTTTTAGCAACAGTTTTACTGGGATTTTTATCTATCCAGTGGTTTCTTTACTGCATACAAACTTGCAAAGCTTTCCCTTGTAATGTTTTTATAGCCAGCCCAAAGCTCCCTGATGTGTTTGTAATGAGCCCCATGTATGTATAATTTAGGATATGTTTAATCTCTCTGCCTCTGTAATAAAAAATTTACTGTTTTGGTTGGTTTGGGGCTCTTTCTAAAATATCATCATTTTTGTTTTTTCCAGGCTGACCCAAGAATCCCATGTGGTTGAGTCAGGCTGCTCCAGTAGGGATGGGTAGTAATTGATGTACCGGAGATGATGACCTTTGCTGGGCTGAGACTGCATCTCTCTGTTATTCCTTTTTTTTTTTTTTTTTTTTTTTCTTGAAGTCCTATCTGCATGCGGTTTGTTTTCATCCAGCCCGAGATGGATGGTGCACGGATTTAATGAGGTCGTGTTTTCCCACCAGTTCCATTTGTAGCCATTTAATGTTCAGCTCTGAGTAGTAGATTGAGTTAAAGGCTATTTAAAAGTCTATGATGCAGACAAGCATTCTGCCCAATTTTTGTTCTTTTACATATTTGTTAATGAGCCTCTCCAGGGTAAAGGTGAAGCTTATGGTTCACTTCTTGGAGAAGAAGCCAATTTCATATTCCTGGGTTATGCTGTGGCTGCTCAGATACTCTGAGATCCAGCTCCTGACACAGAGCGAGTGCATATCCTGCACAAGGGTAAAAACATAATCATCGTGGTGTTAATGCTGTGAAAATTCTGACAAACGTGCTGTTCTGCTGAGGCAGAAACGTTTTATGGAGATGTGGAGAATGGGATGAGCATCACTGAAGGGGGCAATTCTTCCCCATACATGTCACTGCGTCCAGGGGACACCTGGGTTTGGGTTGCATCCTGCCAGAAAACTGACCTGAAATGAAGATTTCTGCTTGGTCTCAGGACCAAGGATGCACCACTGCACAGGATGCAATTCCCTGAATAAATGGAGATGTCAGGAGCTATCTGGGACCTGTCCTAGTAATTGCACACAGGGGGATCTTCCATCCAGGAGGCAGCTCCGGGATGAGCTGGGAGATGTCTGCATCTCCAGCATGCCAGCCTTCATCAGCTGGCTTGTAGCCTTGAGGGCTTCCTGCAGACAGCCTTGGAAAGCACCTAGGAAAGGTAGTTCCACATCAGCCTTGGGGCACAGCTCACACATGTGCTGGGTTGAAGCCATGGCTGTGACAGACACCCCCAGCCCGCTGATGTTCGCCATGTCCCCCTGTCACTCAGGTAGGTGGCCACAGATTCATCCACTCTTTCACCATGGCAAATACATGGCAGAAGGCAACACCCCCCCATGGTTCTCCATCTCAAAGCCAACAGCAGCCAAATGCCCACAGGCCGCACAACCCCTCCATGCCACCAGCTGCAGGGGGTGTTCAGCAGCATTCCCCTGCCCTCTGCTGCTCCCTGCTCTCCTTTCCCCCAGAATTTGGCCAGCCTTTACAGCAGCGACTACTAAACGCGGTGCCTATTAAACTCACCGTGAAAAATCCTACATATAACGCCCAGCTGCACAACACTCGAGCCATGCACGTTCTCCATCCTTTACGTGGCTCATGGAAAACTGCACGTACCAATCCCCCGTGCACGCCCGAAGCACGCAGAGTGTGCGGAGATGGGCAGACACGGCAGCAAGCAGCGGTGACAAGCGGCACAGCCCTGAACATCACAGTGCTGGGGCCCAAGCACGACACCCAGCAGCATGTGGATGGGTTCTCCACACCCCCAGCACTCAGCACGCACGCTTCCTCCAGGGGAGGCAGGATGGTGAAAACAGCCACCGCTAGTCCCAGGGCTCTTTAGTTGAAAGGAGCTGTAAAAGGAAAGCTCTCTGCCACATCCCTTTGGACTAACTGCCTTTGAAGCGATTTTACTCCAGGTTCTCTCGCAGCTACTGTCAGGTTATTCGTTCACTCTGTCAAAACCTTTTTATTCACTGGCAATCTCAGCAGGGTTCCTCACTTGTTAATATTGCTGATTAAATTTCATCGTCTCTAATGTAAATATTCAAAGAGACTTTCCGTCTTCCCACCATTTAAATAGCACAGACCGCGCACTTACACACGCCTGGTACAGGAATTAATTGGAAGGGACTAAATCAGAGGTGCTTGCACAGGGCACATGCAGATGGGGACGGACACGAGAGGTTCCCAGGCACAGCAGAGGGCCCCCAGGCAGCTCGCCAGCCCCCCGGCACTGACCCGAACCCAGCCTCTCCTGCTGCCTCCAGGAGGGAAGCAGGGAGCCTCGTGTCTGCCTGCAGGGCATCCTGGCAGGGGTCCAGCCCCACGAACCTGCTGCAGGAGGAAACCAAGCAGGACTGAGGTGAGAACCCCCTTCGGCACACGCCGCCTTTCATCCCAAACAGCAGACCTCGGGGCAGTTGCTGATGGCTTCAGGGCAGGTGAAGGCACCGAGGATCAGCCCTGGCGCTCCTCCAGCCGCTGGTTCCTTTGCCTGCTCTAGGCTCAGTTCTGGGGAGGAATTGCACCTCCTGGCCCTGATAACCCCACCGAAGAGGGACTCAGCTGGGGCCAAGTTATTGATTTTGGACCGGGGGCTCCTCCCCACCAGCACCCTCTATTTATTAAGCACCATTTAAGATAACTTTCAGCTACCTCCTAATGTGCAAGGCTGTGGCGTGATTCCCCTGCCCTGAAGACCTGATGCTGGCAGAGGGCAAAGCCGGTGGTAGTCTCAGCCACTGGACTGCTCATAAAACCCTTTCCTCCGCAGGTTCCAGCAGTAATTCCTCTCCTGGCTATAGGCAAAAGCAGCCGCTCCTTGAAGGGCTTTACCTCTTGTGTTAATAGGAGTTGCTTAAGGAGAGCACTTCTAAAGAGGGTCATAAATCTTTGATGAGGATTCACGAACGCGCCGAGCAACGCCAGGCCAGCTGAGAGGGAAAGAGGGAGACAGATTGTTCCAGCAGCGCCTGGAGCTCCCTCCGCAAGGCAGGGGCCCAGGAGCCACAGCAAGACCCCACCGCTGAAGGTGAACATGGCCAAAGGGTTTCAAGAGGTTTTGGTGTCAAGCACAGGCCGGCCTCCTCTTCCTAAACCTCCCTCCTGGAGCCTCCCATGGGCGCATCCTTCAAAAGGGAGCTGGGCCCTGAGTTAAGAAGCGCTTACCCTGCGCGTCTGCCAGTTATGAATATTGGGTGCTGCTGCTGTACGCCTGCTTGGAGATGTGGTGGTCTTTTGCCTGCCCCTTCCTATCCTGAGGGAAAACAAAAACAAAAAACCACCAAAACACCCAAGACTGGGCATTTTGCTGAAGGACGGAGATATATCCTGGGCCACCAGACACTGCTAAGAGCTTCATCGCTCCGCTCGCTGCTGCTCTGTGCCAGCAGTGCCCAGCAGTACATTTTCTCCGCTCTCCTTCGCCATCGAGTCATTCCGTCTGTCTCTGGACAGAGGAATGGCATTCTTTTCTCTGGCATATGACAGACCATAAATCCTGGTAAGTATTGATCTCAGCTTCAACATCAGCGGCCAAATACTGACATCGCTTAGGCAAAGGGGAACGTGGGCACGGTGTGTCGCTGCTGCTGCTGGGGACAGCCGCAGGGAGGTACGGGGAGACGGAGAAGCGCTGTTATTGATTCAGCTCCACGTTGCGAGGCCCTTCCCCTTCCTGCATTAAGGGCTAATTTTAGGCTGGGATGATTTGATAACGCTCATCAAGCAAACCTGCTCTGTTTCCTGTCCGAGGTGGCCGGCACTGGGCAGCAGCAGGGCTGCCACCCCTGGGTGCCACCATGGCCCCGTCCCGTGTGCCGCTACTTCTCCACCACTGTCCCCACCTCTCCCCTTCTGTCCCTGGAGGCTCCAGCATCGTCCCTCCTGCCACGGGCGAGTTCAGGCTGGGCTGGATGGAGACAGTGCACGAGGTCAGGGGGAGCCTAAGGCTTGTCCCCAGACCAAGCTGGGTCTCGAATCCAGAGCTAATTCTGAGATTCCAGAGCTGATTACAGCAAATCTAACCGGGACAGCGTGATCTAGCCAGGACAAGGCTCTGCCCTGAGCTGTTCCCCATGCAGCTGTGCAAAAGCAAAACGGTACTTGAGGCATTGCTCAACAGGAGGCTGGAGGAGGAGGGTGAGCTCATCCCAGCCTATCTCACCCCAAAATGAGATCCCACCGGTAAGAAACACCACTCAGAGCTATGCTGGAAGCCTGAGGTTGGGGGGCAGGGGGCACAGAGCAGGCTTTGTCCCAGCCCCTAGCAGGAGCCCTGGATCCCTGCTTATCCCAGGAGAAGAGAGGGTAGAGGCCAGTACCCCCTGCCCTGGGGCAGCCTGGTGCCATGCTCCCCTTTCCCACTACCGCACCACGAGCACTGCAGAGAGCGGCGAGATGTTGGGCCAAGAGGAGCTGCACAGAGCCAGGCGTTATCCTCCACCTGTGCTGGGCACGAAGGAAAGGCGCCTCGCTTTATTGCCGCAGGACAAATCACAGTGCTCTCCGGGGGGCTCCTGCAAACCCATCCCACCCTGGCACTGTTCCCCGAGCCGGCAGAGCTGCGGTCACCCTCATCCCTCCAGCTTTGCCCGGCACCGCCGCGGGTCCGCTGCCAACTGAGTCACGGCCACGCAAGGCCCTGGCTGAAATGACGGTGCAGAGCCTCGATGCTGCCTGGTCTGAGCAGGGCGAGGCTGCTGGCACGAGCCCAGCCTCCGGCCCTGCACACATCCAGCAGAAATACTGCAGATTGCCTGCAGCCAGGCAGGGGAATCAGAGATGATGGAGGAGCAGGGACTGGGCAGCAGCCAGGGGAAGGGAGGGATGCGGTGAGCTCCCAGCTACCTGGTGCAGCATCCCTCTTCACCAAGGGGAGCACCAGAAATTGGGGGGGGGACGCACCCCACTCCCCGCCGCGCTCGCTCCAACCCCACTTCTCTCCCCTCTGCTTTCCTGCTCACTTTCATCCCCCCCCTTGGGCGAGGGCTGGAGCTTAAACACAGCTCACACGGGTGCAGGGGGGGAAAGCTACCTACCCAAAGGGCTTCTTGCAGCTCTTTCAGCCCGCTGAGCAGTTCTCCCTACAATCAGAACCAGCTGCATGGCCAGCCCAACCCCAAGGAGGCTGCACGGTTTGGTGCCGAGCAGCCCCTGACCATGGGGGATGCCCAGGGTCTGGAGGTAAAAGAGGGGGGAATGGGCAGCCTGCGAGCACCACCCTGTCTTTGCAGAGCTTTTAAAAGTTTGGCACGAGGGATATGGGACCCGAGAGGCGTGCAGGATAATTGGAGGCAGGCGGGTGGCACCGGCAGGGCTCCTGAAGGATCTGGCCTCTACCTGACCAACACTCGGTGGGTGCAGAGCCTGCGCTGGGGGCCCAGAGCGGCGTGAAGAGTGGTGCCTTTCCCCAGGCTCTGCCCAGCCCGATCTTCAGCAACCTGAGCATCAGACCCCTAGAGTCAAGTTCCAAAAGCTCTGCCAGTTTAGGGGTGGAGAGACATTTGTTGTCATCATTTGGACAGACAGATGGTCAGCCCTGGCTGCCCCCGGACCAGCAGCACTCATCTTTTAGCTTCTTGACTCGTGGCAGCATCGTTCAGAAAGCCTCTGCCTGCAAACTCAGGGCAAGCTGGAAACTGCAACCTGAGCAAACCTGGTTAACCTGTGGCTAACAAAGGCAGCAGCGAGCTGCCTGGGTGAGGAGCATTTCCAGGGCTCTCCTTCCATGCAGGGAATCACCTCCTGATGCCGTCCCGTGCCTCCTGATCCACAGCAAGCTTCATCCCCGCACTGCTCCCACTCCGTGCACGGGGCTTTGCAGCCCTCAGCTGGGGCTGGCGGCTCTGTGAGCCCACCCAGCTTTTGCCAGCGATGTGTCTGCCGTTCAGGAAGCGGCACCAAATGCTCCGAGTACATTCACCATTTAATCTCCTGCCACTAACGAGCCAGCCCCCCGAACTGCTGTATAGCTCCTTCTCCTGCAGACAGCTCCGTGGAACAGCTAGGTTCGCAGTTCGCTACGAGAACACGTCATTGTCATTACTGATAGGGCATCATATGCTCCCCATCCGCGGGGACAACTTCAGACACAAGCCTCTTCTTCAGGGATGCAACAAATCTGCTATTACAGCTCTTTAAGCATGGCAACGAGGAACATATTGGAATATCTGAAAGTACATCACTTGAGTCACCCAAACCTTTCCCGTTTTCAGACAGGGCCAGGGTAATGCACCCTTCTCCCCGGCACGCGGGCTCGTTCCTGTTTTCATCTGACAGGGGACAAGGGGGTTTGCAGCACTGGTGGAGGAAACAGCCCACAACGGGGCTCCTGCAGAGACAAAACTCTGCAACAATGGCTTGTTCAACCCACTTAAGAACAGCCATCTCTGGTCCATCTATCCCCATTTTCAACAGCAGGCAGCGGAGGGAGGGTGGAAGAAGAGGGTAAGCTTCCTGGCATGCTTTCCCAGCCCCCATTGACCCGTGGTTCGGGGATTTCCCAAGCCCAAGATGGCATCTTCAGGTTTAATGACCCTTGATGCATTTTTCATCCATTAATTTGTCCAGCTGCGATCTGACTCCATGAAGGCTGGTAGCATCCAGAGCGTCCTCACCTAACCCCCGTGCTAAGTTAAGTATTTCCTTCGGGTTGTTTACAAAACCAAGAAATCTTGGGAAACCAAAGCTGGAGCACGGCCCTGGCGCGGCTCTGGCTTCCAGTTTGCAATCAAATGGGATGCGCAGGGGCTGGGAGCCAGGCACTGGCTGAGCAGAGGCCATGCGAGGAAACGCTGCCGCTTTAAGCTCCAGAGCAATGCAGAGCGACTGCAGGAACGCTCACCTTGCCCCCATCCTCAGCCTCGGTCCACGCTGCTCCAGAGCTCCCTCGGGGCTGGGATCGCCCAGGTGTGCAGCAACACGTGGGGCTCAGCTCACGCCTTCTGCATCCCACCCATGCTCCCCCTCCGTCTCTCTCGGGTCTCTTCCCCACGCACACGCGTGCATCCCTTGCTTTTGCTGCTGCCGATGGTCCAGGCTCCTCTCCGGGCCGGGCTGGGGCCCCGAGCAGATCGATTCTGCAGGAATTTAGTCCCGCGGAGATGCGCAGCCCCCCAGCACCGCTCCTGCTCCCGCGGCAGGCGTGGGTGAGGCTGCACAAGATGCTGCAGCAAAGCGGAGGGCAGCAGGACATGGGGTCTCATGCCTGGGACCCCCTTCCCCAGTATTTCCCATTGCACATTCCCATCTTCCAGCTTTCCAACCTCCCTGGCTCTCTATTTATATCAAAGCAGAGCGCCGGCAGGGAGCAGCAAGCAGACCTATTAGGGAGGGCGAGGCTGCTATAAATAGTGCCATCAGTAATTAGCTGCAGAACTATTCGTTAAGTAGGGAAGTGAGTAAACAAGGACCAGAAACACCAGGGCAGAGGTACCCAGGCTGTGTCCATGGGCCACCAGCTCCAGGGTCTGAGGAGATTTGGAGTCCTGCCGGGGAGCGGGAGGAAGTTTTGTGTCCCCGCTGGATCCCACAGCGAGCCTGGCTCCTTGCTGCCACCCCGTCCTTGTCCCTACGATCAATTTGCTTTCATACCTTGCAAGGCAAAACCCGTGTCTGCTCCCACGTCTGCTTGGCCTGTTCAGCCCCGGGTTGTGGACAACCTTTAGATGTCTCCAGGAAGGTGCCCAGACCTGAGCAGCCTCCTCCGAGGACAGCGCAGCCGCTGGGGAGTGGTTCCCTCTCCAGCCCCAGCACGTGCAGGGGGAGCTCGGGTCTCCTGCAGACCCTTCGCTGTGCACGTCAACGCCTTGGTGTCTGCACACACAAGCTGGATCCGTCCCCCAGCTACCACAGCAGGGCAAGAGCAAGATCCCCTCGTGCCTTCAGCCCCGAAGGAGGGCGATGCCCCCCAGAAACACACGGAGGGGTTGGGGGATTGCTTGGAAGCTGAGAGGAGCTGCCCAGGAGCAGGGGCAGCCCCACGAGCTGCCCCTCCAGCCCTGGCCAGGGGTGTGCAAGAGCCGGGCTCTGCCCAGGGCGCTGTGCTGGCCCTGCTGGGCTGCAGCACATGCACACGTACACGTGTTTGCCTACCAGATTGGCAGCAGAGCTGGCTGCTTGCGTGAGTCAGGCTCCTCTCTGGAAGGGACATGGCCCCGATCCCACATGGGCCATATGTCCCCAACCCAGAGACCTCTCGGGGTGTTAGCCCCGTCCCGTCCCCGCTCCCCAGCTGGCTCAGCCACGCAGCCCTCCTGCACGTCCTGCCTCCGCGGGCACCAGCTCCGAGGCCACCAGGGCACAAATGACAGGGAACAGACACGTTTCTTGCTCTTTCTGGCCATTTTATTAGCACAATTATAGTCCCCAAGAGCACCCAAGCCGCATGCAAACACAGCTCAGGCAAGAGGGGCGCGATTTGCTCCCTGGGGATGCATCGAGCCCGGGTGAAGCCCCAGCACGGAGGCTCTCCGAGCCCTGGGTCCCTGCCAGCCCACCCACCACCCGGCGCCGCGCTCTGGCTTCCGTCCGCCTGTTCCAGCCACCCCCTGCCTGCCTGCTCTGCTTCTGGCCCCTGTACTCGCGTTGAGCAACAGCTTGCTCGGCCCCCTCCCCTGCTGTTCCCCGGCTGCTGCTCCCCGGGAGCAGAGCGAGCAGACATCAGCCTGGCCACGGCCACCTGAGCAACTTCACGCTGGCTCCACGGGGGCTCCGAGCAGACCCACGGGTCTCCTTCGTGAGATCCTGGAGGGAATCGCCCCCGGCTCCCCTGCAGGAACATCGCTTGAGTCCAGAATCATCGCGGGAGGATGGAAACGAGTACATTCAGCCAGGACTTGCCACCAAAACTTGAGGCTTTAATTTCCCAGAGCTGCTCCAGGCACTACTTAGCAGAGCGAGGAAGGGGACATCGGCCCAGCTAAGCAGCTTGCGATGGCCAGCAGAGCATGGGCAGATCCAGCCCAGGCCAAACATCTGCAGGACACTGCTCCCCTCCCTGCAGAGGAGCACGACTTTGCGGCCCCTTCCCTTGGCCCAAAAGCACCGACTGCACCAAGAGGTTTGGGCTCTGCCAGGGTCCCTCATCCCCTACACAGGCACACCACGGCTTGCCCATTTCCACTGCCTGGCAGCCGGATACACCCCATCGATTCCAAAATATTTCACATCGGTGCCTGGAGCTTCGAAAATGACCCATCTCCTTCGTCTGCAGGAGCACGCAGCCCAGCAGCCTTGGACGAGCCCCCGTGCCTTGTGCTGGACACCTCGGCATGTTTTTTACCGGCTCGTGCAGGCTGTACCTCCCATCTCCGGATGTGCACCGCTCGGTTTCGAGGTGCTGGACAGCGACGGTTCCCGTGGCAGGACTGACAGCCAGGAGCAATTCCCGGATGCAGAAGGCTGTTATTGGTGGCCCTGAGCCAGGAGCTGGAAATGGTTCTCAGGAAGGAGCTCATCAGTGCTCGAGTGCCTCCAGCCAGGGCGTGCAGGGTGCTGTGGACATGCACAAACATCAGAAACGTGAGCAAAATGGTTCCCTTTCAGACGAGTTCATCTCTGCTTGGCTTTACGCGTGTCCCTTCCAGCCACAGGTGGCGGCTGTCCCTCATGGTGCCACCAATAGTTCCAGAGCCAGCAGCCTGGCAAGAAAAGTCACAAGAAATGGTGACAAGTGTTCCTCCCTGAGCTTCCCACGAGACCAGAGGAGGAGGGATCGGACAGAAGCCCACGCCTGTCACAGCGAAGGACAAGCTGATTTACACGCTGCTGCCATCCTCCAAGTACAGCTGAGTTAAGGGGGCTGACCTAAGATGCATCCAGCTCTGGTGTTCAGAGTGAAAGATTCCCAGGGAAAGCTGCTTCCCTCAGCAGAGACCTTGGCCTCACTTAGGTGTAAACGAGCGGTGGACAAGGAGAAGGCAGTCAGCGAAGGACACTGGATCACCAGGACCTGGGGCCTTGGTCGTGCTCTGAATCAGGCTGAGCATCAGCCGAATTGAGAGGCGGGGCTGCTTTCCTTACTGATGCTCAGGAAACATCCCTGAGGGCCACAGGAGATCCACGTGCGAGCAGCATGAAGCAGAGGCCAGCTGCCTGCATTTGGGAATCTTGGCCAGCAACTTCGCAATCCGATTTCACCATTTCATGTTGCTCTCTGTATAAGCATGGTATCCACGAAAAGTCAACCCACATAGACCCTGGGGTGCTCTGACTTCCCTTGAAAGCAACTTTCAGCTGGGAAGGGTGTGCTGGAGCTCCCAAGACACCTTAGGCTAATGGCACACTGCGTCCAGCAGCTTCCCAGCTCCGCAGCTGTGACAGAAATCATTTAATTCTCTTCATTCCAAATTTGCTCATTTTCGTGTCGCTGGAAATCCCCTCTTCCTAAGACACGTTGTTTTCTCATCATCTCAGGAGCTCGCATCATCACCATGTCCTAACACCTCTCACATCCTCCCGGTCTCAGGTCAGCGATCCCAGTTTCCCTGTCTCTCTTCCCAGCAGAGTCTGGGGGACTTCCACGATGGGGAGAGGCGTCTTTGTCGCCACCCTTTATAATGCTCCCATTCTCGGTTCTGTCCCCTCACTCTGAATTATCCCCACACGCAGCTCCCTAAAGAGCTCCGCTCTGTTTGGCTGAAAGGTTTTCAGGCTCTGAGAGGGGCTCATCCATCAGCCGGAGATTTGGCAGCTTTCCTGGGACTGTCAGTTCCCAAGAACAAACAGCTGCAAAGGCACCATCCTCTTCCCGGCATCGGGGAGGAGCACACATGGTTTCAGCCCATTGCAGGGAAACAGCCAAGCACCAGAACTGCTGCCCTGGAGCCAGCAGCTCAGGGGCTGTCTCCGGACTGGATCAGTCCCTTGCTTGTCCCCGCGAGGCTCGGAGCCGACGGCGCCCTCCAAGCATCGCCGCGGTGTGCTGGGACCGGAGCTGAGCTCAGCACGATGCTGCCTGCTCCCATCCGGCACAGGCAAGGACATGTTGGGTGTGTGTCCTCAGGGGACACAACTGCGTGACAAGAGCCTTCCCCCCTGGTGCATCGCCGTGCACAAACCCTCTCCGTGACCGTCAGCTCTCCGCCCGTGCCCCAGGAGCACGTGCTGCCCTCCCGCGAGCCCTCTGGCTCCAAGCACACCTTGCTCCATGCGGCAGGCGCCGTTCCCACTGCTGGCACCCAGCCCTTCGCCAGCCCAGCTCTACAGCTCGTCCAGCCAGGCTGTCTCTTTGTCCTGGTAAATTAAACGTGTCCAGGAACTGTTCTGCGGCACTGCTGCTGGCTGGCATCACCCAGCCCATATCCAGGCGATCAGACTCATCCCTTCAACCCCCACAAGGGAGCCCAACACACAAATTGCTCCTCGGCACAGTCCCTGCCCAACAAAACCTCCCTGTGCCCAGCCAGGAGCAGTCGGGGAGAGCACGATTTGGCCCGAACCAACCCCATCTAGAGACGCTGCTGTGAGTGCAATCCAGTGGCAATCCCCTGGCACTGGTTAACTCACTAAAGCGGGCATTTGGCTGCATCTGCGAGGAAACAGTGGAGTTTTCCCCCCGAGCACTGGGCTCTGAGTTGGAGGGAGCCTCGGCGACGCCTCCTGCAGCGCAGCCTGCCTGGGGAGGTGGAGGCAGGCATCGTCCGCGGGCTGGGGAGGCTCCCAGTGGGCCAGGGAACAGCAGCTCCACGAGCCGAAGGGCAGGTTGGGTTCTGCAAGAGTTGCTTTCCCCTGGGGGTTTTAGCAGGCTCTCCTCGGGGAGGAGCTGTGCTTTTATGTACTGTGGATTTGAGGGAAAACTGCTCGCTCTGTCCTCACTGTGCCCCTTTGAAGGCAGGATGGGACCAGTCCTGAGCTCCCTTTTCCAACAGCACGTTGGTGGCAAAGCACAGAGGAGTGGAGATGGACCAGAGGCCTGACATCAGCTCTGGCCTTTGGGGAAAGGCAGCTTGCAGATTCCCAGCACAGCTCTGGTCCTGACAGCAGGCAGGAAGACAGAGCACTGGTCACCAAGATCCTTCCTTCACAGCTCTTTGCTTCCCTCCCAGCTCCTGGTGTGCCTGCCAGGATGATTGTTTTTTTTTTTTTCCTTTTTTTTTTTTTTTTTTTTTCGGTGTTCAACCCTGAGAAGTCATATTTAACAGCTCTGTTATTATTCAGAGCTTACATAACTCTTCACACGGCAGAAAACTGTGCAGCCTCTTCACTGCTGGCTCGCCGTCCGCCAAACGCCGCGGGGCTTCTCCCTCCCGAACCGTGGGGATTTGCACAGACAGCCCGGCACAGCGCAGCTGCGTTCACAGCAACACCACGGTCACCTCCGCTCACTGCGGCCCATGGATCTTCTGCGTGCTCCAGGAGCTCCTCTTCCCTAGGTCTTCCCTCCTTGCAGCCATCCTCTCCCTGGCGGAGGCACCAGGGAGAAGCTGGGCTGGAGGAGACACCCAGGCGTGCTGCTGGGCTCTCCAGGTGGCAGCACCAAACCTCGAGTTCACCAAGGGTGAGGTCTCCTGGGGAGGTGGTCTGGGTGGCCTCGAGAGAAACACCGCGGAACGTGGGGAGATGCAGCAGCACCTAAATGGAGAGCGAGAAGAGCACAGAGGAAAGGAAGGGCTGGGGCTCACTGCCTGGAGGTGGGATGCCCAAGTGGCCTTCACAAAGAGCCACCAGCTCTGAGAACAGCCATGGAGAGGGACCCGAGGCAGGGCTGGGCCTCCTCTAGGTGCTCCCTGGGGTGCTGGTTGGCAAAGGCATCCAAAACTCCTTGCCGAAATCAATTCCAACAACAGCCACTGCCCCCTCTTTTTCCACACAGCCATCACATCGCAGGAGGGGACTGGGTCGGACAGGCACACTTGGTAAATCCCTGCTGGCTGCTCCCAGGCATTTTTTGTCCTTTATGTGCCCCAAAACATCTTCCATGAGGTGAAGATGAACAGCCTGCAGTTTCCCACACTCTCCTTGCCCCTCCCGAAAGATGGATCTGGGAAAGTGGCATCTGGCTGGATGGACTGGGGGAAGCAGATTGCGCAGAGTTTGCTGAGTCTTTTAGACGACCCCAGACCAGCTCTTTCCTGCAAACAGGCAGGGGAGAGTTAAATAAACCCTTTTTATTTCTATTTGATCCAATCTGTCTCTTTAAGCCATCGCTGCTCAGCAGTTTACTTCATATTACAATAAAACCTGCCTTGTTTGAGTTTAAAAGCCTCTTGGTTTCTTTGGAAGGATGGCTGTAAGAGCAGATCAAGACAGATCACCACAAGGCTCTGGCCAGCTCTGCCTTCACATTTATTTGAACCAGAGCAATTCACCTGTCAAATAAGAGGTGCCCAGAGCAAACTGAAACACTTTGCAGTCCCTGGTGACTGTAAAAAAGTCAAGACATCACATTCAGCACCCACGGAGATGCCCGTCCATGCACACCTACACACGGGCTGCTTAACCCGAAGCTGAATTCACCTCCCCAGCCCAGTGTCAGAGCTTTGGGGCTGGCTGCAGCACCTGAGTACGAGCACCTGGTGCCCTTCGAGGTGCCTTGGGGTGCTCCAGCCCCATTCCCGGAGCACAGAACCCCAGCCCATGCATCCCCCAGCCCAGGAGCTGTCTGTGGTGGTGGGCACAGTGTGGGGGCCAGCCTGGAGCAGCCCCATCCGAGGGCCTTGTTTCTGACACAGTTTTCAGCCTGCCAATTTCTAACACTCCTCCTGGTTGTTGGAGCAGCCCGGAGATGACAGCAGTAAACACTTGTGTTTGGACAAGCCAGACTTCTCGTCTTCAGCATCTGCCGAGTTTTACAGTTTGAGCACAAATTGCCTTCTTTAAAAGCATTCTTTCCTGGAATTACCGCGTTGCTTTTGCCACCTCGTGCTGCTGTCTCGGGAACAAACCAACCCTTCCTGAGCTCCTGCGCTTGCTCCTGCTCTTGCCCACAGCTCCAGCCCCAGCCCGCACCCAGTGCATGGTGCTGCTTGCTCCAGCAGCGCACCTCTCCACCGCAAACTGGGCATTTGCCGTACAAAAGAGAGAGCAGCGAGCACAGTCCCATCCCCCTGGAGCTCACCTGCACAATGGCAAACCAAGGACCCCCTGCTACGAGGCATCCCCAGGCTGAGGCTGATTTCTATCGGTAGCCGATGGACCACGTAACGAGCAGCGAGGCAGGAGTCACCATTTCATTGAGCAATCCTAGCAGGAATTACCACAAAATTTGTAGCTGGCCTGAAGTTGAAGCATCATCGATACGAACGGGAGCAGGGTTATTGCACAAGAAGGACTGCCTGGTGTTGAGGTCTGCAGTAACATCACTCCGGTGTAATTGAAGGGAGGAAATACCAGCTGTGTGCTTAGGAGCTGATCCCTAAGGAGTTCTGCTCAAAAACGGGAGTCCGTCAGTTAGAAATGACAGAACTTGGTTTGTTCAATGCAACAAAGCGAAGGCTAAGGAGACACAGAAATGCTTGCTATAAATACGGCAGGGAAGTAAACACCATGGAGAGAGAAGACCTATTTAATCCAAAGCACAAATTGGCACAAGAATAAATAAATATAAATTTGCCATGAACATAGGCTGAAAATTAATAGGATTCTAACCACCAGAGAAGTAATGTTCTAAAACAACCTTTTGACAAGCAGGAAACCATACTGATTTCAGGATGGCTTTTGAACCATTTATAGTTCATAAGAGGACAAGGACAATAGTGGACAACGTGTTTAATGTCTTAGAAATCTGTATACACAAACATTAGAAACAGAACAAACAGGAGGAGCTCGAATTCTTCACACAAAGCAAAATTCTGATTTAATTGGCGTAACAGGGGCTTGTTGGGATAACTTATGTCTGGAATATTAATATCCAACTGTATAGCTTGTTCAGGAAGGGCGAACAAGGAGAAAAAAGAGGAAATCAAGAGCGTAGGTACATTCACCAAGTATAAGACTGCAGGAGGAAATAGTCTCTGAATAAGAATTAAAGAAGGAAAAATGGGTGCTGCTAGAGCAGAGGCATATAGCTAGGAAAAGAAAACAGAACAGCCATTTTAATGAGTGGTTTGCAAAAGCATCTGAAAGATGGTACATGGTGGTAGCGAGGGATTTTAGCTCCTCAGAATTGCTTGACAGGGATCCTGTAAATCATTGATTGCTTGGCAAATTTTATGACTGCATTGGTAGAGCAGTTCTTACCCAAAAGGTAAAACAGACAAACAAAAAAGCTAAAGCTGTCTAGATTTGCTTCTGGCCAAAAGGGAAGGATAACAAGACAAAAACAGCTGCTTCATAAACTGGTAAAATCAGTGAGGATGAGCAGAGGGAAGGCAAATCTATGCAGATTGCTAAAAAGAACTTGTGGCTACTTACAGAAACAGCAGCAACAAATGCAAACTGTTCCGATGAAGAAGAAGCGGTCAAAATTTATTACAAGATCAACTTTTCAAAACCACAAACCTCGCATTGGCTTCAAATATGGGGCAGAAGTGAAGAGAAAAGATAAAAATGCTTCAGGTTATTTGGGATGGACAGTTAAGAAAAGCACGAGGAATTGGAGACAAAGTCTGTGGATCTGGGCTCCAAAAGATACAGCCTCAGAGGATGGGGAGGCACCAAGAGCTGCTCTGTCAGTAAGCAGAGGGCGAAGGTGAGAGGTGGCCCAGTGCTCCACCACGCCGAACTGGTGCTGGGAGGTGACAGTCACAAGCACGACGCTCCTTTTGCTTTTTTGCCTTTACTAAAAAGGGAGCTACTCCCGGGAGCCCCAGCGACAGAAGTGTGAAATCTTCAGCGATATGACGGAAGGAGGCAACAGATTAGAAAGTCCTTAGATGAGTTATTTTTCAGATTAGCTGGGCTCGATCATGGAGGGCTCCTGAACCTGCCGATCCAGAGCATTCAGCAGTCGTCTTCAAGAATCCTCTCGATGTCACAGGGAAGATGCCATACACAGGGATTTTCATACAGCTTTTGACACCATCTCGTATGACATTCCTATAAATGAAGTAGAGAAAGTCATCTAAGTTAAGCTTCTCTAAATCAAGTGCAAAGCCAGCTGGAAAATCTACTTGGGAGATAGTTTAGCTCAAAATAGGAAAATATATCAAGTGGAAATCTGGCCTAGGCCTACCATTATTCACTGTTTTCATACCTGACTTTCATGATGGCATAAAGACATTTCTTATTAAACCTGCAGGCGGATCAACTTAAAAGCCAGGATTAGAATTCAAAACAACCTTGATAAATTGGGAGAAATGGTCTGCAAAAAAAGTAGGCTGCAATTTAGGAAGGGCACGTGCAAGCTCCTGTGCCTAAATAAGGGTTTACAGATTAGGGAACAAACTGCTCTAAAATAACATAGACAGAGGTGGGCACCACACCAAATGGGAGGCAACCATACCGTGCTACTGCAAACATGGGGTGCATCGTGCCAGAGTGTATAAATCAGCTTATAAACTGGGGTCCCACAAACATCTGTAAGGAATGGTCCTTCCCTGGGTCCCTACCCCGTGGGTAAGATTTTTTTCCTTATCTCTAGCGCAAGTTCCCCTTAAAGCAGGCTGCGCCCGTTGCCTCTCACATTCTCCATTTTCCTTGGGTATCTTTTTTTCAGGGTTTCTTTTTATTCACTCCTAGTAATTTTCCTTTGAATAATCCCTTGAATGCATTTACTGGCATTTAATGCATTTAATGGCATTGTGATGGTCTGAGCAAAGATGCGTTGCATTAACGTGTAAATATCCAGTGTATTCGTCCCAGCTACATGGTGGATGCTAGGCATTTCATAAGGATGCTTTCTCCCACAAGGATGACAAAGTGTGTTTGTTTCTCTATAATTACAAGCGGGAGTACACCTCCACACTTCACACTTCAGCTCTGCTTGTCTATTTATTGCAGTTTTGGCAAATTCATATGTCACTGAATGGGACCCTCTTGTTTGGTTTCTTGACTTTTCTGCTCGAATTTGTCTGTTTTGCTGTTCTGAAGATTTACTGGCTTGGGTATTTTTTTAGCTTTCTCAAACTCTTGGTCAAGCATTTGTGTCCCTTCTTGCTGCAGCCCTTCATCGTTTATCTGATGAAGGATGTCTTAGGGAGACCAAATTAAGCATTCCTCCTAAGCATTAAATCTGCAACATATTTCAAAGACTTTCTTGTGCCTCCTGCAATACCACAGAGAAGAGGAATCCTTCATATTTAAGATCCTGGGAATGAATTCCCTAAAACACAGAGGGAAAAAGGTGGAGGATGGGGGACTGGGATGCAGTCCAAGTATCATTCATGGTATCTATGTATCACTTGTGGTCCTAGAACACATTGCAGTATTAAGGTGCTGACATACTTGTTAGCCTTTAAGGTGTATTAAATATGAAATGCTGCAGGGAAAAAGAAAAAAAAAATGCCTCTGCCCTAGAGTGGGAGAATTGTAAGTATTTATGGCCAGGCTTTCAAACAAATCCTTGTGGCCAGAGACCAGCTCTCCAAGCCACACTGAAGGGCAGCATGGGACATTCCAGCATCAAACAGCTCAGCAACAGCCTGCAGTGACTTCCTTGAGCGGAACCAAAAGGTCAGGTAGGTGATGACTATTTTTCCCATTCTGCAGTGAAAAAGCAGTGAATACAATCAAGCAAAGGAGCCTTTTTTTGCTTTCCTCCATCCAGCCTCATCAGAGATGCAAGCTCCCTTCTCTTGCCCTGTATCTCCTGGAGATACAAGGCTGTGGATGCTGCCCCTGGATGCAGCTCTTTGGTAGCTTCCAGCCCCAGACTGGGCACACCAGTAGCCTCCATGTTTACTGCAGCAGGAGCACTCTGCACCAAATAGCAAAGGTTGAAAACAAGTCCTTTGGCAAAGCCTGGAACTTATGCAAAACAAACCAGGAGCAGCTACAAGGCCGCAGATGCCTTCCACCTGCCTCCCTGGTCAAAGATGCCATCCACCAGCTCTGAGGTTATGACCACAGGGCCAGGTCTGGGGCTGTTCACACACCAGTGGCCCCAGGTGCTGAGTCCTACCCTCAGCACATATTTAAACAGACTTAAAGGGTTTTTGTTTGTTTGTTTAATTCAGCATCTGATGCGTAGCAGTGTATTTAAAGGCACCCAGAGCCAACTCAGCAGTTATTGCTGGAGATTGATCCTGGCAAATTTTCTCCAGAGCAAACATGAGCACTAGCAAAGTCTCAATAGATGTGATGAGGACCCAGTTTCCTACAGACCCTTGTCTCCTTGCAGATCTCCTTGCAGTGGCTTTTTGCCCCATGAGGCTAAATTTGGGGTGCCGACCACCAGGGCATTGTGTGAGGCCAAGGCCAAGCAGCCCTAAGAGCTGCTGGATCTTTTGGAGCTCAGGATGCAGCCCAAGGAAGCTGGGGCTGGTGCAGGGCTTCCCAGGCAGGTTTAGATTTGCCTATCCTAAATAAAACTGCACCACTGAAAAATTCTGTCACTCACAAATTATCTCCTTTTCTAGTGAATATGTCGAGGACTGCCAGCTCCAGCACAGATCTTCACACCACTCCACACCTAATTCTCCTTCCCTGTGAAAACTAAATATTCATTCCAGTCTTTGCTCCATATCCTTTAACATGTTATTACTCCCTGCGAGGACTTTCCCCTCAAACTGTGACTGCTGAATTTCCTTCAGAGCTGTTAAAGGGCTTTTCCCACACTTTTGTAAATCCAAATATCCACTATCACCTGGACCCCGTTAGTCAAATAGCTGTTAATACCTTCTAGGACACTGAAGAAGCATGTCAGGTAAGATCCCTGCCAACACCACAGCTGTTGGCAGGGCTGGTGATGTTTTCTGGCCACCTATTCCTTTTTGCCTTATATACGAGTTCAGGCAGCTGGAACTGCTCTGATGAGTCTTTCTGCAAGCTTTCAAATCCATCTGTTCCTGATACTCTGTGCTTCCCTTCATATCAGAGCCTCCAGAGTTGGTATTTAACACTCCTTAGCTTTCCCTGATTCCATTTTTATGTAAATACACATTTATCATGTTTGCCTGAGGAGAAAGTATTTGTGGTTTCAAATTCCCCAGTGCTGCCTGATGCTTGCATGCGCAGCCTTTAAATGCTGTGACCCTTCTGTCAGGAAGACAGTGGAGATTTCGAGAGGATCTAAAGCCAATTATCCTAACTCCTGTACACCAAAGGGCAATGAGTTGGTTAAACTTACCATTTGTGCTGCTCTAATTCCATGCCGACAGAAACCTGTTGGGAAGTTGGGATTCCTCTGGCAGCAAGCAGAGGCACCAGCGGTGTCACCACCTCGTGGGGGGCTCCTCAGATCCCATGGGGACGTGTGCCAGGGACCTCTGCCAGCAGAGACCACAGCATGGCAGCTCTCAAGCCAGAGCTGATATCTGAAAAAAAAAATATGAAAGAGTCCCTCTAAGACGTGCCTTGTGCTCTTCACCAATGTTACCGAGAGTATAGGGAATGAGCTCAGGTGGCCTCACAATTTCTGGGTATCTGTGGTGAAGTGACATGATTTAATTAATGAAATAATTGATCCAAGAGGGCCTGAGACTGTCAGCTGAATTCCTGGGTTCCTGGTTTCTTGCTTCCCAGGAAGACAAGAACAGAAAATGGCCAAGGAGCTGGACAAACCAAAGCATTAGGAGTGGCCACACACAGCACCCAAGAGAAACTGAGGCAGGCTTGCCAGAAGGCCTGATGTGTGCTGATATGGACCAACTGGGGAGCATCATCAGCACAGATGGACATTGCATTCTGCCTGGAGGGAGGGCTGGAAAGTTTCTTAGCTGACATTAGATCACTGTGAGACCCAAAGCCTGTTTTCTCCTCCGCAAAAGATGTCATGAAATTATTGCAAGTTCCCTTTTGGGTGACCTAGTGCCCCAGATTTCCCTTCAAACGTTGCTCTCTGTAAGGAGGTCACATCTTGCTTCACAGGAAAGGAAGAACAAATCCAGGGGCAGCTCCCCAGCTTTTGGGATGGGGAGAAACATGACTCCCTTACAGCAAGAAATGTTGGAGAAAACTGGGAATTCCTGACCTGGCCCAAGGTAAAAACCTGTGCAGACCGCCTGGGTCTGCTAGTGAGAGATCACCAAGGCAGATCTACGGGTAGAAGTGAGGAAGTGAGAACAGAGCCAGGAGGTCCAGCAGATGGGAAGAAAGGTATTTCTGTGCCAATATTTGGAAAGGTAAATGAGAAGACTTGGGTAATTACAAGCCTGTCAGTCGGACAGGGAATAGCTGGCCGTTCTATTGGAGTTCCACGAAAACAAACTTCATCAGCATAACCTGTTATCTTGATGGAATGATAAATCTGGGTGATGAAGGTAAATTAATAATTTAATGATAATTAAATGTGAAGAGCATTTCATTTGGTACCTCATGACATTATGACCATGAAACTCAAATGGTAAAATCAACATCTCCCCTATAAAATGGGCTGCAAGCATCACGACCCACAGGTCTCAACCTGCACTGAAAATGTGCCACCACCAGGAGGTCTCCAGAGCATCCTGCAAAAAAACAGCTGTCAGATAGATCTGAACAAGTGAAACGGACACAATTCTGAATCACACCTACCAGATTCATCTCATCTAACCATGGATACATCCAGTGCTAGCGTCAACATCTCAGCTATCACCTCAGACTCCATTTAGAAGCAGAGATTGCATCCAGGCAGGCCACGGAGAGCAAATCGAGGGGTTCTGCTCAGACACCTACAAGGGAACAGGGTGTTCAGCTTCCTACCAGGGCCAGAGGAGCTCATTTGCCTAAATGTTGGCTTATGGTGCAGCTTCAGACACCTTGGGGTGCCCCAGACATCCCTACAGTGCTGACAGATCAAACACGGGGTCTGTGGGAGACTCACGTGCAGATGAATCTAAGGTAGTACTGAGAGGCATTAAGGCAACAAAACTAAGCCCTGGAACTCTAGGTGGTAAGGTCTGGCAAGAGATTCGAGTGAAGCTGGTGTCTTTCCTGCAACTGTCCAGAGCCATCTGAGGTGCCCTGGAGGCCCACCTTTGCCTCCAGCTGTCAACTCGGACGTGTGCAGCGCAACAACAGTGTAACGGTTGGACTTGATGATCTCGGATGTCTTTTCCAACCCAAATCATTCTGTGATTCCGTGACATCCGTGTCTGGGCAGGGACTGAACAGGCTGCGCAGCCTCCCGCAGGTGCATGCACATGGCAGGACGCGGTGCCAGGCCGATGTTCCTATCTCCTGTAGGCAGAAAGGCCCGCAGGTATCCTGCTTCCCGGGCAGATATTCAAAGCTCTGGGATACTGTACACATATTTTCTCAGCTTCACGTTGCCATGCATTTGGCACACTCCTAAGGAATCTGGCTTTGCAGGGCACAGGGACTTCAAGCAACCGTTTTTTTTTTTGTTTTTTTTTTCCTGCTTCCCAGATGGCCTCAGGGAGGAAGAGGTCAGCTCGAGCAAAAAGCAGCTCCTCCAGGCATGCCCAGCAATGCAGTTACAGGCAGCTGTGCAAATTTATTCTCCAGAAAGCTGAGGTGCCAGGGAGTATTGCCAGATGATGCTCCAGGATCCTGCAACTGCAGGCAGAGGGTAACTCACACAGAGACTTCGACGTAGGGACTATCACATCGCCAGGTGAAACCCTGTCGTGGCTCCTCAGCAAGCTCAGGCACGGCAAAGAAAACACAAAGGCACCACTGCTAGCAAGGGCAGGTGCCAGGCTGCCCCACCATCCCCTTCCCAGGCTCCTGCTACGGTCTGCAAAAGCCTCTGGTTGCCGGCAGGTAAGTGAGAAATCCAACAGCCACAGGCAAAGCTCTCCCATTCCACAGTCCAACGCCAAAACTGGGGCTTCACCCAGCACCCACCGTCTCGGGGGAGATGCCCCCTTTCTGCAGTAATTCCTCCAAAATAGTGAGCAGGGAAGGTGGTGGCACCAAGAACTGGGCTAAATGCCTGGTCTCCAGCGTGGCTGGCAGCTCGGACCTCACACTGTTTTCAGGCGCTACTGTACTTTTAATCTCATATAGTAAGCAATTAAACTGTTATCCCTTTTAATTTTGCCACTGATATGTTCTCTAACACGGAGCTCTTGCCGATGCAGAGAAGTCGCAGAGAGCAGTACATTTAGTGAGAATATAATGGGCTTGAGAGGTATTTGTCAGCGCTGGTTTCTCAGGTCAGTCTAAGTGCCTGTGCCAGAGAGTTAATTTGTGAATAGCAGGTTTATAAATCAGATGAAGTTCATCAACAAAACACATACTTCACACCAGGAACTCCCCCAGGGTTATACAGGTGCAATCTGGATCCCTAATAAGCTTTGGGCATGGGGTCTATTACCTCTTACTGGAGGGAAGGGAGGAATAAAATCTCAATTTCCAGTTAGTCACAGAGATTTGATCAACACATTTGTGTTAATGATCTGTAGAGTGCAAATTGCATGAAATCTAAAGAGACACGAAGAGGAAGATGTTACGGACTGCGGGTGCCCAGAGCCCCAGTCCCACCCTCAGCCTCTGAGCAGCTTTTGGGGAAAGGACCATTTTGGTTTCTTCGTGCAATACCTAACACGGTCAAGTCCCAGCATATAAACGGGGTTCACTGGGCCTGCTGCTATGCAGATACTAAATAGTTATAAGCAAGCGGGAGAGAACTGTAGCATATCCTTACCTGGCAGGGTCAGACTTTGCATACTGTGCTTGCAAGTATACGTACTGCATGCTGCGATTAGTGTAGCTTCAGCAGGGTAATTTTTCACACGTCTGCAACAAAACAACAGTGCAGTTAATACACAGGATCCTGTGCAAGTGCCAGCATCAGCAATTTAACTGCAGCACCTTGACTCCCGTCACCGCAGGGCACACGGGGAGCCTTCGTCACAAGGTGAGGAAGACAGCCTGACCGAGTGCCTCCCCTGAGGCTGGCGGGGAGGTCCTCCTGCCCTCCCCAGCCTCACCCTCAGCTATCAGATGGCCACGTTTTCCTCCCCTGCCATGTGGCAGCTCTTGTCGGGATGTGTCCCTAGCTACCCTCGCCATCTGCTCTCTTGCAACAGAATCACCTCGCTCGCTGGCCTGGAGTAGCTGGAGGCAGGTTAAGAGTTAAAATCCCGGTTTAGCTGTGTATTAGGTTGCATCCACAGAAAGCTGTGCCCCACTCCGTAGGTATGGATCGAAGAGCAACTCAAGAAAATACAGGCTTTATTACACATCTGTTCTAACCGGCTCTCCCCTCTCTGCTCTCCTCAGCAGCACGCGGGGCAGGACGGGGCTGGGAAGCCAGTCCCTTTTCCCGTTCCCGAAACCTGGGGTGGACGCAGCTGCAGCCAAATCACCACCGAAGGTTTTTTGGCTGAGATTCACACGGGAATTGGGGATGGGGTGACCAGGAATCCATTTGTGTACGATGAAGTACTGCTGTTGCTGATGGAGCTGGAGGTGCTAGGCCCACACTCGCACCCTGCGGTTGCCTTGAAGCCCCTCATTTTCCCTTAGCTCCCTGCAACAAATTGTTTTATGGGCAAAAGGAAGCCCTGCACTGCAGTGTTCAAACAGAAGACTGTATCCACATGTGAAGGCACTGCATTTGCAAAAATAAATAAATGAAATTTTGCCTCCTCTGTACTTGGCCCCAAATTGGGCAAAACACGGTGTCCTGCCATCCTGCCCAATTCGAGGATTTGTTTCTCAGTCTGGGAATTTAATGGAGTGGAGATTTTTTTTTTAATGTCTCATAGGTCCATCAGAAGTGCCACCACGTTACAAAACAGGAACGGGCAATCTCTTGGTAGGAAAGTAAATCTAAGTTTACCCTGATGGAGCCATCCTTCTCCAGCAGACCAGAGGCACCAGACCTGGCTTGCCTCACCGCTGCTCTGTGGTACAGCTGCCAGCTCCCTCCCTGCCACAACCCAGGAGCCCTGATGCATAAAATCCACTTGCTGTCAGTCCCATGGATGCTCTTTGCCTCTCACAGCCTGTTAAAACATTTCTCCCAAACGCTCTCACAGCTTCCAGGCACCTTCAGCTCCAGGCTCCTCTATAACCGCATCTTTTTGCACCGCCAGCAGCTGAATCCCTGCTCAGAACCCCGGGGCCAAGCACACCTCTCCCCCCAGCTCCCTCTGCACCTTTAGGGGAAGGGAGAAGCTGGTTGTGGAAGCGCAAATTGGTGGGATAAGCTGGTGTTCAGCTGAGCCCACTGAGCTCTCCTACTTATTCCAAGTGAACTGCTCACTTTGAAGGGATAAACAGTCTGATTAAACTAACAGCTCTTCCTTCCTAGCAGTGATTCTCTTTGAAGGATATAGGCAAAGCCAGAGCGAGAGCAATTTCTAGCAGCAAATCCACTGCTGACTCCTCCTGGGAGAGAGGCCTCTGTGCAGAACGGGAGGAGGAGAGCCAGAGCGGAAAAGCTGGTGGAGCTTTGCTTTCTATCAAGTAATCTTGTTATTGCAATTTCAGAGCTAAATGGTAAATAGGCAAGACTGCTGGGCAGTGCAGCAGGAAGCAGGCCTGGGTCACGGCATAATTTAGCTGATACAAACAATAACCTGTGCCTGGACAGTCTGCTGATACAAACCTCAGGGTACCGGTGGAATTGTGCCACGCAGGCAGGCAGTCCCGTCGTCCCAGGCTGAATCCAGCAGTGCTGGGAGGGCTGAGGACAGCTAGGAAGGATGAACAGATAATTAGTGTAAGTCGGTAGAGGTGTACTAACGGGTCTTATCAGGCTAAAAAGGAACCTCAGGGGGGCTGTTCTGGGTCTAACGCTCCCCGGTGTTCACCCCGATGCAGAAGGGGAAGGGTGGTGGGGAGGGTGGAGGAGATGCAGAGAGCACCTCGCACGGTCGCCTTGGGTGAACCTGAAGCATCTTTATCCGACCTGACAGGACGCAGGCACAGTGAGGGCGATTTGCATTTTCCAGGGAGAGTCAGTGTTCTCCAAACAGCTCCGGGGCACCGCAGAGCCTCGGGTGGTCCTGCAGAGAGGGAAGAGCCCCGGCTGGGTATGACCTCTGTCACAGCAGCCAGACTGGGCCCACGTGTTGCTTTTCACATTTGTTTCCTTGTTTTTCTAAGCTTGAATATGGCATACTAGGGATGACCATCCATCCCAGCCTGTTTGCAAGGCAGGACTGTACCCAAAACATCCCTGCTGTGTTCGCAGGTACAATGGGTTCCTGTGACAAACAAGTCCCAGCTCCTCGAGGCTTGCAGCTGGGACTGGGGGGAACCATTCCTGCCTGCTCTCTCAGCTGGCGACATGTCTATGTACCCTCCTGATCCCGATCCTTCCCGGTTCCCGAGCCCTCCTCTGAACCAGGAGCTCGCATCCAGCCTGCTCTGAGCACCGTCAGCCCGTCCTGCCCTGCACGCCTCTCACCCAGCTGCATTTACTCCTGCAAAGAGCTCAGCACCTGCAGCGCTCACCGATTTCACACCGACGCGGTGCGCTGTCTGTGCTCCACATCTTTATCTCCAGACAGATTAACCAGTCTTCTCTGGACAGCTACACATTACATTGTTTTGTGCCGCGTTTCTGCACCACTCAGTGTGGTTTATATCTTCATCATTCAGTGTACAGCCTCAGGGCTTGTTTACTACACATCAAACCCTGTTCTGAATAGGGAATCTTTTACTTCCTCTTGCGTTTATCTATTGCTCTCATCACCCAGGGAAGTAAGTCTCAGAAATATCACAGAGGTTGCAGATTCTCGTGGTGCCCTCTGACACGAGGAGATGTATTCTCCTCCTGCAACCCGGTCTTAGACATGTCTCTCCAAAGGCAGTCCTGTGGCATCCAGCAGCAGACTTAATTCAGCACTCACATTGCCAAGGCAGCTGTGGTCCTGCCAAGCCCAGACCCCCTTTGCTCGTTGCACGGTGCTCTGAATGCAGCAGGTGTTCCCAGAAGAAAAATAAGTTGTCCAGGAAATTAGAGCATGAATAGTACAGTTTGCTTGCCACAGGCAAAGATAAGTTATCTCATTTCTGGTACCCTGTAAGATCTCAGTTCTTGTCTTAACCCTCTCAGTGTGCTCATAACAGGGAAAGGTTCTTATCAAATAGCTTTCAAAAAGAAGAGGGATGTATCACATCCTACTGTCCTCTTCCACCAAAGTGCACTGATACAGTAATCACAGAAATGTTTTAGTTGGGGGGGACCCCAGAGGTCTCTCATTCAACCACGGATCAGAGCAGAGCTGAATTACATCACTCTAAGCCTTTGTGCAGTCAGGTGGGGAATACCTCTGAAGATGGAGATCCCACCGCCTCTTTGGCCTCCTTCCCAGTGTTTTGCCACCCCAATGGGGAAGACTTTTCCCTTCTAACCAAGCAGAAGTTCTCTTGTTCCAAACTGTGTCCATTGTAGTGTGCACCAAGTTTGGCTTCCTCTCTGAGTATCCATGAAGTAGCAGAAGACAGCAATTAGATTCCCCCTCACGCCTCTCCTCATTTCCCATATGCTTAAGCCTACTACCATCTTTGTGGGCCTCCTCTGGACTTGCCCCTCTGTGTTGATCTCTCTCTTTTTTGGGGGAGGCCAAAATAGGATGCCAGCTGTGGCCTCACTAGTGCTGGGGCAGAGGGCCCCCAGGCCCCCATGGGAAGCCACGAGAAGCTGGCCACCAGCTGGACTCCATGCCGCCGACTGCGACCCCATGAGTTGGCAGTCTGCCCATCCATCATTTATCCCATCTGCATCTTACAAATCGAGGCTACGTCAAAGCCTTGCTGAAGCCCAGGTATGCAATATCCCCTGCTCTCGTCTGTCATCTCCTCACAGGAGGCACATCACTCGGCTGGTCAGGCACGATTTGTCCTTGGTAGCTTCACACTGGAGAGGTCAGGTCTTCCTCGAGCACCACAGGGTGACAGCAAGTCATCAGCACCCTGAAGTCACTGCCAAGAGGAGTCTGCCATTCCCAGCAGTGAAGTCTTCCTCCTCAGTCTTGCACACGCTTGGATTCGTTTCCATGTGTTTTGTTAACACTGCCTTCTTGCTGGTTCCCAGCTGAAGTTTGGAAGTTGCCCAGTAGCCTCCTCCAGCTTCACTTAACAGAAAGGGCTGTTGTTTGCTACACAGAGACGCCAGGCTTCATCAACCCTTTAGCATGTGTTCGTTCAGAGAGCTCAAGCTCAGGTCACGCAATGGGCACTGACCAACAGGCAGCTGCTAAATGCAGCTAAAACCACCTGGGGCCCAAACAAGACCTGAGGCTCCACGCTGTCTGGTCAAGGCAACCCTCCTGGCCTTCTACAATAAAGACAATAGGAATATTTAGTGGGGAACTAATGAAATCCGAGGTTCTCTGTTTGGGCCCAGGCTGGGGAAGAGCTGTAGCTGCTCACCGGGACTGAAAGCCGGTAAATGCATGAGTTTGCACCCAAATTTCCTTTCATGGTACAGATAAATCTTTTCATTCTTCACTCTTCTTTTTTCTTTTTCTTTTTTTTTTCTACCTAGAAAAGTTTAATTAGAACAACTTAACTTTAGTTGCAGACAGCTGAAGATTGGGGTTTTGCACTGGACTGAGCACCGTGGGCACAATTTTCTGTCTTCCTGCTCCGTGGCGCATCCTGCAGCAATCATACACCTCTCTGCTTATGGCACAGGTCGTGCTCCTGTCACACCCAGCAGTCTCCTTTCCCCTGCCCACTCACAAGGCTGAATGACACGTTGGCTTTCCAGCCTTAACGCCATTTTCCAGTGCTCTGTGTGACAGCCCAGAGGTGCCCTTAGATGTCTCCCATGCTCCATCGGCACTTGTTTGTCCATGGGGTCAAGCAGCTCAGCAGGGTCAGTTCAGTGTGGACTTCTTTCTTACTTCAGGTTTTTCTAGCCTGAAACTGAGAAGAAAACGGTTTTGCAACTAATAATAGAAGCTGTGAAGAGTTAAAATGTCCCAGGAGTAGAAGGAGCTTTGATTCATTTCTTCACATAAAAAGTTTCTAATTATACTGAGTCTTATCTCTGTGCTAGAGCGGATTCATAACTCTGCCTTTGTCCTTGATGTGCTCAGAAGCACTGGCTAGATTTCGGACATTGCGGGGATGACAGTTTAGGAGAGAAAAGTAGTTACCGGGTATCCTTCGGGGAGGAGAGGCGCTCAGCTTCAGGAGCTCCAGGGACGTGTCTGGAGAAAAGGCACGACCAGTGACGGAGGCATCCTGGTGCGCGTGGCCGTAGCCATGGGCCGGGTGACCTCCTGAGGTCCCTCCCACCCGGATTTTCCTACGAGCACCTGATCTCGAGCAGAAGGGTCCATCTCCAGGAGCTCCCGGCGCAGGGCTAGGATGCGATCGATGCGCAGAGGGGAACCCTGTCTTCTCCCCGTCATCAGAGTCAGCAGCAGGCCCACACGCTCCAGCTCTGCATCTGGAGCTCCCAGGCATCTCCTGAGAGCTCGCGCAACGGGAGAAAGCACAGGCACTTCTGGTAGGACAAACGAGTCAGCCAAGCACTTAAGCAGCACTTAAAATCTCCTTACATAACTTCCGAAACAAAGGCTGCCCATGCAGCCGCTCTAGGCAGGCAATCAAACACGCTCCCTCCCACGTAGAGGGCACGTTCTCGTGACAGGTTCCTACATCAAATTTCCACCTCAGGTTTCCGCAGAGCGCCCAGGAACACTCACACATGCGCGCACACACACGCTCTGCCCTTTGTTTTTATACAATGCCTGATTTTGCAGTTCAACGCCGAACGCAGCGGATACAAGAGATGCAATTTGCAATGCGAGTTACACGTAGTTCAAGTAGTGATAACAGCGGTATTAACGGTGACCGGACCTGCTGCCACAGGCCACGCAGGCAGACCGTGCGTGACACAGAATAAAAGCTCTTGCACTCGGCAGTGTCAGACCAGGATCCAGCAGAGCTTCTCCTCTCCCCAGCCCCTGCAGCCCTCGCTGGGTGGTGGCAAGCTGCAAAGGGCGATTCGCTCCACATGCTTTGGAGAGCGTCCTTCCCAGGATGGATGCAGCAAGCGGCGGTGATACGGACAAATACAAAAAGAGAGCAAATGCTCTTGGGGCTGGTGCTAAAGCTGGGCAAATATCTGAGGCAGAAATCCAGTGCTGAGAGTGGAAGAGTTGGTCCTGCACCCATCCGGCCCTGCGCTGCCCCGTGAGCAGCAATGGATAGGCTACAAAGACATCCCCCACTGGGGAACTAGCACAGCCAGAAAGTTAATGGCAAAAAAAAAAAAAAAAAAAAAAAACAGTGGTTCTGCAGCTGGAGTCATTTCCCTGACCACATCACCTTGCGACCACAAGCCCACTTGTGCTGGCTCATGAGCACAGCAGGTCTGCAGCAGAGGAAGGAGAGGCGGGGAGGGGCAGGCACTCCTGCTTTCAGGGAGACATCAAAAAGCAGTGAAATCTACAAAGTAGCTGCTATTCCTGATGTACTTCCTCCTCTCTGTACCCTTTCTCTTTGCTCTCAGCCTCTCTCCGTGGCGATGCCCATGGAGGAGTGATGGGTTATTCCAGCAAAATCCCAGACGAGGCCATTAGCTCAGCAGCGGCGAGCTGCTGCTAGCACAGCGGAGCAGCCATCTCAAACACTGAGCCTCGCTGAAAAGGCTTCTCCGGCAGCACTGGCTGCCGTGGCACACCCGGGGTAAGGCTGCAGGTAACGGTCTGCCATCCGGGGACGTGCTTGGCAAACCCACTCGAGCAAAAATTTTGCAGCACGTATTCATCCAGAGAGAAAAGCCAACCGTGGGAGTCGGAGAACATCCCACTCAAATGCACACGCACACACACTTACTGCCTACACGGCTGATTTCAGCTCTGGAGAAGGGCCAAATCCCCATCAGTGCTGTGAGTTCCCAGAAGACCAGAGCAAGGATGTTGCTCAGGGCAGCGCGGGTTCGGCTTTCCCTCCGGCGCAGAGCAGCTCACGCTGAAACACGGTGCTGAAACGCGTTGCCGCTCTCCCAGATGATTTTATTTTCCCACAGAAGATTAACATCTAAAAAAGGTAGTTTTACGATCAACTCTCAGAAAGCAAGAATCCAAAGTTTTAGTCACTGATAAATATTTTGGTTCTAGCTTTCCAACTGTGTCTACTCCTATGAGAAAGCAACGTTTGTCCTCATCTAGGGGTCAGTGTATTTTGTTAAAAGCACAGCATGGCAAATAAATCTTGCTATTCCGCTGTGAGAGATGCTGAACGGTGCCGTGACAGAAACCGTGCTGGCCCCCGTGGCTCTTACAGCTCCAGCCTTGGGAGCTCCCCTGCCTGCACCCGAGATGCTCACCTCGCTTGGGGCTCTGTCTCTGGCAGAAGAGGAGCTGCTCTTCAGGATGCACACGAGCCTGGCCGCTCCATGGGCATCCTCCTTGTTCTCCCCCAGCATCCACGCTTGTTGTGCCAGGAATGTTAGAGAAGAAATCCCTGCCTGCTGCCTTTGGTCTCTGCTGACGGACCTGTTGCCTCTGAAGTTTTCTGATCCCTTTTTGACCCTGCTGTTACCGTGTTTCCTTTGCCTCCTCCAGCAGCAAGTTCCTCACTTTCGCTTCCCGCTGTGGAAAGATGAACTTCCTTTTATCTGCTGTAAACGGCTCTCCTCCCAGATTCATCAAGTGCACGTAGTTCCAGTGCTGTGGGATTTGGTGAATGACAGCTCTGCCTTCGTTGTATTCAGCACCTCCATGATGTTGTAAACCTCAGCCACGTCCCCCCCTCTTATCACCTTCTCCTCTGCAAACTGGAGCTCAGGTCTCTTCTGTCTCCTAAGGCAGCTGCTTCATCCCCTTGATCATTTTAGCTGCTTCTCCCCAGCAATCTTTAACTGGAGATGCAGAGAGCAGAGGGTTCCAGGTGATCCCAGCTATTTCCTGTAAGCCCTGGGGTGGTTAGCTCGAGGGGGATTTTTCACACTAAGGGCATGAGTAGACACAAGAGCGAGTAATTAATTACAGGAGAAGCAAATTACTTCAGCACTGCCACACATGGAGGCACAAAACCCGGCTGTAATGGGAACACCCCACGCCTCCCCAGGTCATTTGCCTCTTTGGCAGATGGGGATTAGCAGCCTTCTAAGCCAGGCTAAGGACTCCACAGTTAAGGGTGTAGTTTGCGCTCACTTATAAACCTGATTTCACAGCCTACATTTCTCAAAAAAACATCTTCGCGCTTGAATTTCACACACGTTATCTGTGGCCAGAGCAGAATTTTGGCAAAATGTGAGATGAAGGGAGGAAGAGAGGAGAGTCTCTGCTCCAAGGAATGTCTTCTCAGCAGACAGCTTGGCAATTAGTGCTCCTCACAAGCAATTACTGATGGCCAAGGCTGAGATCTATCAGCCCAAGGCAGTATGAGAGCCATCCTGACCCCCTGATTTCAGGACAGTCAGATATCAGCTACGTGAAGCCTGCACTCATGACAGCAGGGTACAATCTGGGACCACCAGCAAGAGTCACCGATGTGCTCCTCAATACAAGAGCCCAGGAGGCTCAAGCTCACCATTAAGCCTCAAGTCCTAAATGGCTGAGAAACCTGCCCAGCATCCCAACAGTTAATCCTCTGCACAGCTCAAACCTTGCACCCTCGTTCTCGTTTGAATCTATGCTTCGCTTCAGCCACTTGACCTTCCTCAGTCTCTAGCTGGGATTATTCAGCCTTCCACTGTCAGAAATCTTCTGCCCTTGCAGTGAACTGCAGATGAAAATCAGATCATTTTTGGTCCTTCTTTAAAGCACTTCGAGCTCTTGGAGCTTTCTCTCAAAAGGTTCCTAGCCTCTGAATTTCACTTGTGGCGGTTTTCTCTGTCCTTTCCAAACAGACTTTTTAAAGGTAGAAGCACCGTAGCTGGATGCAGCATCCGTAAGATAGGGATGAATGAAAAGACATTTCCCCTTTCTGCTCTTATTCAAGATTCCTTTGCGGAAACATCCTTCTCAACTTAGCCACCAGCTTGCACCTCAAACTCGTATTTGTCACCTATCCTTTGGGATCTTTCTTTTGTGTCTTCTTCCAAAGAATGCTTCCCTGTTACGTTAACACGAACGCTGGTTGGCTGGATGTCATTTTGCAATTAGCCACATTAAAATGGACGCACCCTGCTCAGCAAGCCCACCTCACCACCCAGCCCAGGTGACTCCCCAGAACTGGGTAGTTGCTGCCAGCTTCTTTTTTAGTGATCTGCTGCTTTTCCTCCATACAATTAGAAAACAGCCCCGTGGCAATGGCCCTGCCCTCCAACACTTGTACTCATTGATAATTAGGGTGTAAAACCAAGGTGGGAGCAGCTGCAGCTGCAGACCTGGGCTCTCACTGACTTACCAGCCTCCTTCCAGCTGCGCTCACAGGCAGACACACGGGAACAGTGAGGATGAGGCAGGCAGGTATCATGCTTTTCCTGATACCTTTCCATCACCCTGAGCCAGCCGTACGAATACTTGCAGCCCCTAATTCGCCTCTCCTGCATCAACTTGTTCAGTCTCTCCTGGCACCCAAGGTCTCTGCAGGACTCTGGCACTGGCCACCCAGGAGAACTGCCTCTTTACTCCCATCTCAGTTCTGACCTTTCCACCAATCACTTCTACTTTCCTGCACTTTTTTTTTTCTTAGCCTATGGCTGTTTATTTTCCTTATAGCCCTTTGGTGAAGGACACCATCAAAGGCATTTTGGGAATCCCAATAGAGTCTACTAAATAAATCGGTCTTGTCTGGCCCTTCAGAGAACTCTGCTGCCTCTTCCCCAGTGATTCATGTGCACCCATTTGACTGCAAATGCCATTCTTTGGTAGTGCAGAGCAAACTAATGCCAACATATACTTCTCCAGATCTTTTCCGGAACACATTTTCAAATGTGCGATATTTCAGCCTTTATATGCAAAGCCATGTTTGAGAGAGCTCTTACAGCCTGCCATTTCTAATTCAACAGTTCCATTCTTGGCTTTCTTAAGAAGTCTGAAGCGAGACAACCCAGCCCGGACGGTTTATCATTGTCCATTTTGTCAATTGGATCCATAATCTCTGCTCCAGGCTTTTCAGTTTTGGACATATCCTCTGATGAGCCTCCACGAAGGTTAATTACAGCATGGGAATCTCCATGTTTTCTTCTACAATCAACAATAATGCAAATAATTGCTTCAGTTTCTCTGCAATGGGATCATCTCTTCTAATTGCTCCTTTTATACTCTGATCATGTTCTGGCTCTGTCAATTCCTTGGCACACTCTTTGTTTCTGATATATTTGAGAAAAATCTACTCTTTTCTTCTTTGGCTGTTCCTCAGATTCTTTCAGCTTGCCATTTGGGCCAGGAGCTCAGTGATAGATACCCAGAACTGGTACCCAGCGCTACCATAGTCCCCGCTAGATTCAGCCATCCTTTCCACGAGGTTTCTCTGGTTTTTACTGGTTAGTTTCCCCACTTCCTTTGGTTTACATCTGTCCTTCATACAACATTACTCACCCTATGGTGATCCAGGGATTGCCTGACTTGCCCAGGTTTTCAGTGTGCCCGTTTGTGTTCGTGTCTTCGTTTAGGATGTGCAAATCCATTGTCCCACTTCCCAAGGCTCTTGGAGATCTAGAATATACCTCAGTTTTAATCCACTGTATAGCTTTCTTCTGGGCTATGAGACTGAGGCTACGACTGTAACCAGGCAGCGCAGCAAAGGAACTCAAATGCCCTACAGAAGCTTTAAAAGCATAGCATTAATATATTTATTTTCAACAGTTAAGTCTGTAATCTGACCAAGAGATACCACTGGGGTTTGCAGGGCAAAACTTATTTTCCACAGAGCAGAAGCGGCAGCGAGCAATCTGTAATCTGCTACAATCTGCTCCTCCCATAGCTCCAGCATATGACTTGGGCAGGGAACAGCCTTAGGTCAACAAGTTGGCCCCAGGGCAGAGCTCTGCATCCAGCACTACAGCATGCTTCAGCACCATGCCATATCTCTGCAGCGCAGCTGGGACAATACTGTCCTCTGGCCACCAGCACCACCAGGACTGGGGCAGTTCATCATTTAGACCCACGGAAGTGGAGAAGTCTGACAACAGTTGTCCCCAGACAGCTCTGTTGTCTTATTTTCTGGTAAAATTGCTGAGGACCCAGCACAACTACACTGCTGGGGATGTAGCAGCTTTAACCATGCAGAAGATGTTACAACAAGGAGAGCTGGCATGTAAAGAAACCATCTCATTTCACAGGAAAGCAAGACCGAGATACAGATTTGCCTGTTCAGTGGCTTGACGTTTGTCTTGTGTCACGGACTCAGTCATTCAGGAAAAACATATCATGTTCCTGTTACCTACCCCTTTGTCACTAGCCCATGGGCATGAGCTCAGGCACTGCCGAAGGGGTTCCTGCTCTCACACTTGAGGAGCTGCAGGCACAGAAGTCCCAGCTAGCTGCACTGAAGGCATCCCTCCACTCCTGAGTGTCCCTTGATGTCTCCAGGAGCTTCCTTTTCTCTTCTGTCACCCAAGGCTTCAGTGGAAACCCGTGGAGTTCTCCAGTTTAGCTCTATCTGCCCATCTTCTCCGTAGCTATTGAGCTATGTCTGTGCCTGAATTCACATCACTGACTTCACGTAGCTGAATTCATGCTGGTCCCTCGTCCATGGACAGGACACACCTGGCCGTTCTGACTCACTGAGCACTGGAAATGTGAAAGTCTGCATCCTGGACCGATCTTTCTTGACCCTGATTTTTGCCATGAACCCATCTAATCCCATTTTGAACACGTTCCGCCTTCAATATGAAGATGGATTCGGAAAGCAATATGAATGGATCACATCCATTGATGCAACCACTTCTCATGCAGTGGGAAATGGCAAGAAAAACCTCTTTTCCCCCTTTATCACAGCTGTCTGCCACGCTCCCTTCAATTCACCCCATCCCAAGCTGAGCTCTACCCCATAAGCTGTTCTTTAGAGAGAAGCCAGCTTCGGCCTCCTTGCCAGAATTTCTGTACCTCCTCCAGTCAGCTCTATTGCCAGCTGCAACAGATACTATCAACACCCTGTACACACCGCTCTGTTTCCTCTGAATTCTGCTTTGCATGTATTTGAATTGAATGTAATCTGCCATTTTATGCACGAGTATCATGGGACCCTCTTCAATTTCTTGCATTCAGCCCTAGATTTGGCTCTCCTGAATCATTTTTCCCTAAAATTTTGCCAGCTTACTATTCACAGTCTTTTCTGGATCCTTTCTGAATGCGCTGATCAGCATGAATACCAGCACAGACCTCTGTAGGTTTCCACTGGCACCCGCCACCACTGTGAAAATGGACTCTTTACTCTTGTAAACACTTATTAATCTGTGGGCCTGCCTCTTCACCCCTAGAAAAGTTAGCTTCTTTGTAGGTCACTGGTGTGGAAACTTGCTCAAAACACATGAACCTCCACGTACAAGTGTATTAACTACATCACCCCGGCCCACCAGCTCGCTTACACCTTCAGAGAGCCTGGATACACCTCCAAGCTTTGATTTCCCCCTATAACAACCAAATCAAACTCTTCTCCAGTATGCTGTATTCATCCAAGCAGCTAATAAAATTATTCTACATCATTGTTTCTAACCATCTGAGGGTGTTTGAACACTAACTCTGGTTCTTAAATCAGTCCAAGACTCCCTGTAGTCATTGACACCCTATTTGTCACCCTCCATCCCTCTAAGGCTGGGTTAGGCAATAAAGCACAAATCCCTTAGCAGTTGAACACCTTCACCACTGCGCTCCTTCGGCACCGTTGGGTGACTGCATTTGGCCTTGGCAACGTTCTGGTTTGCTCCTACGCCTCCTCTACCAACACTTACTTCCAGAGAGTCACTCAAGCCCATCTTCCTCTGCACAGCAGGTTACAAATACAGAAACCTTCTTGGGATGACACTGCAGTAAACAGTAATGCAAGGAATTCATTCCCTTCTACATGATAGCTTTGTTTATTTTGTGTCCTCCCTGCTCCTGATGTGTGCATCAGGGCAGAGTTGCCTGGATGGTTTCCTTAAAACTGGCCTGGTAAAAGGACTTTTAACTTCCAAATAAATATATATAGTGTCAGCATACAAATGAGAACAAAATTTCTCCTGAAACGGGGGAAGCTCAGACCAGTGGGGAAAGAAAATAAAACAGAAGGATCTGAAACAAATTTACCTCCTTCCATTGTGTCCTTGCAGAGTGAATTTGTCCTTCGACTTCAATTTCAGCAGCTTTGAGGGGCTTCCAGCTTTCAAAGAAACTCGGGTCCCTCCTGGAGCTCTGCGAAAGGCTCATTCCTTTGCTGCTGAAGCCTGGCTGTGCGTCAGCTCCTCAGTCTCCTTGGCATCTCCTGGTGCCACGGAGCACGTTCCCTGCCCTCTCCGGTCGTCCCTGTGCTCCTGCAGCCCTCGGGAAGCATCTCCACCAGCTGCTCCAGATGTCCTCTCCGACCCAGTTGCCTGCCAGCCTGCTGCTCGCCCCCCGGAGAACATGCAGGACATCTGCAAAAGCAGAGAACAAGGACTGTTTGCTCAAGACCTTCACACCATGGCTTTAAATATTCTCCATGGCAGAGCCAAGGATTTTACTCATTTAGCCGTTCCTTTTAATTTCCTTTTAACCAGCTTCTTCTTTTTATGTCGTTTAAAGACTTTTTCAAAATTCTGCTCTCTCTGCAGCCAACTTTTTTGGCTCTTTTTCCTCACAAGGATGTTGAATTTGAGTATATTACAGTTGGTGTGAAAAAAAGCATATCTTTGATAGTGATATATTGATCCAGGTTCTGTGCGTTACTGTAGAATAAATCAAAAGTTACTTCTCCCCTTGTAAGGTCGTTCACTAGTTGCTTCATGGATTAGTCATTTATGGTGTCTAAAACTCATTTTCTCTTCCAAACAGAAGCAGCTTTCCCAGCCTCAAATTTTGTCCAGTTGCTCAAGTCATTTCCCCATAATCACAAAAATCTCATTTTTGGTAGCTGAGGACTGCAAAGCCAGATATATAAAATGGCAATGTTTCAGGGATTAAACCATTTTAACCAACAATTTATTGCACTAACTACATCCTCAGGTGACTAACTAGTTCCTAGTAAAAGAGGGGTTTCTGGAGCTGATATCACCTCCCTGTAACAGAGCCTTTGAAATCTGCTCTGAAGTTTGAGAGTTGCCAAGGAGAAAGTTCTGTTACATTTGTCTTTTTTCTGTTATTTTCTTTATGCCAGCTTTTCTAAGAACATTTTCTTTTTGATTGGCACTTTGTATTGTTTTGTTTGTAGCTATTTAAATGCGTTGTTTTGACATCATGTGCATTTATACTCAATACATCATTAATTGGGGCGAATTCCATTCCTTTGCAAAAATAAAATCCTCCGGAATAAGTCCCCACACTATTTACAACATTTTCTACACCACAGCTAAGCAAACCCACTGAAACCCCCCTGTTTAAACAACGATGGAGACTTCAGAAGGATCTCAGGGAGGACCCAAAGCTCTGCCCTACCTGTACCTCCAGTGCTTCGAAAAGCAGTCACCACAACCCACGAAGAGCAAATTGCCAGCCAAGATTTGGAGTCAGCTCAGAGCTGTGCTGCAAGCCAGGAGCTAATAAATGTCACCGAGCCCGCACAGAGTAGATTAGAAACGGCCATTTGGATTTTGGCCATCAGGCTGTGCAGCGCAGCTGCGACACCTCTCTGCGCTCCTGCTTGAATGAGAATGGATTGGGGAAAAAAAAAAGTTCATTTGTAATTTAAAAATCACCTGAGCGGGTTAATCTGCCTCGGGGAGTCACTCCAGCGGCCTGCACCTTATTTCAAATCCCAGCTGTCCTCTGCCAGCTGCCAGCCACTGGATCCTGCTCCGGTTACTTTTGTCCTCCAGGCTGGAAGGCCTGTTAACAAAGCAGGTTTTTCGCTGAGACACTTAGGTACCATGACTAAGTAAGCCCTTAATGCTCTTAGAAATTCAATAGTTGAAGCAGATAAAGGTCATCTGGTGCTCCAGTGACCTCCCTGTCTTGTCTGGTCACTCTTTCTCCAGAACAGCCCCGTCCACCGTTTGTTCATCAAAGCTGATGCTCCAGTTGGCCCTCTTAAAGCTTTTATTTTGTTCCATCTTATCAAATCAGCAGCCCTGCCCTCCAACCATTTTGTCATCTGCACAGTACAACAGAGACATTTCTGGTTTTTCTGCTAGGTTTCTGGTACAGATGTCCGATTTAGCACTACGAAGGCCGTTCTTAGGCATTGTGCTTTGAAGAAAGCGTGCGGTGTAGAAGCTCCAGAACCAAAGGACGGTGCTGGGTACGGGGAAGATCCAGCAGTTACCTGCCATATGGGGATGCTGAGGGCTTGCTGCAGCACGGTGCAATAAGAAGCTGGGGGACATCAGGCTGAACCCACCGTACAACCCTGCTGTGTTCAGGTTTTGGTACGCACTCCCCACTCCTCTCTGCTCTACTGCTCCGGGTTGGCTACAGCCAGCTGAGAACAAACCCTGCCTTGAAGAAAATCAGCTCAGAGGAGCTCCTAAATGTACAAAACCCAAGTTCTGGGCGGAATCCCCAGGCAAGGCCATCAGGTTCTGGTTCCTGACACACAGCAGAGCTGCGATCTGACTCACAGCAACGTGACTCAGGAGTAACTACCAAAGCCTTAACAGAAGCAAATCAAGGACAAGATATTTCTGTACCGAGTATTTCTGTAAAGTCAGTTTGGTTGCAGGTTGAATTCGATAAAAGCCTGCAGCGGTCTGGAACAGGCATTACAAACATCTGGGCAGCATGCAAACACAGGTGAACTGCCTGGCCCTTGATCTTGTAAGAGGAGTTACACAAGCCAAAGAAATACCAAAACATCTGGCTGCAAGCTCTGCAGAACAGCCAGGGAAAGCTGCAAAGAAAAGCAGTCAAACGGCCAGATGCAATCACATCCCTGCAAGACTCTATCTCCCTGCCCAGGCGGCTGCAGAGAAGTGGCAGGCTTGCTTCTTTGATGAGGAAGATCAAAATGGCACCAGACTCCAGCAAAGGTGCGATAACGGCGGATGATAATAAGGGACTTGAACCACCCACATATAAATACACGGCGCAGCAGGACACAGTTTAGAGACAAAGTACCTCCACGCTCAGCACGCTGCTCCATGCTTGGAGCAAGGAGAGGAGCAGGAAGAAGTGGGAAGGCCATTCTTGACTTAGTTTTAAGTGGCACACGGGAGAGAATTCACAGAGCAATAGCTGAGACGCTGAGTAACAGCAGCCCCGGCGCTGCTCAATTCAGCTTTGCGCAGGGAAGTCAGGACCAAGCAGCGGCGTGTGACACTAAGCGGAGGCAAACGCTAAAAACCAGTGTGAGGTTAATTACAGGAGCATAAAGGGGTTCTGAAGAGCAAATAAGTAAAAGTATAAAAACAAACAACAGGGCTGAGCACGTCGAAAAGCCAGGAGGAGAACAGGGGGCCGTTAGACTGTCAGGGGTTAAAGAGAGCAATTATGGGAGATGAGGACATCGCTGAGCTGCTAAAGGACTCTTCTGCTTCCATCTTCCACACCTCCCCTGGAGATTTCGGTGCCTTGTGTAGCCTCCAGGGGGTTATTATCTGTGGCTGGGGCAACAGCAGACATGGCTAGGAAACGTGATCAGTTAAAGGGAAACACATTACCAAGCCCTTTTAAAAGGCTCCATCCTACTCCATTCTCCAACCCCACTTTCCACAGAGAGAGCATCCACTGCTGCAGACACCACAAAGGAAAGGCGGGAGCTTCTGCTCTGATCCTAAAAGTGCGGAGACAGGCGAGACACCCGAAAAGGCCAAATTCAGATAACTAAAGGGGAAGATCTTTTCCAGAATTGTGAGGTCAAATGGACTGAATGTTTTACACAGGGGGGAGAAATTATAACCGGCACTGCTAAGGTATCTGGGGAAGTGTTTGAGCCCTGTGTTCCAGCCAGTTCTGGGTGGAAAGCAGGGGAATTGGTGCCAGGGTGGTTTGTTCTTCCTCTGTAGCATATTAGCTGCAGCCAGGACACGGGGCTGGAAGGCTTTCACAGATGATCGGGGCTGGCAGCTCTTAAAGTGATGTCAATAGGAGGTAAGTGAGCTCTGGTTGCTTCTACCCAAGGGTGCTGTACCTAAGTGGCGTGGCTGAAAAAACAGCCCTGCACCTGTAGCCTGCAGAGCCACACCTCGCACAGTCCCTAACGCCGGGCTGCAGGATGCTGCCAGATCCCTGCTGGCACACGTGGGAGCGCCCGGAGGGCTTGTACAGCCCGGTTCAAGGGACGCGTGCTGCCAGCGAGCAAGGAGACCCAGAGGCCAACAGAGCTCTGAATGTAACACCCACCTTCGCAGCCCTGCGTTGTCATCAGCAACGGGGAAGCAGAAAGATTTAGGCCGGCAGGGACTTGTGGAGGTCTCGCAGGCAGAGCGGAGCTGCGGAGCGCCGTCCTTCCCAAGCATGCCAGAGCGAATCCGTGCAGGGGAGCTCCCGTTCCTGGGGGCTCCGAGGCGCTTTGGCAGAGGCGGCTGCGTGACAGCAGCCCCCTCGGCCGCTTGTTAACGTTCAGTCCCCGGGCGATGGCAGATGCTTTGGGGCTGAATCACAGGGATTTGTCGCGGCGAGCATCGCCTCGGCACCTGCTGCATGCTGAATACCTCCCCTTCCTCTGCCTCCAGCCACCCTGCCCTTCATGGGCCATCACCCCACGGGAGCCGCCTGCGCTGCAGAGAGCGTGGGTGCTGCACCCACAGAGGCAGGGGACAGCCGTCGGCCGGCAGCCAGGCTCTCTGCAAAGCCCCTGCCTTGCAGGAAGCAGAGAACGGGTTAAAAATCCCACCTGGAGCTACGCAGCCCCCTGGACGCAGGGAGAGGGGACGGCCTGGGGGCAGCAGGCTGGAGGCGCAGGGCTCGGGGAGGGGGCACAGAGATATCTCCCGCGATGAAGCTGCAGCCCCAGGGATGTGGGACACGACACTCGTCCCACGGCCTGCAGGACAGACATCTGAGGAGAGGCTCAGATCATCGCAGGGACCCAGCAGCGCCCGAGACCCTCCACCCCAGAGGACACCGCCTCCCCGACTGCGGTGCCAGCAGCCACCCACACCCGTCCCAGGGCGGTCCCGTGAGACCCTCCCCAGCTTCCCTGCCCCATCTCAGCCTCCCAGCGGAGCCTCCCTCTCGCCACGCTCATGCCTCCGAGAGGAGCAGTGCTTGTGTTCACTCTGCTCCTGGGGGAGGACCTTGCACGAGCTGCTCTCACATCTCCCCAGCTCGCCAAAGCTGCTTTTCAAAGGCAGCCCTGCTCCAGCTAACGGCCTGAAGAGAGGCTCCCGCGGCCTCACTTGCCCACGCTGTCCCAAAATCTGCCCCACAGGCCATAGCTCTGCACCCTGAGCACTGAAGTCACAGCTGGACACCGCCGTACCACGGGCAGCATCACCTCTAGGACCGCATCCAGACACGGGATGAAAATTGAGGGAGAGCAATGCTCTGACCACCAGAAAGCTTTTCCTCCCACAGCCCCTTCCCACGGAGATTATGACTAACAGAGACATCCCTCTTGCACAGCGTTTGTGCAGGAGAGCATCAGGGTGTGGAAAAGCTCGGCATAAAAGCACGTGATGACGAGTTTATGCTGACGTGTGAAATGGGTTTATTCGTTCCCTTTGGACTGGCTATGGCAAAAGGGGTTAACTTCTCCAGGACTGCCGGAGGGAATCAGAGCTGGAAACGGTCGGGCTGGCATTGGGTGTTATCCCCTAATGGATGATAGCACAGACGGGTAACAGCGGATAAAGGAGTTGCCTGGGAGATGCCATGGGATAGCAAGGGCTAAGCACTGACTTTTAGGGACTAGCAGCCAAGGACTGGCACAAACACGGACTTTTCCCCAAATGTGAATCAGCCGCGGTCCAACACTGGGCCGTCAGTGGGCTACCGCAGAGACAGCAGAAATCCTCAGCCCTGGGGACCTGAGGTGGGCTCTGCCGCCCTGACGGGCATGGGGCATGGCTCACCGCTCAGCTGTCGTCCTCCTGGCCCCGTGAAGCGCCGAGACCGTCCTGCAGCGATCCCGCAGCATGCTGTCCGCGTGTCCATTCCCAACTGTCTGGCCGTGGCACCGGGAGGAAAGGCAAAGCCTTCGGCTGCACGAGGGACGGGAGCTGCTGTGCAAACCCACAGATGCCGTGCATGAAGGAGAACGACCCCAGGCAGCACGAACCCTGCCTCCCGTGCCCGTTGCTCAGCCTCGGGGCTCTACCGCATCCCTCCCAGACCCCAAATCCCCCAAGAGGGAGCACAAGAGATTTCTCCACCCTAAAGCTGACGTATTTACCGAGATTCCCAGAGAAAAGGTCAGTGACGGCTGCACGTCCCCCTTGGGGGTCACCGGCCCCAGAGCCACCCCACCCAGAGCCATCGCCCTGGGGACCCCTCAGGGGCAGCACCGTGTGTGACCGGCCCTGGGCACCTTGGTGGAGGCCAGGTCGGGCCCTGGGGGAGCCCCACGAGCTCCAGAGGGACCCCACAGCTCCAGTAGGACCCCACAGCTCCGGGAGGACCCCGCTCGGGGCTGGGTGAGGCTCCGAGGCACGGGGGTACGAGGGGCTGCGCCATGGAGCGGGGCCGGGACAGGGACCGGGACCCCCTCAGATTGGGACCCCCTCAAAGCAGGACCCCCCTCAAACCTGGGCTCTCCTCAGACTGGATCCCCCCACCCCAGGCAGGGACCCAAATCCTCCTTGGACCGCGGATCCCCTCTAACAGGGACCCCCTCAGCCCAGGACTGGGTCCAGGACCCCCTCAGACCAGGACCGGGACCCCCTCAGACCGGGGCCAGGTCCAGGATCCCCTCAGATCAGATCCCCCCACCCCAGGCAGGGACCCACAACCCCCCCATTGACCCAGTACCCCCTCAGACCGGGACCCCCTCACACTGGGGCCGGGATCTCCCCCAGCCTGGGACCCCCTAGCCCAAGACCCCCCAACCCCAGATCCCTCAGCCCAGGACCCCCCAACCCCATCCCCGTGTAGCTCTCGGTGGTCGCCGGCCCATCCCCCGGCCCGCCCTGTTAGAGGGGATCCGCGGTCCAAGGAGGATTTGGGTCCCTGCC